>NQII01000239.1:460223-565540 GCA_002778355.1 Clitarchus hookeri | reverse complement strand
AGACAGGAATGGAAAGAACAGACGTAACAAGCTTCTTCAATTCTGGACAGGAATTTCTTTCATATGATTTCGCAAAGAAGTCAACCCAGCGTAAATCAACTCGATTCTCTTAAATGAGATGTGGTTGCATTTCACGGAGAATTCCAACTTCATCGTATAGTTTGTCAGTATCTAAATCAATTTTTAAAAGTTCTTGCAGTCTGATAATTCCTTCCCATGCAATCGGTTCTTTCAATGATAAAATGTGTACGAGGTGGGAGGCCGCGCGCGATGCGACACGTCAAACGTGACGGCGGCGGCGGCACGGCAGCGCTTATGCATTCGATGTGTTTCGATTTCGGTTCGATTTATATATTTTGTTAATGACAATATTATTTTAGAAAATCCGGAGAAATTCTTACATCCCGGGAGCTCGGGAGGTTGAACATTATTCCCGGAGTCTCCCGGGCATTCCGGGAGGGTTGTGAACCCTAGCTACCACACATGTACGGGGAAAAACTATCATTCGTGTTTTCTTAGTGCACGTACACAAACACGCCAATTCGGTAAAAATATTAAAATTCGGCAAAAAATTTATGTTTATTGCATTCCCCCCTCCCCCCAACATTTTTTATGAACTGATTTATAACTATTTAAAACACTTTTAACTCTATTCTCTGGTTTCCTCCAATGCTACAAATATTTTAAACAAAATCACACACTTCTCTTGACTTGTAATGTTACTTTCTGTCGGAAAGAACGGAACTAGGTTTCCAGCGCCAACAAGGGCGTGTCTCATAGCCACAAGCGTAGTCAATACTTAGCAGCGAAACACGCCAACGCCATCGTAGCAAACACAGGCACTGCTCGTGAATTGGTAGCAGTTAATCCCTAGCACACTCTCAAAATGTTTCTATTTTTTTCAAAAAATTCCTTGCGAACTATTTCCCCAAGTTTGTTTTTGTAAAACTGCAAGTAAATTAGAGCAAATTATTGTTTGTGCGTTCCAGTATGTTGCCGGCCAGTGGCGCCATTGTTCTATGGTGCGTGGCTGGAGCTCGTCGTACAAGCGGATGATACACCTCTGTATTTTAAGTACTGTGGTGCTAGAGCGTAGCTCTCGTAGAGTTACTTTCAACATTTTGTTGTCCTTTTAAAACAAGATTCACTCGGATAAAAATGCATTGTTCCTCTAGTACTTAGCAGGATGTTACAAGAACATTACAGCCCAGTAGAAATAACTTTCCCTGCATAAAAAACGATTTTTTTTTTGCCGCGACAACACACAAAGACACAACTGATCGTAAATGCCCTTGCACAAAAAAAAAATTATTGCGGCAAAATTGACGCGGCCCTACAATGGTTGATGGCCAGCCAATAACGAGCGTTGTGCGATACAGTAAGCATGCCCGGCGTGGTGCGAACCGATAGAACATTGGTGAGTGGTTACACAGAGACGAGCAGAGCTGCACTCGGAATTCGAATTAGCGAAAAATCGCTGATTCGCAGTGAAATTTAACTACTCGAATCAGTGGAAATGGCTCCTTTTAGATTCGGTGGGAAACAACTCTTTGTTTTAGTGAAACAATTTCACTGATTGATTAAGTGACAGACAACTGCGTGCGGCGAATTAAATATTATTTTTATTCAATTAAGGCAAACATCACAAGAAATAAACATATATCCGATAGTCAATGTTTATATTGAGGAATTTACAGTTAAGTTTTAAAACATTAAATTAATTGGCGGTGTGCAGGAAAGGAACCCACATCACTCCACTTCTACGCCGTTACTTTACCAATATCGCTACAAATATACTTCAGCTGCGTGAGAGAAAATATGTGTATTATATGTTTTTATCGTATATATGAAGATTTTAATTGTCTGTCTTCTATTTTCTTTTTAGTTTAACTGGTAATATTAGGACTATTAAAACAAATAGTACGTATAAATGCACCCACTTCACCACATTTCATGCAGTTGAAATCTTCAAGTCGAGCGCTATGATGATTACGTGAAAACGAAATAAAAGACGTGAAAACGAAGTGGCAGACTAAATGTTCATGTTGCCTCCTAAAATGGCATATAGAAGACAAAACTCGCATTACAAAAATATTATTATTGGTTTTATTGGTAGTTCATGCGTTGATATTTCATTTGACACAGGTGGTTTAACTGATCCATCAGTAAAAAAGCAAATTAAATATTTGATGAAAGAAGTAAAGGAAAACTGGCATTTTTTCACTGATTCATCATCTCTTAAATTGACTGAAGTAACTGCTGATTAAGTTAGGTGCTGTTAACTTATTTAAACAGTGAAATTCTCACTTATCCAGATTTAGTGTGTGGTATTCCTGCAGCGGAGGATATAAGTGACCCACTTCTAACTTATCTTAAATGACAGTAAATATGTGCAGACCTCAATGTGGCAACTACCGTGTGTCTCTAGCGCCCACGGAAAATGAAGATGGAGCAGTGGTGGAATGTGACAGGGGTAGAGAATCCATCGGCGAAAGGCAGCGTCCGCCACATTTCCGCACACGCGAAAATCGGGAGCGACCCCGCCGGGCCACAAAGGAGCGGGGGCAAAGGGAGATTGGGGAGGTGAGAGAAAGAGAGGAAAAACAGTTAAAATTGAAAAGAGAGTTGAAAAAGCAGTCGGAACAGCGGCATCAACAGTTCGGATTTGGCTAAATTCGGAGTGGCTTCAANTGAAAAAGCAGTCGGAACAGCGGCATCAACAGTTCGGATTTGGCTAAATTCGGAGTGGCTTCAAAGCAAAATGCCCCCAAATATATTTGACACGTTGAGTCAACCACGTCAGATATCGCAACGAACTGATTTGTTTTTTGGAACAGAACTCGTGTGGGTACATAACTTATTCAGAACCAAAGATGATGTAGGCAGATGTTTTCGAATGTAAGGCTGAGTGGTGAAAGTTACGAATAGCTTCACCGACCGTAAAAGTAATTATTTGTCAACAGTTTTCTTGTTGTGCAAGCTTCATATCACAAATATGTATCCACGCCCGAAGCAGAAAGAAATGGCACCCGTAGTCATTACCGCTTTCAACGGTTAATCAGTAGATACCACGACTAGAGAAACTGGAAAATCGCTAGAAAAAACTTTCAGCCAACATAGCTTCGATAACACTATAACTAGTTTATCCTTTTGAGATTGGATGTTCAAGGTTTTGCTTAGGCTTCTTTGCAGACTTATCACAAACGGTCTGCTTTAGAGTATCGGAATCCTAATTGGCCCAATGGTACGAGATAGTAGCTTCATACACGCATGAGANCAAACGGTCTGCTTTAGAGTATCGGAATCCTAATTGGCCCAATGGTACGAGATAGTAGCTTCATACACGCATGAGATCCAATACGGAAGGTACACTGTCGGACATATGTATAATACGTTAAGTCCTACGAAACGGTCAACTTTTCCCGTGATAAATCACTGTCTTTAAAGATGAAAAAATTGTGGATTCGTTTTCTGNGTCCTACGAAACGGTCAACTTTTCCCGTGATAAATCACTGTCTTTAAAGATGAAAAAATTGTGGATTCGTTTTCTGCATGCTCGATTTCAAATACATAACGTAAGTTATGTCAGTGTTCCGTTTGCTCCCTGTAGTACATAAGCTTAATTATAGTCCCGCAGTAAAAGAACGCTTAATCAAGTGAAATACAGTTATGGACAGAATTTGTTTTCCACTATGGGGGGCAAAAAAAAAAACAGCAATCTGTTATGGCTCCTTACTCACGCCGAAAAAAAAAATTCTGGCTATAAAAAGGCGTTTTGTTGGTACACGCCCTGCCAAACCTTTTCGTGGTAAACACAAGATTTTTTTTTTTTAGCTACCACAAAATAAAATTTTAGTCGCCACGGAAGTTTAGGGGTTGACAACTAAACAACGCAGTGTTCGACACAACAGAATTTTGGTAGGTGAATGCTGACGAAACGCTTTGGGGTTGCCACAAAATATTTTTTCAGCGCGGGACTGTGAATTTTAGCCTAAAGGAGACTGAAAACCCAGCGAGTGGAGTAGTTGTAACACATACTGCACTTGTATTCCGGAGAACCGGTATTTGGCTCCCGGTCCGGCCATCCTGCTTTCAGTTGCCCATGTCTTCCAGAAATTACTCCTCGCACTTGTCTGCACTGTTAACATTTTCTGTATATTTACGGAAATCTTTACGGAAGCGTGCGGTAAATATACGGAACCGGCGCAAGGACTGCCTTCCCTTTTAAATATTTTTTTTTGCTCCCGACCTGATTTTTTGTGGTAATAAAATTGACCGACTTTTTTCTTTTCCTGATAAACTATAATATTTCTATGCTAATTGATATTATTGGTTTAAGTGCTATAAAAACTGTCAATGCTTTGTTGACAAAATCAACTCTTTCCGTCACTAAACCGTTGTAAACGGCAACTTCACAACCATATAAACACTTAAGCAGATTTAGTTTTCGCATTGGCCACTAACACAGTCGGAACCCAGTCCCCTCTGCTAGACTTGGCAAGTGAAATGAAACCACCAAGTGAACTGCGGGTTTGCTATTAGTGCAAAGTCCTAAAGGACGTGTTTGGATCAGCGGAGGTCCAGCGACACACGTGAAACTAAACATAAACTTTTATGACATCTAATCTGCCACAAAATTATGACACGAAATGATAGTGTTTCTATTCATTTTATATACATGTCTGTTTGTTATTTGATAAACCATATAAATTCCGTTTAAGATTTATTATTTAGATACACTTTGCATGCTGCAGTGTGAGTAATAAAACGTTTTGTTGGGCACCTGTAAGCATAGCCTACATGTTTACTTTCCTGGTACTTACGCCTCCATATTTTGTTAACTTATAATAGGGACATTAATAAACGTTATTACTTAAACTTTCTAAAATGGTTTTCTTGAAATNTCATATTTTGTTAACTTATAATAGGGACATTAATAAACGTTATTACTTAAACTTTCTAAAATGGTTTTCTTGAAATACTAATGACTCCGTTAGACTAGTTTTTCATTATTGCTACGATTAAACCATACGCGAATAAAATATGTAATGTATGGTTCTTCAGTGTAACTAATTTTTGGCAATGATGAAATTGCATTTGCCTCTTTTCTGAATGAAATTTACTTTTTTTCAGAGTGATGTTATCCTTTTCTATTCACCAAGAGTCCGGTAATATTGTACCCTGGCCAAACTCCCTTTAAAGAAAAATTACCGGAGATGTATCAAAATTTTTATTATTACAAAGGGTAGTCATGAGGACCTTAAAATACATTTATTTTAATCCTACGTATGTTTAAATACTTTTAAACCCATGCCGAATACAAAGCCTTCTGTCGTTCCTAATGAGGTACTGGGTTCGAAGAGCATATTTATTACTAACGCTATAAAACAATTGTGATGTTATTTGTGTCGTGTACTTCATAGCATCGCGCTTCTTTGTGCCTTATTTCAAGGCCACATTTCCTGCACTCAACGTCATAAACGTCTGTAAATTAATTGAAATACATGTAATTACACTTTATTATGCGTTCTTGCGCTGTACTGAGAACTGTGAAATAATGTAGGCTCGATCTAGCTCTCATTTCACATTTTGGAGCAAGATTAAAGTTTTAGCCAAGAGCTGAGAATAAAAATAAAGTGCTTATACGTAAATTTTTTTTAATACCTCCACATTTTATATTTTATCACCTACGCTGCGTGGTGTACAAGTGNAAGTGCTTATACGTAAATTTTTTTTAATACCTCCACATTTTATATTTTATCACCTACGCTGCGTGGTGTACAAGTGGCGCAATGTCACCAAGGTGACACAAGTGTCAATTAGGAGCTTCCTTAGTACATACGCATTAATCGTGCACACAAACAGAAATTATATCTTGCAGAACACGTTTTAGTCGCTATGATTTCTTAGCAGCCAGTTTAGCTTTATTTCTTAGCACATTTGTGGCAATCAAGAGTGCAGATAACAAAACGAGATCTTTTCAGAGTCGTAATGTAAAAATTGTCCAACAGTTGTGATGCGCGGTGTGATCACGTGCACGAACAAGTTGAGATTGTGAGTGGCGCGAATCTGAACAAGTTGGAGATCAGGCAATGCAGGNTGATGCGCGGTGTGATCATGTACACGAACAAGTTGAGATTGTGTGTGGCGCGAATCTGAACAAGTTGAAGATCAGGCAATGCAGTCAACAGCTCGCAAGCAATAGTCAACAGTACGAAGAAAGTGGAGCGGATGTCACGGAACAGAAGAAAGCTTTAAAGGCTGGTTGAACGAGGTAGACCCTGTAGCAACTACAGTTGGACAACGTCGCCCTGCTTACAAAAGGGCGTAATTCGAAAAAAAAAAAAAAATCTTCTTTTGAGTTACGCCCCTCAATCGATGTCTTTGAGTGCTCTCTGAACTACTCTCAAAAGGGCGTATCTGTACGTGACTTCACTCCATTGATATACCAAAAACGTTTAGGTGTAACTGATTTTAAGAAATCAAATTTACAGACAAATAGGCGTAACTGAGGTACTTCTCTTTGTGTGCTGAGGAATTATGAAGTCGCCAAGAAGAGAAGGAGTAACTAAAGATACGCCTTTCTATCTGCAATCAGCTTGCATTATTTTCATGTTACACCTTCACTGGATTAACTTATTTGTTGGAATTCCATGTTTTCGAACGAGTGTAGAATAACACAAAGGGAAATAAAGCGAAAACTTAAAGACATTCCGTTGACTGACAATGCCTTTCTCTGCGCTGTATTTTATTTCCAGCAAGTGATTTACCTTCCAATTTCGTAATGAAGTGCTATTTTATACAACAGAAGACCGGCTGTTTGCAACTTTACTATTTGCGTGCTTTCATCAAAATACTGCTAATATTACACGTGGAGTGAAACTGACAGCAGAAGAGGTTCTGCAGAGATAGCAACACGTATGTATGCCAAAGGTATTCAGTCGGCTGTACTCTTTGCTGATGCCTCAAATGGTCAGAACAAAAATTCAATCGTGGCTGCTATGCTATCAAACATAACAAGCAATAGTCAAAACACCAGACACGCATTAATTTGAGAATTTTTTTAAACTTTCCATGCTCCAAGTGAAGGAGTTTCAACACAAGGTACGATTTTCAGTGCTATGAAACATTCCGGAGATTTATTTGCTCCTTCCCAAGTAGTGCCAGTTTTCTGTCTTACAAGACGCGCACAACCGTGTAGAAACTAAACTTGAATACTCAGATTTTTTGGACTGTAAAAAATATCCCCAATACCTGCTAATTCTCTCGCTTAGAAAAGAAGACACAAATCAACAGGATGTCAACTGGACAGAAATGACTGTGTTCATGGCCACAATGCTGAGATTTTCTTCAAGACNAAGTGCTTATACGTAAATTTTTTTTAATACCTCCACATTTTATATTTTATCACCTACGCTGCGTGGTGTACAAGTGAGCGCACTTCGAACATATTCCTCCGTTGAGTGCGCAATGTCACCAAGGTGACACAAGTGTCAATTAGGAGCTTCGTTAGTACATACGCATTAATCGTGCACACAAACAGAAATTATATCTTGCAGAACACGTTTTAGTCGCTATGATTTCTTAGCAGCCAGTTTAGCTTTATTTCTTAGCACATTTGTGGCAATCAAGAGTGCAGATAACAAAACGAGATCCTTTCAGAGTCGTAATGTAAAAATTGTCCACCAGTTGTGATGCGCGGTGTGATCATGTACACGAACAAGTTGAGATTGTGTGTGGCGCGAATCTGAACAAGTTGAAGATCAGGCAATGCAGTCAACAGCTCGCAAGCAATAGTCAACAGTACGAAGAAAGTGGAGCGGATGTCACGGAACAGAAGAAAGCTTTAAAGGCTGGTTGAACGAGGTAGACCCTGTAGCAACTACAGTTGGACAAGACGTCGCCCTGCTTACAAAAGGGCGTAATTCGAAAAAAAAAAATCTTCTTTTGAGTTACGCCCCTCAATCGATGTCTTTGAGTGCTCTCTGAACTACTCTCAAAAGGGCGTATCTGTGCGTGACTTCACTCCATTGATATACCAAAAACGTTTAGGTGTAACTTATTTTAAGAAATCAAATTTACAGACAAATAGGCGTAACTGAGGTACTTCTCTTTGTGTGCTGAGGAATTATGAAGTCGCCAAGAAGAGAAGGAGTAACTAAAGATACGCCTTTCTATCTGCAATCAGCTTGCATTATTTTCATATTATACCTTCACTGANTTTCGAACGAGTCTAGAATAACACAAAGGGAAATAAAGCGAAAACTTAAAGACATTCCGTTGACTGACAATGCCTTTCTCTGCGCTGTATTTTATTTCCAGCAAGTGATTTACCTTCCAATTTCGTAATGAAGTGCTATTTTATACAACAGAAGACCGGCTGTTTGCAACTTTACTATTTGCGTGCTTTCATAAAAATACTGCTAATATTACACGTGGAGTGAAACTGACAGCAGAAGAGGTTCTGCAGAGATAGCAACGCGTATGTCTGCCAAAGGTATTCAGTCGGCTGTAGTCTTTGCTGATGCCTGAAATGGTCAGAACAAAAATTCAATCGTGGCTGCTATGCTATCAAACATAACAAGCAATAGTGAAAACACCAGAAACGCATTACTTTGAGAATTTTTTTTAAACTTGCCATGGCCCAAGTGAAGGCGTTTCAGCACACAGTACGATTTCCAGTGCTATGAAACATTCCGGAGATTTATTTGCTCCATCCCAAGTAGTGCCAGTTTTCTGTCTTACAAGACGCGCACAACCGTGTAAAAACCAAATTGGAATGTTCAGATTTTATGGACTATAAAAGATATCCCCAATACCTGCTAGTTCTCTCGTTTAGAAAAGAATACACAAATCAACAGGATGTCAACTGGACAGAAATGACTGTGTTCATGGCCACAATGCTGAGATTTTCTTCAAGACCAGCCTCTTTGAAAGGACTTACAAAAATGTGACACTAATAAGACAAACAGTTGCCTCTCAGATCAATTTATGTAAGCTGAACCGTGAGAAACCAGTGATTTCAACAGCAAAATAAAATTAGCCAATTGGTTTCTTTGTGTGTTTGAGACTCTCCTGTAATTATATAACAAGAACATTCCAGTTTTTTTTAAATATTCTTGACCATACGCAATTTTACTTCTAATGTGTCGTAGAAATATTTGTAGAGACCTGTATTATCATTTCGTTATTTCTCAAAAATATAATACACTACAGTTAACTATGTCATTTTATTTAGTGAATATTCATTAATTCATGTGTGAAATATCATAAAGCCATTTATGAAGGTTTCCTCACAACAGTAATTTGTCTAGGATCGAAAACCTTTAATTCTCTTTGCTGTAAAATCGCTATTTTCGAGTTACGTCGTTTCGTGAGCAGAGCGACGAAGTGACGTCACGTCAAGATATTTTGAATTTTCTCATTTGTTGGAAAATATCACAAATATCGCCGCCGATGTTTTTTTTTTCTATACAGCCATCCCCAAGCATTTGAGCACAATTTTGACCCAGGCAGGCAAATATAAAAAAAAGGCGTTGTGCTAAGTTAACGATGATATGTACAGATATTATAAGACGTATGTGTAAAGCTAACGATAATATGTACAGTTATAAGACGTATGTGTAAAGCCAAAGATAATATGTACATATATGATAAGACGTATTCTACGTGGTACACAGCTTCATTTATTAACCGAAACAATTATACGTCGAAAACAACACCGTCGACGTTTTGGCCACTTTTCCCAATCTCTTGGCCTACTGTGCGCCGTCAGGAGTCGAACCCGGTTCATCGTGGTGGGAGATGAATAGTCTGGCCAATGCATCACTGCAGACCCTGTCTATCCTTTACACGAGAAATAACGTTTACCATTAGGGTGGAGAGACGGTAATTTCGCAAATAACTTTGGCAATAGGCTGTACTTCAGATTTGTAAATATAATTATAAGATTAATATTTAGGTTTATGTTATTTGTTGATTATAAATTGTTATTAGTAGTAGCATATCTTTGCGTCATCGCGTAGCTATTAATATCCTCTTTAGTCAGTTTTCACCTACAAAAATGGCTAGTCATGGGTAGTTTTGAACTGGATCTTACGCCACCTTTATGACATATCTCAAAAAGCTCAATAGTACAGAAGTGGCACCCCCCAGAAAATTTTTTTTAAAAATAATATCAGTGAGTAATAAAACATTTTATATAGTGAAATGTTTCACTTTCCTCAAGAAGGCATTACACGGGCACCGGACCACAGTCATCGCCCGATCTACTTTTGTTCGTTGGTTGCGTCTTTTAATCTGCCGCTTCATTATTGGGTCATTCCTCTTACAAGCTGTATGATAGCCCATTNTGTTCGTTGGTTGCGTCTTTTAATCTGCCGCTTCATTATTGGGTCATTCCTCTTACAAGCTGTATGATAGCCCATTGGCCACCAGGGGGGTGTCAGAAAACTTATGGTCCAATAACACATCACCATAGTTGTACAATTGTTTTGAAGTGAAGCCCAACACTAAATAAATCCACGAAATTACCGGGACTCTATAATAATCATTCTAATTAATCGCGGAAATTTGTTGAGACAAAAGTGTTGTATTCGGAAAGTAAGTAGAATTTTAATACTCTTGTAGCTGGAAGTGAGTGAGTGAAGAGATTTGGGCGGCTCTTAACAGCGAGGTCTTGAAAGCCGATAAGGGTGAAACGAGGCGAGTATGGAGCAGCGCCGGAATGAAGGGATGGGGGAAACGGGATATCCCAGAGAAAACCCGCCGACCAGCCGCATCGTCCTGCACGATTCCCACTTGTGATGTGTTTTTATTCTGCTTATCTTTCTGCTGACCAGTAAAAAATAAACGTTCAAATTTGGAGCATCGAAATTCTAAATGGTCCGATGGAACAGGAAAGCAACTTCGTATACATCCGACAGCTAATAACGAAAGAAAATCTTCCAACGTGAGCAAACTGCGTTGTAGTCTACGGAACAGCTTTTCCCGCGATTAACCATTATCTCTATTCATCACTTCCGTTGTGGAAACCGACAGTTTTTTATGTACTACGTAAGAGAACATGTGACGATGCGATGCCCGTTCAGACCTCGGGAGCAACGAACAACTTACGCTGCGCTGGATATTACTGGCAGCAGCTGATTATAAACTCAAGTAATGATCTCAAAACCAGACTGTGTTTCCGCAAAGGATTTACTTTAAGAATGCGCAGGACATAACCCTTACAGTCACAGACCATTAAATAATTTTTAGGCGTTGCAATGAACATAATTTTTGTTCGGGACTTCACTTACAGTTGATATGTTTAACGCATTGCCATATGCCTGGATCAATAAAAAAAATTGTTTCTGTTTTTGCTGTTATTGGTAGCAGCTGTTTATAAGACTGCGAAATATAGTCTAAATAACGATCAATGTCTCCCCCACATGAGGGATAGGACATCATAACTGGAAGGGACAACGTGCTGTGTAAAGTAGAATCATGAACTACTAATTTTAACATGTAAATTGTGCTGTGCACCACAAATACACTCTGCAAACATTTTGTGGAGACAAAAAAAATATTATAGTTATCTCGAAAGTGTTTTTATGGTAACAAACATAAAAAAAAATATGACTCCAAAATAATAACCAAAATAATTTCCCTATGGAAACGCAATCCGCAAAGACAAAAACCCATATGGGCTCCGTAAATACAATGTACGGAAAGTCTCCGTATTTCATATTCGCTTCAGGTTCCGGTAACGGACTGTTGAGTCTACAAGAAGCTTTCTTCGCCACTGTAACCAGAAAATTAGTGTCTGCGGCAGTCACGATATCCACGCTACTTAGACATATTCCTTCAAACAAAAAATATCATCAGGCAACAGTTAGCAACACTTAAACTACACAAACGTTAATAGACACTAAAAAAGTTGCTTAAGTCGTTACATCAAATACCACAATTATGCCTGCAATGTCATAAGAAGAATGCAGGTGATCGGTTAGAAAAACACGAAGTACAGAAAACTAACGAGAAAATTTACGTAAATGTTCCGTGAATTCACAAAAAGTTCCGTGAAATTTACGGAAAGNAGTACAGAAAACTAACGAGAAAATTTACGTAAATGTTCCGTGAATTCACAAAAAGTTCCGTGAAATTTACGGAAAGTCCGTTTTTAAAAAGTAATGTGTCCGTAATTTTACGGAGAGTTTACGAAGATTTCCGGAGAAATTTTACCAGAACGTTTGCGTAAAATGAGTGGGAATTTTTTTTCAAGTGTAGGGACAGGAAATGTTTGCTTTTTAAATAGCCTGTAGGCTAGAATCCACGGTCCTATATGCTTTCCAGCCTTAACTTTCTGTTCATTGGCTGTTGCCACAGTGTGCAGCCAGTTTTATAAATCAGACCACGTGGCAGGGGATTCGCCGCTTGTTTCCTTGCAGGTCTGTTATTGGCTCAGAGTTCTTCTGGACAAGTTTTATTAACTGTAATACAATTGCAAACATAGAAATATACATGTGATTGAGGTATAGTTCGTCCTAAAACAAATTCACAAAATTTTCCAGTCCCTGTAAATAGTACACCACAAAATTATGACCCCAGAAGAAAACGACAAATAACTAGGAAGCAACAGAGATTATAGCAGTGATTAAAACATCTACAATATACAAAAAGCAATCTGACAAAAATTGGGAAGACTGAACATAGGACAAGAACAATGAAAATCAATCAGGAATATATAATATCCTCGCCACAAAAAAAAAATTTAATTTAAACAGTTAAAATATAAAAGACACAGAATAGCGATTATTAAAAAAAATGCACCGGAAAAAAACAGTAAACAGAAAGTACTTGAGTAATAAACAAAGAAATATAAATTAAGGAAAAAAAACTACGAAAAAAATAATATAGTTGAGAAAAAAACTTATAGGGCACAAAAACGCAACGGAGACGACAACATAAGACTTCAGAAAACAATTAAATACGTACACATAAACGTCAAACTTAGAGTACGCAGCGAAAACATGAGACTTCACGACTTTCAAATACATGGATTATATTAATTTCTTTAAACGAGGTAACTTACTAAATATATAACGCAATCGCAGTAGGGNAGTACAGAAAACTAACGAGAAAATTTACGTAAATGTTCCGTGAATTCACAAAAAGTTCCGTGAAATTTACGGAAAGCCCGTTTTTAAAAAGTAACGTGTCCGTAATTTTACGGAGAGTTTACGAAGATTTCCGGAGAAATTTTACCAGAACGTTTGCGTAAAATGAGTGGGAATTTTTTTTCAAGTGTAGGGACAGGAAATGTTTGCTTTTTAAATAGCCTGTAGGCTAGAATCCACGGTCCTATATGCTTTCCAGCCTTAACTTTCTGTTCATTGGCTGTTGCCACAGTGTGCAGCCAGTTTTATAAATCAGACCACGTGGCAGGGGATTCGCCGCTTGTTTCCTTGCAGGTCTGTTATTGGCTCAGAGTTCTTCTGGACAAGTTTTATTAACTGTAATACAATTGCAAACATAGAAATATACATGTGATTGAGGTATAGTTCGTCCTAAAACAAATTCACAAAATTTTCCAGTCCCTGTAAATAGTACACCACAAAATTATGACCCCAGAAGAAAACGACAAATAACTAGGAAGCAACAGAGATTATAGCAGTGATTAAAACATCTACAATATACAAAAAGCAATCTGACAAAAATTGGGAAGACTGAACATAGGACAAGAACAATGAAAATCAATCAGGAATATATAATATCCTCGCCACAAAAAAAAAATTTAATTTAAACAGTTAAAATATAAAAGACACAGAATAGCGATTATTAAAAAAAATGCACCGGAAAAAAACAGTAAACAGAAAGTACTTGAGTAATAAACAAAGAAATATAAATTAAGGAAAAAAAACTACGAAAAAAATAATATAGTTGAGAAAAAAACTTATAGGGCACAAAAACGCAACGGAGACGACAACATAAGACTTCAGAAAACAATGAAATACGTACACATAAACCTCAAACTTAGACCACGCAGCGAAAACATGAGACTTCACGGCTTTCAAATACATGGATTATATTAATTTCTTTAAACGAGGTAACTTACTAAATATATAACGCAATCGCAGTAGGGNGCTTTCAAATACATGGATTATATTAATTTCTTTAAACGAGGTAACTTACTAAATATATAACGCAATCGCAGTAGGGTAAAGCCGAGGCGGAATAATCGGGGTAGTTCTAAAATAAAACTCGAGAGTTTGTCTGCATTTTTGGTGGCAACTAGGAAAATAAAAGTGCTTCTCAGTGTATTTATTGATGCTTATTATGGTACAAACGTCACAATAAAATAAGTTCAAAAGAAAACTAAAAAGTAAAGCGGTAAAATTTGAAATATTTTTTTGCACCCGTCCAGCAGCCAAATTGAAATGTATTTATTTAAAAACATTTCGAGTTCACCAAAAGTCACTTTAACTGAGGTTGCTAGTTTTTTTTAAATGTTAATAAAACATTTTTAATCTTCAGTTGCACTAACAAAATATTTGTTTGGGGCAACCAAATCAGAACAACAAAACAATTTATTTAGTTTCAACAACAAAATATTTCATTGCCACTACAGAAACAATAGATGTGTTTGCGCCAAGCAAATGTTGTTTTATTCAACAAAACCCTTTTCTCAGTGTATGAAAATAGAATACCAACCTTTTCAGAGACTTGTAAATATATAGTTTGAAGCATTGCAGCAAAGATATTTTTTTTTTTGTTCTGAAGTGTACTGGTGTCAGTATGACGCTCTGTTACACACCGAGAACAATAAAATAGTAATCGTGGTTCATATTATCAGCAGCAGCTGTTTGTAACGACTACACTCTATATTCGAATCGGTGGTTTCCCACTGATTCGAATAATATAGAGTGTAGTGAAATTCAACTACTCGAGTCAGTGAAAATGGCTCCACTTTGAATCAGTGGAAAACCACTAATTTAAAAAGTGATGTGGAACAATTTCACTGATTGAATAAGTGACTGCCAACTGCAGCGGCGAATTAAAAATTGTTTTTATTGAATTTAGCCCAAAAGTTACGATAACTTAATATATTTACGGTAGTTGACTATTTATATTGCGCAATTTACTGTAATTTAGAGAAGTAAAAAAATTTCCGCAGCTGACCGGGATTATACCCTCTCCACTTTTAAACAGTTACCTAACAATCTGAGCTATTACGTCATGTTGATAATAAAAAGAAAAATGTCTTATAGTTCNCCACTTTTAAACAGTTACCTAACAATCTGAGCTATTACGTCATGTTGATAATAAAAAGAAAAATGTCTTATAGTTCTTCATCGAAAGTGTGTAATTTTAAATCGTATGCCCTTTCTTTCCGTTTATAGTTTAATTGATAACGTTCGGATTGTTAAAACGAATAGTACATATGAGTGCACTCTCTTCGCCGCGTTATATGCAGTCAACCTTCAGAGCGCTGTGATGATTACGTGAAAACGAAATGAAATACGTAAAAACTGAATGAAAAAAACAATGTTCATGTTAACTCGTAAAATGATGTTTTGAAAGCCGAAACACTTCACTTGGTACAAGTTGTTTAACGGTCATTTTTACACGCTGTTTAACTGTTCCAACAGTTCAAAAATAAATTACTGAAAACAGTGGAAAAAAAACGCGATGGATCAGTGGAAAATGTTACTGAAAACTGGCATTTTTTCACTGATTCAGCAGTTAAATACACTGAAATGACTATTGAATCAGTCAGGTACTGTTAACTGTTTTAAACAGTGAAATACTCACCGATTCTGATAGAATGTACGACTTACCGTCTCTACAGCGAATGATCTCTCCTACACGTGAGCGACTTACCTTACTAGACGTTGTTTTCTACTACGTACAGTGAATACACTTCCCGTGCATCGTCCGTGATATAGGATACCGACTGGTAAGCTAAGTAATTATACAGTAGAACTAAGTCAATTATCATAAAGGGAACGAGGATACACACTAGGGTGGAGCGAAATTTTTTTTTTCTTTTACGGTCATGTAATAGTGAAAAGTAGGTGCCTTTTAGGCTTAAATTAATTCATGCAAAATATTACTTGAATTAACTAAGAGTAGTTGCCTCCGCAAAGTCATTGCATATTTGAAAAAAGTGGATTTTTGTCTTAAGTTTGACGCCATGTAAATATGTGAAATTTTAATACATACACCTATTTTATTTTATTGATATGTTGCAACAACAGCTATTTTCGACACAATACAAAAAAAAAAGCCTAATTCTAAGTTATTTACTTGAAATAAACGGAGTGTGGAAGCGCGCGGAGAGACAATTTGACGTCACACGTGTCGTCGCGTCAGTTTGCTATTGTTCGTCGAAGTGAACGGCCGCGCGCCCAGTTACTTAATACATTTGCGCCATTTTGTTGTGTATGAAACATGGAAAGAACTCGGAATGCATTCAAATGTCCTCTTTTTGGAGATACGTTCTTCCTACTTATGAAGATGTAATGAAGTACTACGAATGGACGAGACATCAACTAAAATTACAACTGGAAACNGGAGATTAAATTGAACGTTCTTCCTACTTATGAAGATGTAATGAAGTACTACGAATGGACGAGACATCAACTAAAATTACAACTGGAAACTGCAAAAGAGCCCACATTTTCATAAATAGCAGATATTGTGACATCAAGGATTATAAATATATGGCAAACTGCATCTATTCCAACAGTTACAAGCACAAGAGTCGTACAGATGTTGAAAGCATACCATCTAAAGTGCAAAAATCTACTTAAGTCTATCAAGAGACTCTCCCCGGAAGAATTAAAAAGTTTTCGTCAAAACAGTAAGATACTTTTTGATATTGCAGCTTGCAAGTGCAAGAAATTCGCTCAATGTACCTGTACGAAGGATAGAAAGGTCCCTAAACAAGAACAAACCTTTATAACTGATCAGCGGACCTCTCGAAATATGGTAATAGGTGGAATCGACGTAACTGTTACGAAAAAAATGCAAAAGACCTTAACGAGAAGACAGAAACGAGAGAACCGCCCAAGCACATCATTGACTACTAGTTCTACGTCAGCTATTTTAGAACTTAGTACTTCTCCAGTATCGTCGGCGTCCGAAAGGCGTAGCAGTACAGACAGCACCATAAACGTAGGCGTTCCTGAAAAGAAAAGGAAAAAGTCCTCATGCGTGGACTTTCCTACGTTATCCAAAACTTGCGACAGGTATGGAGTGTCAGATAGGGCAGCAGCAGCGATTGCGTCATCACTTTTGTTTGACATTGGGTCAGATGTTGAGGTCATTGACAGACATAAGCTACGAAGAGAGAGAACTAAAACTCGACAAAAGTTATTGGAAGAGGTCACCGTTCCAGAAGTTTCTGCTTTGTACTTTGATGGAAGAAAAGACAAAACTGTGAAAATTATCCAAAAAGGTGGTAAATGCTACAGGAGTATGACTGTTGAGGAGCACATCTCACTAATTCAAGAGCCAGGATCTATTTACTTGGGGTACGTAGTACCTCACGTTGGTTCCGCTAAAGGAATAGAAAATGCCATAACCGAGTTTCTATCAGAAGAAGGCATTGCCGAACATCATCTTATGGCCATCGGTTGTGACGGAACGAATGTAAATACTGGAAAGTATGGCGGTATTATAAGACTGCTTGAAAAAAGGCTACAAAAACCACTACAGTGGATAATTTGTTTACTACATTTGAACGAACTGCCTCTAAGGCACTTGTTTCTCCATCTTGACGGGTGTACTTCGGGACCTAAGTCTTACAGTGGAACATTGGGTAAAGCGCTCGAAACTTGTGAACAATTGCCTATTAAAAAATTTCAACGCATCGAAGGAGAAATGCTTCCAGGAATGGCCCAAGATTTGAGTACAGATCAACAGTACTTGCACAAGATTGTGACAGCTGTACTATCAGGTGATTTCCCTGAAGATCTGGCGAATAAATCTCCAGGCAAAATGTCACATGCCCGTTGGCTTACACGTGCCAACAGAATACTCCGTCTGTATGTGGCAACAGCGACGCCATCGGAAAATTTGATAACTTTAGCTACATTTGTAGTAAAAGTTTATGCTCCATCTTGGTTCCTTATTAAGAATAAACCATCGTGCAAAGATGGTACGCGACATCTTTTCTACATTATTTTAGCCTCCAGATACCTGCCAGAAGACCTGAAAAAGGTAATCGATCCTGTCATTCAACGTAATGGCTATTTTGCACATCCAGAGAGTATTCTACTTGCAATGATTACCGACGAAAAGAAACACATTCGTGAACTGGCAGCCTGTCGCATATTAAAGACACGCAGTATGCCTCAGCCTTCCACACCAAGATTGTTTGAAGTGCCGTCTATAAATTTCAATGCATCAACATATATTGATCTGATAAATTGGCAGGAAATACTAACTGAACCTCCGATTATGAAAATCTTCTCTGACCAAGAAATTCAATATTTCGTACAATCTGGTGGTGAGGGTGAACTGATGTTACGACTTCCGTGCCATACTCAAGCTGTTGAACGGGCTGTGAAGATGACGACAGAAGCTGCCACTGCTCAATGTACTAAAAAAACACGACTAGGGGCCATAAAAGCCAAATTGGAATCGCGAAAGAAAATGCCTAAATTTGAGACAAAGAGAGATTTTCGAGCAAATTGACAATTAAAAAAAAATAATTACCTTTTTTTTTTTTTTGTACTTTCGATTAAAGTTTATTAATAAATGTCTGAATTTTATATTGCATATAATTTATACCCTTTTACCATTAATTTAAGCTGAATATTGTGCCACTAAAAATACTGAGATTTTTCAATAAAATCTAAAATTTTGAGGCTAGTGCGGAGGCAGAAGATGTTAACCGAATTAATTAAAAAATAACACTTATTTTACCATTAGTATAAGGAACCGATCCCCCCCTATTACAATTGTAAATAAGAAAAAAAAATTACATACTCTCGTGCTCCACCCTAATACACACTGAGTAATCTATGAACGAACTAGCATAGTATTGCAGACACACACATATACATATGCAAGTAACTCAACAGAACAAGAACAGCACACAATCCAGTCATGCCAGGCTTAAAAATCACTCATAGCATACACTTGAATTTTTCATACATTCTTTATATTTGTAGTACTAATAGTAAAAAATTAATTGACTGTACCAAGTATGCATCAGCCAGCATCTTCCAAATGGCAGGAAATTAAATATTAATGGACTGAAAAATTTAGAGATCGCCAACTTTTCGAGAATTCACGCAAAATTCGGCAGAAAATACAATAAACGATTGTTCATGCGAAGAAAAGAAGCATGTTTTGAATATGAAACATTTCCTTCGAATATAAGACATTTTTTCCCTCAAATATAGGCCTTTTTTCCCTCGAATATTGGGCTTTTTCCTAGAACATCGGGCTTTTCTGCTCAAATATCCGGCTTCTTTTCTTGAATATCGGGCTTCTTTCCTAAAATATCGGGCTTTTTTCTTCAAATGTCGGACTAGTTTTCTCGAGTATCGTACTTATTTCCTCGAATATAGGATGTTATTTCTTGAAAGTGGAATTTATTTTCCCAAATATAGAATACTCTTAATCGAATACAGGNACTCGAATATAGGATGTTATTTCTTGAAAGTGGAATTTATTTTCCCAAATATAGAATACTCTTAATCGAATACAGGGCTCTTACTCGAACATAGGACTTCTTTTACCCGAATATAGGACTGTTACAAAACTAGAACTACTAAAAAATAAGACGACCACGAATACAGGATGAAAATAAGCCAACCACGTATTTTACAGACAAAAAATAATTATTATCCTGAGATTTAATTCTACAGTATTTTTGTAAGCTATTTTGTTTAGACACAAACATAAATTTTCCTGTCCACTGGTGCCAAACTGTGATTTTAAGGAAACAACGCAAGGTAAGCTGGAGTCATGTGGCAGAGAATCTCTGGCTACATTAGATGCACTGGAAGAGTTGAAAATATTTTTTTATGAGTCTGCACGTTCTCAGAGGCGAACACACAAAGTTAAAAGGTTAAGACTCAGCCACGAATCACTTGAACGTTCTGCTATATTATTCGGAAAGGCAGATTACAGTATTATGTTTTGTATAACATTTTTACTATGATGTGCTATATCTACACCACTAAGGGCTTGCATAAATAATTACTTTGAATTGTCCCTTAAAACTGTTGTTTTATGGTACTCCTTAATTATTTTTGTATGAAATTGTATAAATCCCTTTAGAAGATACAAAGATTCAGCGACACGTTTCATCAGAATTTGACTTCGTGGGTGTATTTTTGGGAAGTAGTGAGAATCAAAATATTTTCAAAAAAAATTAATTGAAATTTTTCTGTAAAATGTATAGTGTTATTGAAAGGATATAATATATTCAAAACGTTTTACATTATTTAATTTTGCGCCAAACCCTTTTGCAGTAGAATTCCTACTTTTTTCCTTGACTTTGAAGAAGGTTATACCCAAAATGTTTTTTTTAACTAAAGAATTTTATCCCATAAAAAAAATATTTTAAAGAAATGCAGTGAAAACCGCGGGAACAAGGTAATGTAAAACTCGATAAAGGCCTGGCTTTTGCAACCAACTAGCGTTCCACTTTGTTGTCGAACGGAGCGTTGCNTGTAATGTAAAACTCGATAAAGGCCTGGCTTTTGCAACCAACTAGCGTTCCACTTTGTTGTCGAACGGAGCGTTGCCTATGACGGGAGGCGCACGCGCAAACTAATTAATTAAATCGCAACGCAGCCAGGCCGGGCGTTTACTTTCCCCGGCCAGGCGGGCAATTTCCACCGGCAACTGTTTGCTCAGAACTGAATTTACGCCGGGCGCGGTGAAATAAATCCCCTCGCAGCACGAGCGAGTGTTTCGCTGCGGAACTCTCTCGCTGCTGATGCTGGAATATTTAACCCGAACACCACGCCGCGTGCTCGGACCACAGACTAAAGATCTCGCTGGCTGCGCACAACCGATCTCCGTGTCCCAACACAGAACTACTTTCCTGTCTTGTGAAAACGGCATGGCTGGGATGTTAGGTCAGAAAACTGATTTGTAAACAAATGCTTCGAGATGTTTTTATACTTCACCTAACCAATTTGTAAAGCAGTTTGATTAAATTAAAATTTGTATAATCCATTCACGGTTACTTTACATTTTCTGAAGCCCTGCTCAATTTTACTTCCAGAATATTTCTCCACGCCGAGCAAACTAAGCTTAACTGTAACTAAGACTATAAAATTACACCAAAGGACAACGAACCGAATTCGTGGGCACTCAATTGTAATAATATTTTGCATGAGAACAATTTCTTACTCGTCATTACCAACACACAAGTTTTCTAGCTGTTTTTGTCATATTTATTATAAATGAAATATTATAATTTATAAATAAATTATAGGTAAAACCTCAATTCAACGAAAAATAAGATACTTTTATGTTAACAGAGGTTTAAAATGCTTCTGATACGTGGTATATTTAGGAAATAACTAAACACGTTATACGTGTTAAGATTTTTCAAAGGTTTGATTCAAAAAGTGTGAAGAAACCGCGAATAGACTATAAAAATATTTTATTAATATAATGGTGCTTGTCAATTGAAACTTAAGATATAAACAAACACTTTCATCACTGTTGACCCTATGACTTTTTGACAGCTGTGTTCTTTTGGGGTAGATGGGCAGAAGATGAATAAGCGGTCTACCCCATATTTAGTTTATGACTCGAACCGCGAAGACAGCTTCGTAAAGAGGTTTACCAACACCGCCATCTGTCATTGTTGGAGTGAGTGAAGAGATTTGGGCGGCTCTTAACAGCGAGATCTTGAGAGACGATGAGGGTGATTGAGGGGAGTATGGAGCAACGCCGGAATGAAGGGGCGGGGAAAGCGGGAGATCCTCGAGAAGGCCCGCCGACCAGGGGCATCGTCCGGTACGATTCCCACATGCGAAAGTCCGGGAGTGGCCCGGCCGGGAATCGAGCCCGGTTCGCCTGGATGGGAGGCGAGTAGTCTAACCACTACACCACCGCGGCCCCTACTTGAAGCCTAAGAAACCATTCACTTTACGTACGAGGTGAAATTTGGCCAGCCCTTTGTGACTAGTGTAACAATTTTACTAATTTTTATCTCCTCGTGGATCATGAGTACTCTTCAACAAGCTAAGTGGCATAAAAAATAATACTAGCGTCGAAGTGTTTCGAAGTCCAATCAGTTATATGCATTTTAAACTAGCCCCTTGAAAAATCAACCGTGTTGGCCTATAACACACTTAGTTAACCTATTTTTGTCTACTAATTATAATATTTATCTCATAGTATAATTTAAAAACAGAAAATAAGGTACGTTGGTAAAAACTAGCAATAAATAGTATGTAAAAAGAGTTTTGGTTTATTAATTATAAAGGTTTCTTACTTATTTATTTTACGTTTTCAGATTTATAGCTTTGACGGAGCTTCTGTTAGGTTGGAAGTAACATCGAATCGACTATATGAAGCTGAGCTCGGGGTATTATCCTCTTGCCGGCCACGAGGTATAACTCGAACCTAGGTACCACGGGGTTGTCAGGAGGCGCTCGAACAAGGGCGGGTTTATGTGTTTGAAACGGTGACGTGAGCCACGGCGTTGGATCTCCAGGTAGGTCGGCGCCAGGGAGGCACCAAAGATACCGAGAGTGGAAAAAAAAAAACATTATTGGTAGGGATTCCCCCACCCCTCCACCATACNAACTACGCGCCCTTGTGGCTCCTGTAGATATGAGTTCCCCGTCTCCCTCAACCAGTCCCCGGCCCTTTTCCAGCACCGCCCGCTGTGCATTAGCATGTCGGCATGGAGGACGACGCCGCGCCGGCCCGGGCTGATCACGCGCATAATTAATTATAATGAGTGTCGCCACTGCCGGGCTAATTGGCTGTAGGAGGGCATCCAGACAGGGTAACAGATGTCGGATAGAAACTAGATTCTCTCTCTCTCTCTCTCTCTCTCTCTCTCTCTTTCTCTCTCTCTCTTAATCACCCGCGCGATTCCATCCTTCACCCCTCCCCCCTTTTTCCAAAAAAAAAAGTCCCATCTTTCCGCCGACAGTATTAAGTTAAGGTGACTGTTATCAGGTTAAGGGATTTTCTCTACTTTTGACATAATTACCCTTTACAAATGTTTAACGAAAAATGTTTTACACGACATGGCATAAATAATAGTTCCCAAAGCTTTACCAAACTATTACACCTCTACTGCGTTGGTTAGTTATTGAATATTAATGACTGCCTGCAAGAAATAAGTGGGGTTTTTCTTGCGGGTGGATACAGAAATGATCCTGGCCACAGTTGGGCCTAGTCCAGCAATACATGTGTTAAAACATGTTCAAAGCATTGCCCTGTACCTTGTTGACGCCCAAAATAAAATATAAAATATGTGATGCAAGTTACGGCGAAAATCCCGTAAATCCAAAAGGGCAGGGATTGATCCCCCTTACAGCTTGGTTCACAACCATCCGCCTCACCCGTCAGTCATCCGTCTGTTTTTTCGTCAGTCAGTTGAAAGCGACTGAGAACAATGAGTCGTCCGTCGATCCTTCTGTCCGGCAAAATTAACAGCGTTACAACTTAACATCGCGATCGTTCTTTCGTAGAAGGTATATTTTGGTTGGAAATACAATTTGAAAAAAGAAAAAACAATTTGGGGAAATAATTTTTTTACGTGATAAAAATGTATACTGAATTATTGTTTACGTTTAAAAATCCTGAATTTACCACCAAGATGAATAAACACATATCCACCGCCTTGCATTTTATTTCAAAGTGCGTATTCGCGTCTACGGAATGTCGTCAGAAGGCGGTGGGTGGCCCATCCGTCTGTCCGTCGAAAGTTAACGTTTGAGATATATTTTACGGATTGACGAATAGAAAAAAAGTAGCCCTGCGATTGGTCGAAGATGACGGTACCGACTGACAGACGCGACGGATGGTTGCGAGTCCACCGTAAGGCTGCCGCCTACCTGCATGTATTTTCTGTGTTGAGGCAGAGAAGCGCGGAAGTGATAAGGCGACACTGGCACGCGCATCAAGTACGCCACACGCACGGCTGTGTGCAGCGGAAGGCATTTTTAGTTGTTGTAAAAGATGGAATATGTCACCTAGGAACACCCCAAGAACACCCCAGCACTCCGGAACACGCACATCCTGTGGGATTTTGTAGATAGGTATGGTCTAACAACAATTTAACATTATAACCAAAGTCGTCATGATAAGTAAGGATTCGAACCTTGGACACCTCTACTGCGAGCACAGCGGGTTACAATTACACTACCTTGTTCGAGGGCAATGATTGGATGGCTCCTTACTACAGGCAGGGCAAATTACTTACCCGTTCCTGTTTCTCTGAGCAATATGCTCCCTCTCAAATGATCTCGCTGTCGAAGAGACATTAGGTCTTATCTACCAAATAATTTTATATTTATCACTTACGTTTGACATAAACGCCTTTAAAGACAAAGAAGCAGCGTAAGAGGACTTCGATGACAGTATGTCCGTGCGTGAATTTCACTCGTACTAATGCGGATAAAAAGAGATATCCAACACGTGACCTAAAGAAAACGGCTTGGATAAATCCCCGTTATGTTGTAGAGAAAAACTGACAGCATCTCAGGAGAGCGTACTCATGAGAGGAGTGGCACCGCCACGCGACACCTGCCGACAGAAGTATAGAAACAGAAGATCACAGCCACATTAATTTGTGGTCCCAATTACGGCGAGTCTTGAAAGTAGCAAGTAGAAATACGGTCAATCCTCGCCGATGTGACGGCAATTTTTGCGTGAAACCACAGCTCTCTTGAAAACACTTTCGTTCTCTGGAAATACAACTGCAGTTACAAACCTTCCAGAAACGATCAACTTCGAACACTGCCGCAACTGGAAACGTGGCTTGTTGAAGTTAAAAGTGCAACAGCAAATATTCTAATGCTGTTACGAAGATAGTAAGTGTGTTTCAATGCAGGTATTTTTATAAACTCTTCCGTATATCCTACAAGATCACGTAAACAGCTTCAGTCCCCAAGTACGTAATGATTTCAGATGCTCTTATTCCACGAATGCACAGTCAATTCATCCCGTAAATTTATCACAATTCAATGGATTAAAAAAATATCATTTGGTAATTACAGCATTTGTTCACTTAGAAGATTACTTTGTACAATAGAACGAATATATCGTTATTTTATATATTCATTAAACTACTAACATCACAATAGCACCATGGCATATAAAGTTTTTTATTAATTGCACCCATTTCAAGGGTTGCCGAAGATTACTTGGTATGTGAAACGTAAGAAAGACAACATTTGTATTACGAAATAAGTTTCAGAAAGATGTTGGAAGTTGCAGAAAAATAAATTATAACTGCCCAGACATAACGGCGAATTTGATTTGTCATGTTCAAAACATTTTCAACATAATTTGAACCACATTAATGTCTGAAACATGGTTCTTGTAATACCTCTGTGAAATATTTGGCAAGTAGTTCCCAAACATATTTTAATGCAAAAAAAATAACGTGTTACAGTAAACTGAGTTGATTCTTCAGTCAGAAAACATCAAATTACAGACTAAATACGTTGGTTTACAAAAACGCATGATACCGTGGCTAAAACAATGACAGTTTAATCACGACAGATACATAAAAATTGATCGACTCCGAAAAATATGATTCAGAGGTTTTGATCAAAACCACTCGTAGTCATTAAACACTTTTGTTTTTCAGTTTCATAATCGACAATTACTTATATGCTAGAAACTCTACCATTTTGCATTATTACGTGCTACTATGATTCACTTCAGTGTTCTGTACACTCTAGCAGAGGTAATTTATTTGCTAACTGCTGCCACACTGAGAAAAAGATTTTGTTGAGTCAAACTACGTTTATTTGGCGTAACCAAAATAGATTGTTTGCGTAGCGGAAATAAAATATTTTGTTGTTGAAACCAAATTATTGTGTTCTAATTTGGTTGCCCCAAACTGTAAGATTTTGTTGGTGAATATAAAGATTTGTTTGGCTCAACGTACATTAAACAGTTTCGGTTAATATAATAGCAGATGTGAAAGCCCGACTGAGATTCGAACCTTGAGCATCTGCGCTCGAGCACTACACTTCAGCACTCTCAGGTAAACATACTACTGATTAAGTTAGAATGTTCTTAAGGTACGGTGTTCAAATACTAGACTCCGTACGTAAATAAACATTTCAAGTTTTACAGCTGTGCTTTTTAGTTTCCTCTTGAACTCGTTTTATTAGCATTTTTATACCATTGAGAAGCATCAATAATGCACGAACTAACACTGTTACTACTCTATAAGTGAAACTNGTTTTACAGCTGTGCTTTTTAGTTTCCTCTTGAACTCGTTTTATTAGCATTTTTATACCATTGAGAAGCATCAATAAATGCACGAACTAACACTGTTACTACTCTATAAGTGAAACGAAAATTACAAACAAACTCTCGAGCTGTAGTTTCGAACGGAGGAAATCAAATGAGTGGCGAAACAATTATATACAGTTGGTTCAACTAAATATTTTGTTGACAGTTTAATATGTTTTATTTTTGGCCCAACAAAAAGGTTTTGTTTCTGCAAGCGTGTATTTTGATAGATAAACTAAATTAGGTTTTTTTCTTTTTTGTTTTTCAAGTTTTTTTTTTGCTCATGAATATATTTTGCCTGGAGCAACTAAATACAGGATGAGTATAAAAGAATACCCCAACTTTGAAGGTCTATAATATCAAAACCAATTAACCTACAGCCTAGATTGACCAATCAAATTAACCGTGGAACCGTGAATTTTTTTTTTACTATACATTCATAAATGTTCAACGTGACCACCACGAAAGGCCCGAACGACATCTACGCGATAATCAAACTTGTTCCACACNTTGTTTCTGCAAGCGTGTATTTTGATAGATAAACTAAATTAGGTTTTTTTCTTTTTTGTTTTTCAAGTTTTTTTTTGCTCATGAATATATTTTGCCTGGAGCAACTAAATACAGGATGAGTATAAAATAATACCCCAACTTTGAAGGTCTATAATATCAAAACCAATTAACCTACAGCCTAGATTGACGAATCAAATTAACCGTGGAACCGTGAATTTTTTTTCTATGCATTCATAAATGTTCAACGTGACCACCACGAAAGGCCCGAACGACATCTACGCGATAATCAAACTTGTTCCACACTATCGTCAGCATGTCCGGTGTTACGGTTCGGATGGCGGCCGTAATTCTCGTTNCTATCGTCAGCATGTCCGGTGTTACGGTTCGGATGGCGGCCGTAATTCTCGTTTTGAGGTCGTCAATGTTAGCCGGCAATGGTGGACGAAACACTTGATTATTTATGTACCCCATAGAAAAAAAATCGTACGGGGTAAGTAAGATCCAGGCTTCTTGGGGGGCAGTAATGAAGAGCCTGGACACCAACTGCTCTTCGATCAATCCAGCGTTGCGGCAACGTCTCGTTCAAGTATCCGCGAACAGCTAGGTGCCAATGTGGTGGCGCACCATAAAGGAAACATCACACCGTCCCCTTCACATTGATGTTGTGAATGCTAGCTCGCTTGCCCCTCACCACCTCAAACCGAGAGTTACGAACGCCATCCAAACCGTAACACCGGACATGCTGACANTTGCCCCTCACCACCTCAAACCGAGAGTTACGAACGCCATCCAAACCGTAACACCGGACATGCTGACAAGAGCATGAAACGAGTTTCATTATCGCGTATCGTTCTCTGCTTAGAACATTAAATATCCATTTCTCGAAAACTGTGGCGTAATAACACAAGACAACGTTTGTTTTTTGCTAAATTAACCTTACTGCTTACGTTAGCAGATAAATCCTCACATATTCTGGAGGGTCACATTTTTTCATGCTGAAATTGGGTGCTGACCCTTATTTTCTCATGGAAGGGGGTTTATATCGGCACACCAATTTATCACCAACTGCACACATTTGTTCGATAAGACATTATACCGAAACTCTGTGAGATTAAGCTCTCATATATATATATGTATATTCATTCCTCCTAAATTTTTGTGAGGAATCACCTCCCCGAGTTTGTAGGTGATTTTTAGTAGCACATGGGTGTGTGTGTATGTTACATAGTTGTCCTGTATTAGGCTACTGGTGATACTTTGTGAGAGTAAATATCACACGTTTGTAAATGAGATAGATTATGCATTTGTGAAGAATGCGTGGTTTTAAAATGTGATGATAAAATATTACGGTCTCCAATTTTATTTTATTTTNATTATGCATTTGTGAAGAATGCGTGGTTTTAAAATGTGATGATAAAATATTACGGTCTCCAATTTTATTTTATTTTTCTGAGAATGACGTCACGTGCAATATGTTAAGCAGTGTTAAAATAATCCAGCAAAATTACGGAAAATGGCTGGCATAAAAAGTTATCCTGATTTCTTTGTAAATGTACGGACACTCCGTATACGGCGGCAATTCCATCAAATGCACGGAAATAAGTGTGTAGGTTTGTAACACTTCAGTAAAAGAATTTAACTTCTCAACATTCAGATATTGTGCTAGGAATGAACACACTGATTTGAAAAAAAAAATTTAATTATAGTCTTTCCGTGAATTTTGTAGTTAACGCAGTAAAGATAGTTTTACGGTTGCAGACGCGAAAACCGACATTGTTTGTCCCCGAGATCTATAGACATGGGGAATGTAAACACTAATTACCTACTTAACGCGCTCGGTCACATATTGCTTTCTAAGTTCAAGTGTTGCTATCGCGTAATTTTCTAGTATGCGTTGTACTTGTGTTCCAAGATTTTTCTTGCAGTCAATAAACAACGTGTGGGGGGAGGGGGGAGGAGTGCTGGATGATATTGTCATTAACCATTAATTTCAAAGAGATGCAAAAAATTCCACAAGAAAGGTTAGTCTCAAGGAAGAATCTCAAAGTAGTGGGCAATGTCGTCTTTCTCTGTACAGTACCGGTCATAACTTTCGTTCATTTGCAACCTGTACACGATCGTGGACATGGTAACTGAACGGATCAAAAATAAAAATATGAAACAGTCACTTATAACGCGAACTCCAGCTGTACACGCCAGCAAAATGGCANTCAAAGAGATGCAAAAAATTCCACAAGAAAGGTTAGTCTCAAGGAAGAATCTCAAAGTAGTGGGCAATGTCGTCTTGCTCTGTACAGTACCGGTCATAACTTTCGTTCATTTGCAACCTGTACACGATCGTGGACATGGTAACAGAACGGATCAAAAATAAAAATATGAAACAGTCACTTATAACGCGAACTCCAGCTGTACACGCCAGCAAAATGGCANAGAACGGATCAAAAATAAAAATATGAAACAGTCACTTATAACGCGAACTCCAGCTGTACACGCCAGCAAAATGGCATCATTGACCAGCAAAATGTACGCTCACATGTATCTAGACTCGACCAAGTAAATTCACAATGGTTAGTGGTGGATGGATCCTTCCCATTACGTCGTGAAACATTGTTGCAGACCACCGTTTGCCAATCAGCGTCTAGTAACATACTTGCCAGCCGGTTGCCCAGCCAATACAAAACCTTTCGCAGCATGTAATAGCCAATCAGCCACAAGGTCAGTTCTCAGAGCCTCGCGCAGCTAATCAGAGGGTGGGTACGCCAACATAAAACGTATCGCNAATCAGCCACAAGGTCAGTTCTCAGAGCCTCGCGCAGCTAATCAGAGGGTGGGTACGCCAACATAAAACGTATCGCCGCGCCATTTCGTCTCTGTGTACATATCTACTCTGTGATGCAAGTAGATAACGTATTTTATATGCACAGAGTTTAATAATACTTTTTTGAAACTACGGGTCTTGTCTGCGTATTCCGCAACTATCTACGCGAATAGAGGGACCGTGTAACAGTGTATAAAAAAAACTGAAATGTTTTCTGGCCGAAGCCGTTAAGTGAGCGTAAAGTGCAGTGAGCCCTGTGCGGGGGTGGTAGAAGAGGAAGGCGAAGGGGGTAGATTCACGTGGTATCGCAGCGGGGTGCAGCGCTACCCGCCCCTATATATGAGGTCGCAGATAACCCCCAGCGCCACGGGGGAGGAACGCCTATTACCCAGCATTCACCAGCAACAAGCGGGCGCCCTACCAGTAACCGCCTATTCGACACGTAATTAGTGAAACCTCGTGGCTTAACCCTTCCGCTCCTCCTCCACACAGCACACAATACTCAAGAATACAGAAGAGAAATGGCGTGCCGCTTCCTTTAATGTGAACGTACACATTCTATGAGGCTCTGTGATGAACCGATCGCTTGTTTTGCGTCGCCATAGTGTACGTATAACATATATTGAAAGTGACTCGGCAAGTTTTTAAAGTCTATTCGCGGGGGTTTTTTTTTTTTCATACTTTTTGAATTTTGTTTGCAATTTTTGTGGAAATTAGGATAGTGACAGTGTTCGTTACTGCATTACTGATGGTCAATATTTATATACAAATCCTAATAAAACAAGTTCAACAGGAAACTAAACAGTAAAGCTCCAAAACTTGAAATATTTATTTACGTACGTTGTCCAGTATTTTGCGCTGTTTGTATTTATGAACATTCCAATCCAATCCGTAGTTACTTTAGCTGAGGTTGCTAGGGCGTAGTGCTCTGCAGTAAACGATCTGGGTTACAATCTTGATCTTGCTCTTACTTATTTTATGATAACCGAAACTGTTTAATGTACATAGAGCCAAATAACTGTTTAGTTGCACCTACATAACCTTACAGTTCGGGGCAACCCAATATAAACAACAAAATAATTTGGTTTCAATAACAAAATATTTTATTGCCCCTATAAAAACAATTAAATTTGTTACACCAAGCAAACTTTGTTTTATGCAACAAAATCTTTTTCTCAGTGTAGAGACAATGGTTTGTCGCAGGAGAAGTTTACTGCTTGCTAGGATTCGATGTACTCTTCACACATCCGACAATTTCCTTCCGCCATTGGTCGTCATGCATTTATGAAGCTACTGTCCCATTAAACATGAGCATCCCGTACTATAAAGAATAAAGTTTGTACAATGAATATATTTAAATGTTGCATTTTCTCTAACAAGGACAGCCTAGTCTTCAGATTCTCTCTGAACACCAGATTAATGTCAAATGCGTGCTTTAACGTGAAGTGAATATTTTTACAGATCGATTTAACAGGTACTTAACGGACCTACAATCAGCTATGGTAGAATTAGTGTGAATACAACTTTCGTCAAGTGTCACTATGAGCGCAGGTTACAGTAGTCCTATCAGCGAAGTAGCATTACGTGCGCGCCGACACGGAGTGTACTTCCAGTGCCGTCCTATCTCCACTAGTATCATTTTGAACTACCTGTTGTTCTCCCACGCTCCTGACTGCAAGTAGCTAACAGCACAGAAGCTACCGGAGATACTATCGCAAAGCGCCGAGCGGAAGTTATATCCAACTACCCGGATTCACGCTCCTGCCTTTCAAGTCTGACTTTACAGCAAACGAAACCGAGTTACATTTTGTATGTATAGAGGTCTCAACAAATCCAACACAAAAAAGTTTACAACACAGTATTTCCTCATAATACACGTTGCCAGATATTCATGGTAAAAAATATGCTTNTCAACACAAAAAAGTTTACAACACAGTATTTCCTCATAATACACGTTGCCAGATATTCATGGTAAAAAATATGCTTATTTTGTATTTACACTGAGCCTGTTTTGAATATGAAAGGTCTAGGAACATTTGTGAATTGTAAAGCTTGTAACGCGGTCTTGACAGTTCTCTGCAGACCTGAGCTTCAGCTATTTATAATTAGCCACTACCCCAATGATAACAGTAGATTCTATCCTACCCTAGGTAACACGGGATTCCACCCGCGTTTCCTACTAATAGGTTACTTTAAGACCAAAGAGTTTTTACTTTAAAAAAGGAGAAAAATAGAGAATTTCGGGAATGAATCTTACATCATGGTTAAATAAACGCCAACGGTACGCTATTTCCCATCGCTTTAAAATTCTATAATTAGTACTTCTTCCACGGTGTGTGTATGTGCATATGCATAGCTACACTTACTTATATAAACACACATATATTCCTATAGACCCACTACAATTAAGCATATACACACATCACCAAAAAAACTAATGCAACCAACATATGACAGGGAATGGAACTTGGCAATGCTAGACTAGAAGTAATAATAATTCCGGCAAAATTGTGCAATTAGAAGTAGACTGCCTTTATAACTTGTTACACCACGCCTGGCGAGGATACATATGGCGATACGGTATGGCATGGATGGAGTCGCACAGACGTATATTGCTGTCCTGTGGAAGATCGCACCATACTCGTTGCAACTGCCACTCCAGATACTGCCAACATTGTCGTCCCACTGGTTCCATGCGTTTTCCATAGGTGGCAAGTCTGGAGACCGGGCTGACCAAGGAAAGTGTCGACAGTACGAATGCAGTCCTGGGAAACTCCATGCTGTATGTGGACAGCTATTATCCATCTTGGATTCCGTTGGAGCCGCACCTCTATAGCACGTGCCGCTGTCTCGTCAGTGTTCCTCTAATCGACTACCTGGGACAAATGAGAATCACAGACGATTACCCCGCTCCCTATGACACCACCAGTTCTGACTGTGAGACATTCAAGAGTGAAGTCTTGATTTGTGCGCTGTTCAGCGCCTCTTCATACTCCAGTTATGTTGCCATTTGTGTTCCGGAAAAAAAAGGGCACTAAAAATGATGATCCATTCGTCACCAGAAATGGTGCTCCGCTTCCTTAGTCATTCAAGTCCCTTGATTACGACAAAGCTGAAAATGAAGTCGCCGTTGTCGGGGTACAAATACAAGTCTGAGTATTAATGCCAGTTTTTTTCTGTCTCTTCTCAATAGTGCGCTCAAATCCCACCGAAACGAACCAGGTTAGATTCCCGGCTGGGTCGCTCCCGGATTTTCCCATGTGGTAATCGTGCCAAAAGCGTATTTCTCTTGGATCCCTCGTTTTCCCCGCCCTTGCATTCCGGCGCTGCTCCATGCTCATCTCGCTTCACCCTCATCGGCTCCCAAGACCTCGTTGTTAAGAGCCACCCAAATCTCTTCACTCCGCGCAATAGTGCGGGTGGCAACAGGGGTGACTAAAGAAGTCGCTTCACGTATCTAGAATGTGGAAAGAGACACGAGTTCACTCCTGCCAGACGATGAAACGTCGCTCTCTTCTGGTGGACACTCAGGGTCGCCCTGAGCCTTCCCGACGCGGATATGCTCCGTATATTCCCACTGCTCCCAACACCGTCGCGTGGTTCCGTCGCAATGGCCCAGGTGGCGAGAAACTCAACGGGACGATCGCCCTGTATCCCGTAGTCCAACGATTAGGCCCCTCTCCAACTCTGTAAGTTATTCGCACCTCTGTCGAATGCCTCGCAGAGACATTCTAACTACTCCCTGATGACACCACACCAAACGCTATCTGACCATACCGCAAACAGCTTCATCTTACGACTATTCATTTTACCAGGGTTGGGGTGGCGTTAGCGCCACGTGGAAGCATTTATATGTGTCAATCATAACCGCAATCAAATCAATTGCAATATTACACTTGGTAAATGTATGACAACTTTCGCCTCTTGTGAATAATTTGTTCTGGTTGCGTTTATTGCAGTGTATTTTTGCAATGTGTATGCTAACGTAATATTTATTTATTTGATTTGTTATTTGTTTGTGGCAGATATATTTTATTTACTTCAGCTCTAATTAATAATATTAATTGCATGTTGTTTTAACCTCATAAAACGTATTTCCGTGTAATTATGTTTGTAATTATTTCTGTTTTCATTCACAAAGTTTTTTTATATGTGCCGCTTTGCATGGAGGAATTTGTTGTTTGGTTGCTTTGGTAACACAAAACGTATGTGTAAGATATGATGAAGCCTTCTCATGATTGGCGCGATGTTAAAATGCGTCTTTTAAGCATACAGTTATTAAGGTTTCTGACCATCTTGGTTTTCCCGTCAGGTAGGCGATGACCTAGTGTGCTGTCGGCCTGAGAGATATTTTATTTCGCTGGTTAATTGGCTGAGTCCCTTACAGAAATGAAGACTGCCGATAAGGTGAAGACGCGCGGCATCTGAAGAGGAATAATTTAAGTCTGTACGCGCTACCTACGCGGATTATATTTAAAGCCAAGTTTGAGCTACCGCGATTGTGTGTGGTACGGCAAAAACTCTAGTACTCGATAGCCTTGTGAGGGAAGACTAAGGCCCGCGACCAGCGGAACCAGCTACAGAAAATATCAAGAACTGTTGTAGCGATCAAGATTTATTTTAAGGTAAGTATGCTGAATTTTCGACACAGCGAAACTAATCTTCCTTACGTTACGCCATCATCATAATTTTTGTTAAAGTTGCTCTACCTATATGCCTACGGAGCCCTGAACTGAGGTCTCATGTTCTCCCAACTGATTTGGTGTGAGAAAAGTTATTTATTAATTTAATTTGCACATTTTGAAATAATTTAAAGGACCTGAAGGGACTTAGCTACATTTGAATTGCAATTAAGAAATACGTACGAGAGGGCTACACCATAGTTACGGCCACACAAAGCATAGTGAATTTTGAAACCAATAACGAGCTGCTACATATTACTTAGTATTTGCACAGATATTCCTTTAATTCATGAAGTTTCAACTAAAATATTTAATTTTCAATTAGATCAAATTTACTTCCACTCAAGTTTCTGTGAGTAATCATTTGGTCAGTTGCTAGTGGTAGTTATGGCTTTTATTACTTCCTAGTGTCTTTTGTGTGTTGTTCGTAGCCTACGTAGATCTTGCTGTGGCAACTGTTCCTGAACTACAAACATCTTTGTAACATACATATTGTGGTAAGATTCAACCTGGTGTTTTCTTGTGTGTGTACGTTACGTTCCCTGTCTACTACATGTACATTATTTATTTGTATATGTTTGCAAGTCTGTAGTACCACGCATGACACGTTACCCGCTCCTTCTTCACGTTCGCTGCTGCTTATCTCTTACTGGACTGTCAATGGTGCAAGAGACGGGAAGGGAAGGAGCGCATCTGCTCGAATCGGGTACCTGAGGCCTTTACCTGGACGGCTTACACGGTGCTTTGTTAGAATACCGCAGAAGTGTCATACAGCATGGGGGTTAGATATGTATCCTTACTGGAGAGACTGGAGGTGTGAACAACAATCAGGACGAGATGACTTGAGCTACGTACACCGCTTCTCCCATTCGGTATGGCAGATCTTGTGTTGTATTCTGTACATAGTGTGAGTGAAGCGGAAAAGGACAACGAACATCGAGGCGACGGGGAAAATACCTTATGGAGAGAGTAAACGTACGAGACTGCTATGGACTACAAGGATCGTTGCACTGTACTTCCGGAGAATTAAGTAGAGTACGCATTGTGACTGCAAGGAGTGTTCCGGCTGCTTCCAAGGTGGTAGGTACTAGAGTGTGAAGTCTATCATTAATCTGTCAGAAAATTTGAAGGTGGGACTGGTTTAATGAAAGGGTAAACTTTTTAACACTGTAATGATTGACTGTCAGGCATTCAAGTCTATAATTTTGATTAACGAATCTGGCATAATTTGGATACAGACGGCTATTAGTTGTCCTAGTATAGTAATTTCCTTTGAAATTACGTCATATAGTGTACACAGTAGGATTCACACAGTTATAGATCCAAACTGTGAAAACAGAATTTGTTCGAATTATATTATGTCTTCAGAGTAAATAAGGAAAATTAAATTTAGCCTCAAATGAGCCCTAATAAAATATGTAACTTAAAATGAGGGACCAGTATAAATTTCGCAAACTCTTTTAGTATCGCGCTCGACTTCAAACAGTCATGCAATTGTGGTACTGTAATTTTCCGTTGGACAGCAATTAATTTGACACGCTCTGAAGGCCAATGAGACGAATCAGAGTGGCCGAATGATGTACGGGCAGCCTAAACGATGCATCAAATTGACAAACGTAGCTAGCGCAGCTGTATGGGGCACTGAGAAATCAAACCTACTGCCAGATGAATTCGCGAAATCGCAGAGTTCTTAGTAATGAGGAATAACGTAACTGACTTATGTAGGCAATACTCAAAAAACATCGGAGCGTCCGGACTTTAAGCTCCGTAGAGCCNGGGGGGGGGGGGGAGCCACGTCTAAGTTACACAAACCATTCTTTGTTAGTGACATCGTATGATTTTTTTCGCTGTCGAGTGCAGTGGTGACATAACGAAAGTGAATCTTCTAGCAGCTCGACAAGAAATTTGCAGTTCACCGTGGGTACTGCGAAGTGGGGTGGGTAGAAGATATATTTCAAAACGCAGTGTAGCGAACACAGCGAACCGAAGCGTCGTTTAGGTGTTTTCGCCCAAAATAAATGAGGCCCGAAATTGAAACAGAATTTTTTTTCCATGTGTGTACGGCAATAAATCTAAGAATTTTGTTCGCAAATACGAGCGGTGGGTAACAAAAAAAGAAGTATGGGCTACTATAGCGAACCTGAAAATATTACTTTTAACTGAAACTACGGTTTCACTGTTACACTTTGTAAATTTCCTGGCATACAAGAAGAAAACTTCTTAATCAACCTGAAAAGTTGCAGTGCCATACACAGTAAATCACTACTGTGTCTTGCAATATTACGAATTACTGTTGATTCACAAGGTTGCATTTTGCTGAGCTTTAGCATTTTTTTTTCTCATCTGCAAAATTTTAACACATGTGGACGATGAGAGATAGTATGTGTTGGCCTACGAGGACAAGGGGAGCAGTCACCCTCCCCTCCTTCCAAACACCACCAGACTCGTAAGCCAACAGGGGGCTGGTAGACGCTAATCGGCCACTGATTCGGAATGTAATACGTTTGTATTACTTACGGTAAACTGACAGCCTCATTATGATAAGTAGACCCAATAGAGTTTTGAGGACTATCTTCGGACAACGTATTTTCATGATAATCCGCCCCATCAATGTATCAAGTCAGTATCACCTTCTGGCGTTCAGTCGTGATTCGTTCCAAACTCGTCACCACTGCCCCCCGGTCACCTTCCAAGACCAAGGTTGCTAAGGCGCTACCTCCGGTCCACAAGATCCCAGGCTTGCAGTCCAGGTCATTTACGAACGTATGCAGACTTCAAATGGCCTTCTGTCAGCAAGCAAATGTAAAATCATTCATTTCCATCATTCTAAATCACGAACTTCGTCTGATGGGGGATTCTTAAGCATTACCTACTATGTACATATGTATATGTGCCTATTATAAATGCACACATACCGCACACTAGGCTGTTAATGTTCCACCTGATGAATCTGGAATCACGCATGGGCGTGTAGTTCAAAACATCACACATAATAAATAATTAATTTAATTTTTAACTGTATTCACGAACATTTAAACACGTTGCAGTATAAGATTTTCTTAGTGTCAGTGGATGCTGGAACAAAAATTAATTTAGATGCAACGCTTTACCGCTTTCTAATCATCTACACTGTATACAGCAGAAATCATCGTCTTATAAGTAAGTCCTACAAGGAGATATTATTCGTTATTGACACTATTTTTTATCAATATCACTAACAGCTGCTGTCAATAACATTGAACACAAACAGGTTTTTATTGGTTTACGTACGACACAACGCCTAGAAATTAATTTATTGTTCAAAGCGTTAAAGATTTCGAACAGCTTCGCAATTTTTCGTCGCAGATAAAGAGATAATTAAACTGCTGTAACTGTACTCGTATCGGCGTACTGCTAGCTTACACCTCGGAACCAATGGTATGTTGTTCACGATAAACTGAGTACTTTTGAAATCAACTTTTGAAAAACGGCAATGTGTCTACTTGCATATATTTTAACGGGCACACAGACTGGCATGCACCCAGCAAAGTTGGTAGCGACGGAGGGAAAGTAGTTCCATGTCTTAACGATGAATTTAAAGTGTCAAATAAACATTTGGGAATACGAAGATTTTTTTTTTTTTTGCTGTCTGTGTTTTTAAATGCATAATCTATAAGTGTAAGAATAAGCAAATTTGTAAAATATTTATTCTAATAATTTTACAGTTTCACTTGGCCAGCGCATGAATAAAGTGATTAGGTCCAATGCAATGTTAGTTTTAGATATGGTGGGTGAATACGCAATATGCAAGTATGTAGATCTTAAGCAGGGCTTACAAAAATGCTCAGTTTACCGCGAACAACCTATATCAAAGTAAGTTGTGCTGAGCAGTGCTAGCAGCAGCTGTTTATGAAAACTGGTAATGGTCTCGACAATAAATTATATTACCCACATGTACATGATTAATTTAATTCGATGCTTGTTTCGTGCCGTGTACACTTAGNTGAAGCAGGGCTTACAAAAATGCTCAGTTTACCGCGAACAACCTATATCAAAGTAAGTTGTGCTGAGCAGTGCTAGCAGCAGCTGTTTATGAAAACTGGTAATGGCCTCGACAATAAATTATATTACCCACATGTACATGATTAATTTAATTCGATGCTTGTTTCGTGCCGTGTACACTTAGAACTATAAATAAACTCGTCCTCTACATCGAGCACTGTGCCTAAAATCGCTGACCCTTTTAGCGACTGCGTCCACTCGGAAAGCAAATACATTATTTTAACTCTACAAACTCCCCCTCCCCTCCCCCTTCACCGATAAAGCGAGTCACTTTCGTGCGGTTTCAAGCCATTTGTAGATGATGCCCCAACTTTGCGTCATAGATAACAGCAAAAATTGTTACCTAGTTTTTTGGGAATAAAGCGAGCGTTGCGACACGCCCACTTTAATAAACTTAGGCTTTGTGTAACTACGCTAGTGAATATGTAACAGGGCTTTACGAAATATATGCAGGCTGTGTAATCCAAGTGGACGAAATGTGCGCGTAAATAATACACCAGACATGTATGCTTAATGTGTCCAGCACGAATGATAGAAAACATTTCGTGGGTGTTTTTAATGGTAAATCTATCACGATTACTAATCTTTATTATGTAGAGGTAGTGAAATTTCGCGAAAAGATTTCTACACAAGTTATATTTCAAAACACTGTAGAGTCGTTTACATATCTTAATTGGCTGAATTACTTTTTGACACGTGTTAACTGTCTGCACACCTATCACGTAGGAGCAGTGCTGATGTGGCGGAGTTCTGAGTGGCCTGGCAAAATATGAAAACGCCTTCTCAAACAGACAACAACCAGTGGCAATGGACAAAGTGCTGTTGGGTACTAGTATTGAACTCTACCATGTATTCATATTTTTTCGCGAAAAATTACTAGTTCTAATTATACGTAACTCACTCACTAGCTACACACATTATTCCTAGAGATAGAAAAATTACGTCAAATATTTTGGCATCAGGCTCGTGATAAAACTATTTTGGATCCTTGTAAATCTGGTCGAGGAAAATTCAAAGTCAGTAACAAATACGCGACAAAAGATGCGCCGAATCATAAGAAAGCCAGGTTAGTGAATCTCGTCGTGAAAAGGGTGAAATAACACATGACAATCACTTCAGTGTACAGAACTAACCGCCAGATTTTATAGTGTTTCGTAACACCCCCGCCCCTGTTTTTTGTCTGGTAATTTAACTGGTGGACGGCCCACATACTGAACTGACCTACGCTTATCAAGAATGACACACACAAAATTGGATTTGTTGGTATATGAACAGAACCTCACTGTTAGAAGGTAACGCCGTAGAGACCTCGAAATAACTGTCACGTCCTTGACGATGGTGGGATTCGAACCCGCCTCTCACAGGCTGGGCAGCAGAAGCTCTGGTCTCTATGCTCCTTCACTGAACATTTAACCCCTGGTTAATTTGAGAGCAGCGACACACCGCGCAAGGAATGCCTGCAGTCGCCATTCATCAGGACGACAGCTAATGCGGATCTGGAGTTCCGATTTCGGAATTCATCAGAACGTAGACTCCACTAGGCGTAGTGGCCCTATCTTACTCGTTCTCATTTCGCCACTCACGATGCGCATCGCTGATGACAGTGGACCTGCGTTGTAGGTCCAGCGGTCAGTTCTTATGTTGGAACAGGGCATGCTGGAGGATATAGTGAGGGTTCTCCGCCCACTGACAGGTCGAAACAGCTACTGGCGAAACAGCTCCAGTAACACTACGAGTATTTAATTTAATTGTATCCAAAGCCTGTAAGTATTAAAAAAAAAAACAATAAATCGCAAAATAAATCCCAGCAAATGTATGAGAAAAAGCTAGTAACCACAAATTAACCTATTATAGCCAATATAAAGTGAAAAAACGAACAAAAGACAACAAACTGTACATGAAAAATTATAGACAACAACTACAATTAACACAGATCAGAAAATATCATTTCCTGGTCATCGTTTAGGCAATCTATCTAAAATAATTAACCACAATAAATAAAATGCGCAGTAAAACTAATACGAGCAGAAACNCATCGTTTAGGCAATCTATCTAAAATAATTAACCACAATAAATAAAATGCGCAGTAAAACTAATACGAGCAGAAACCCAATTTCACGAGACAAAGCAAGACAACAACGGAAACACGACACGCTAAATAACCACAATGTACAAAGGAGGGGAAACTAATATTCCCATGTCAATGTTCACGTAAAATTATCAGAAATATGTAAACATTAAAAAAATACAAAGAAACGAGAAACTGCAATACTGGAGCGAACAAAAAACTAATATCAGAAGACACGATGCGACAATAAAAAATAAAACTCAAAATTAACAATAATACAAGACTTCAGGGTCACGACAAACTTTATTATCGTTCATTTTTGGGATTTATTTGATTCTTTCATTTGTTTTTGTTTTTTTGTTATTTGACTTATTTTTAGCACTATACTCTAAGGAAAAGGTGTTGTTGAATCAAGCAAAGTTTACTTNCATCGTTTAGGCAATCTATCTAAAATAATTAACCACAATAAATAAAATGCGCAGTAAAACTAATACGAGCAGAAACGCAATTTCACGAGACAAAGCAAGACAACCACGGAAACACGACACGCTAAATAACCACAATGTACAAAGGAGAGGAAACTAATATTCCCATGTCAATGTTCACGTAAAATTATCAGAAATATGTAAACACAAAAAAAATACAAAGAAACGAGAAGCTGCAATACTGGAGCGAACAAAAAACTAATATCAGAAGACACGATGCGACAATAAAAAATAAAACTCAAAATTAACAATAATACAAGACTTCAGGGTCACGACAAACTTTATTATCGTTCATTTTTGGGATTTGTTTGATTCTTTCATTTGTTTTTGTTTTTTTTTTGTTATTTGACTTATTTTTAGCACTATACTCTAAGGAAAAGGTGTTGTTGAATCAAGCAAAGTTTACTTGGTGCAATCATATTGTTTGTATATGGACAATGAAAAAAATTGTTGTTTTAAGCAAATTATTTTGTTGTTCTTATTTGGTTGCACCAAACAAAAATTTGGTCACACTCGAGAAGCACTGTCACGATGAAACACATGTTTTGTTACAGAAAAGAAAATTTTGGTGAAATATGAACCACTGTAAAGTAAGTTTGAATAAAAAATTTGTTTTATCTATATAGTAATGGCGCTTTCGTTGTAATAGTTCTCTCCTTTGAAATAAAGCCACTTCCTGGATTTTGGAGGTTCAACTATTATGTCTATGATTTAACGAATTCGTTATTTGCTAAATTAGGGTTTAGGAAGTTTCTTTACTTACTAAGAACTAAAATGTACGAAAGAAATGTCTTAATACCACAACCGTTTCATTTGGTACACAGCAAAATTTCTTCGTTGTAAACATAACGACCTCGTAAAAGAATCACCCCGTCCCCCGCCAACGCTTTAAGTAAAGCGTTTTTACAATGCAAAATACTGTTGTAGTGTCCCGGATTTGGGAGACTAGTTGCCGATGTTATTTTTGTAACAATATAAGTTGTTATTGTGGGATGTGTAACACTAAAGTTAAGTTTCAACAAGTAAGTACTGTATACTACAGATTTGTTATAGACATGCAGATGCGTAAACGATTTTGTATGTTTTCATAAAACAGTGCGGTAAAGATGCAATATTTTACTTGTACTGACAAAACCAATTTTGGCAGCTAGTTTTTAACAAATTGTTTTTTAAAACGTAAAAAGCGTTTTACGGTGCAGTGTTCCATTGATGGGAACAGCAGTTTGAGTCTAGTCCCAGACGGCATTGCACCTCACCTCGCATATTCCGCCACAAGACGGGAACACAAACCAGTTCCCTACCAGTCGCTACTGTTTCGGTATGAAAAAAAAAACTGCACTCTAAAACTCATATAATAGAAATTAAACCAAATCGGTGACAACCAGTGAAAGTGGCTCCTCAAGAAATTNCTCTAAAACTCATATAATAGAAATTAAACCAAATCGGTGACAACTAGTGAAAGTGGCTCCTCAAGAAATCATTTTCAATTTACCGTATGTTACGGTGGCAAAAATTCACCGATTTGAATCTCACTTTGTGGCGTTGTAAAACGGCAGATACCTGTGAACAGTTTAGGTTTTAAACTTTGAGGCGGTTCATATACACAAAACGCATTTATCATCGAAGCATAATATTCTTTTACGTGGCTAAACGATTGTTCTTTGTTTGCAACTACCTATTTAATGCTCAATTTTATGTGAGCGAACAGATTAATAAGTATGTTTAGAGTGGTCGCCTTGCTAGCGGGTGATGTACTAAAGGTTCTTGGTGAAGGGAGAATTCTACCCNCAGATTAATAAGTATGTATAGAGTGGTCGCCTTGCTAGCGGGTGATGTACTAAAGGTTCTTGGTGAAGGGAGAATTCCACCTACTTCCAGAATTATTTATAAGCTATAATTATAATATTATGATCAACAGAAATATTTTCATGTAATGTACTTTGTACAAAATTAAGAAAGTCTCAAGGACAAGTGAACGAGAAGAAGAAAAAAGCATATCATGTATCTCCAGGTGTGACAATGAATACAACACCGCGACTGATTCCCCATTCACTCTACAGATTGGACAGCTTGTAACAGCCTCTTAACTGACTTTAAGTGACTAGTATACCACTGACATACAGAGGCATGGGTTTGTAGTTTACTGAGTTTACCTGTGCTGTTTTAATTGTGTCGTGCGAAGTTAATTGCGTACATATTTATGTACTTAGCTATGTACGTTCGACTGCTCATTTTTTTGCCTCTGTCAGGTCTAGTGTGTAATTACCGACATACTTTTTTCTGCGGAATTTCTGTATTTGTTGACCACAGTGTATTTCCCATTTTTGTGACAATTTTTTGACACATTTAGGGTTTTCTGTGCAAAAATAGTTCTGTAATGCCGAGTGTACACAATATAAATTATTTATTTTGTGATTCCTTTTATGACGCTTTAGTCATAGAAACAATCGAAATTTTCTGGATTTGGAGAGTGAAAGAGGCTTTTCTGGACATTTCGATAGTAAAATATATGTTGTCTGTCAAGCAACTCTCAATTAATGCTTACAGACCTATAAGAATTTTTAGTTTCGCGTGCTGCAAGTAAGAGATATTGTGATCCGTGCTGTATTAAAACTTATAATAATTCCACGCTTACTTCCAACTTTTCTGAAGCTCTGCTAAAGTTCCACTTTCAGGCTATTCCTCCACCCCGTGTAAGCAAAGTCGGAGTAAGTCTAGAAAACTACACCAAAGGGACTGCTCACCGCATTCGTGTGCACAGAGTTCAATAACGTTTTGCATGAGAACTATTTCTTACTGGGCATTACCAACACACTTATTTCCCGTCTGCTTTTATTCGCATTAATTATAAATAAAATATTATAATTTATAGACAAAATATAAGCCAATGTTTAATTTAATAAAAAATATGATATATTTGTGTTAACAGAAGTAATAAATCGCGTGTGGCACGTGACGTATTTAGGAAACAACCAAACACGTCATTCACGAAGTGATTTTTCAAAGCTTTGATTCAAAAAGTGTGAAGAAACAGTGAATAGACGATACATAATCAATCTATGTGGATCATGTGTACGGTAATATTGATACTATAAACTGTTTATAAAGGAGAACTGTAGAACAGTTTACGTATAGTTTGCCCAAAGGAAAGACCACTGGACAGAGAGGCTCTCTTACCATCTTCACGTACAACTTGTAGGCTCTACACGATTGTGTACGCTGGGTCTCAGTGGGTTCAGTACATCATAATCAAAGTGCTCCAATAATAGAGAGCTGCAATTTAATTTAAACAACCAGTTCCCTAAATTAGACTACTTAGAGTGTGTTGAAAATATTTTTTTTCTTTCAAAAAGTATTGATTGTTTTATTATGATGTGTTATGTCACATTAACACAAAATTATCTATAACCACGCACGTATTTACCTGAAAATGCATTTTACAGCTCGAAAAATCTGTATTCTCGAAAACTGGTCCAATATAGGCAACTTCCTCTTCATTGTTTCATGCGGTCAAAGGTGATCAGAATGACCTGAGAGAAGAGACTAAAACAATAATTTCAAGTGTTCACTGTTCAGTCAACAATGAATCAACTAGTGTCAAACCACTAAATGAACGGTGGATCCTTTTGATAGGAACGGACTGCACGTAAGAATAATTCTGTGTTTATTTCAACCTGTTGACGTTGCATGTGATTTAACGTTGCGAAAACACTTCCAGCATTTTTATAATTCCTCCCCCCTTCCTTTCCCAGGCAGTTTGCGTGTTTCGCCGACAGAACGGGGACTACCGCCTCTCCAACACTCGTAAATCCTACACATGGCCTGCACATGTGGACTCAGTGATTTTTTTTTTCAAAAGCGGTGTGCTATGTTTTTACAGTCCTTCATATTTAGTCGAACATCATATAAGCTGACGTAATGGATTTTACAATTCCCTGAAAAAAATCTCTTGCTGGGGTAGGTTTCCATCTTCCACACGCACACTGGCAATGTTTTGACACGATTATATTTTACACATATCCCATTGCAATTATATGATGTACATAGCATAAAGCCCGGGATTTGAAATTAAACAAAAAAAACATGACATGGTAGTTTTTTTCAATCGTTATAAAATGTAGACCACACAGAAAATTTCTCGGAAGGAATTCAGTACGAAAACACACAAAATGAAAGAAATGCATCGAAACGAGTATAATACGAACAACGATAATCTTTGGGTGGTTACTTGCATTTTTAAATGCAAAATCCGGCATTTCACAAAATAATTATTTATTAATTTCTATCCCATTGTGAGAATAGCACGAAATTTTTTTTCCCGCATTGCAAGCTGTCCCCCACCCATACCCCGAAAATAAATTTGACTGAATAGGTAATAAATGCGGGACTTCTAACGTGTTTTCAATAATTAAATATGTGTCTCGGCATNCAAAATCCGGCATTTCACAAAATAATTATTTATTAATTTCTATCCCATTGTGAGAATAGCACGAAATTTTTTTTCCCCGCATTGCAAGCTGTCCCCCACCCATACCCCGAAAATAAATTTGACTGAATAGGTAATAAATGCGGGACTTCTAACGTGTTTTCAATAATTAAATATGTGTCTCGGCATCCCCCTGTATTCGAAGTTTCTTTGTAACGACATCTTTACCAGACGTAACGGCAATGACTATAGTTACCAAAACAAGTAATTACAGTAAACAGAAAACACGTGGGAAAGCAATATTTTGGAACATAAAGATCTTTAGATTGACATTTCCAATACACAACAACAAAGTCCATAGTCGCGTGATACATGAAGTGCTAGGCAGAAAAATGTAAAACCGCCAGACACAGGCGGCAGTCAGGCCGCAGTTAAAGGTGTTGTAGCCGTCAAATAACAGCTTTTACACGCGCGCCCATACTGGAAAATACGAGGGGCGAATTACGGAACAGTTCGGTGACTGATTTTAAGACTTGTGTGTCTGGCTTTTAGAATAGCAGCAACCAAACTACTGTTATGTTATAGCCCATTCACGGTTACATCTTACTTTTACGAAGCCCTCCTAAGTTCTACGTTCAGGATATTCCTGCGCCTCGTGCTAACAAAGCTTAACGAAGTCTAAACAAATTACACCAAAGGGACTGCTCACCGCATTCGTGCGCACTCAGTTAAATAATATTTTGAATAAGAACTATTTCATACCTGTCATTACCAACAAAAGGGTTTTATCACTGTTTTTATTCATATTAATTATGAATGACATTTTTCAGTTGATAGATAAATTATAATTTTATGATTTAATTGGACCAACAATAAGGTATTTTTACGTTAACGGAAGTATAAGGCGTTTGTGATGCATGGCATATTTAGGAAATAACCTGAAAAAGTAGTACACTCAAACTCTGTAGGTAGAGTGAACACTTGCGTTGTAGGTCCAGTGGAAAGTTCTTAGGTTGGAACTGGGCATGCTGGAGGAGATCTTGAGAGTTATCCGCCCACTGACAGTCACTGTGTAGTATATAAGTCGTTCACGGTATTAAAAAAAAAAAAGGCACTTTTTTAAGGCCGTGCTTAAGTAAAAGTTTCTTTCATCTTCTTGTATCCTCTCGCCAGTTAATATAACAATTTCCATGCAATTCATATACACAGTGTACATTATACGTTTTATAGCGCTCAAAGTTAACGTCTAGGCCACAATTAAATATAGTTGTAGGATATATAGTTTCATGAACTTTGCGTATGTATGACAATTACTGGCATTACAAAACATTATATTATCAATACAGCCTGTTCGGTTGACTGCCAAAATAACTGGGCAGGTATAACACACACAACAGTGTGATCGTATGATCTTTTAAAGCAGCGTTTCCTAACCTTTTCAGCCACGGATCCCTAGGAAATAAAAAACAATTTTCAAGGACCCCATTAATACAAAAACAGCAAAACATTTCGGACCATTTATTTTAGTACTACAAATACAAAAAAAATATACCTTTTTTATAAAAAAAAAGTTAATGTGAATGTTGGTGTTGCTTTTTTGCAAATAAATTAGTGATATTCGGGTTGATGTTACTACTAAGTTGTAATCTCAAATCGGATTCCACTTGTAATCTGTTGAGTCACGGTCCGCACTCACTTCACGTCAGTCTCGCACACCCTCGCTGGCGCATGTTCGTCGTGCTAAGTAAGCGTTGTAATTACGAGACTTTAGGTGGCATTTATTTGTTATTGTTAAATGGTCCAGAGATGAGACTGCGGACCCCCATACATATACTCGTGGAACCCCAGGGGTCCGCGGGCCCCCGGTTAAGAAAAACTGTTTTAAAGTAAAGTAAAAGACAATTACGTACTTTACACTCTAAAAAAACTTTAAAAGAAATCACATTCCTCAAATTTAGTGGTTATTGCTCAATAGCATGTCATTCGTAAATACATTAATTAATTTTAAGTGATACAAGTATCACACTATGTAAAGGTTTGTAACTTTGACTTCGCGACAAGTTCTCTACAAAATTCACGAATCTGATATGTACGTTTATTACAATCCCATGTTGCTGGAGTTATATTATTTAAATGTTTTAATAAATAAGTATATTTTTAATTAAAGTTTCAGAGCAATTGCTTAATGCTTTAGAAAGCACGTTTTGCAAAGAAACCGTTAAGTAGGACAATCGTAATAGTTACTCAGGCTGTGTGAAATAAAAATTAGTAATGGTGGGTGCAGGTGTAGTTAATAATTGATTTCATGTACATCCAATTCAGCAACGGCAGTTATAATTTTTGTAACTAAAATAAATATACATAAAATGAATTATAAAATTTTCTTAACTGTGATAGGCCTATTACTATTTTTTTTACATACGACAATAATTATTATTATGATCACCCTACCTGACTAAGATTTTGTTTCTAAAATGTGCTTTATGAAGCATTTAAAACGCTTAATTTTGATTTTTAAAAGCACTTGTATTAGTTTATTTTTCTTAAAACATCAAAACAAGTAAATTATAGCAAAATATATTACGTTGTTACAAAATGTAAGCATTTTTCTTTCATATGCAACTTAAATCGTATTTTTGTGACAGTGTTGGTAGCGTGTGTACTGCATGTTGAACAGCCAGCTGTATTGGAAATAACTCTACTTTTACTTTGAAGGAAAATATCTCTATCGTAAACACCATAAGAGCTTTGCTGTACCAATAACATATTAAGTCGCATATACACTGAAGAGCCAAAATAACTGGTATAGGCGTGCGTATACAAATATCAGAGGTATGGAAGCGATGAGAGTAACGCGATGCGGTCAGCAGCACCTATATAAGATAACAAGCGTCTGGCAAAGTTGCTAGATCGGTTACTGATGCTACAATGGCAGGTTATCAAGATTTAAGTGAGTTTGAACGTGGTGTTATAGTCGGCGCACGAGGGATGTGACATAGCATCTCCTAGGTAGCGATAACATTTGGACGTTCGTCTNGGGGGTGGGGGTTCATGATATTAGGCAGGTGTACCAGTTTTTTTGGCTCTTCAGTGTAGTTGCCCCTATCTAGTTTAACAACAGTTAGATAGTAGCAGTATTTACTGTATTTTCAGAGTTTTCTGAGGTACTGATTTCTGTGTACAGGAATATGTTAATTTCAGTTTTTGTTACTGCGGATGGAGACAAAACGACATTTTAAGCACTGTCAACGTATATATCGTCTATTCACTGTAAAGTGAGCACTTTTTAAGGCCTTCCGAGCTAGCAGACTATAAAAAAATTATATTTAATTGTGGCCTTGCACGTTAACTTTTGAGCGCTATAAAACGTATAACGTACACTGTGTTTATAAGTCGCATAGCAATTGTTATATTAACTGGCGAGAGGTTACAATAAGCTGAAAGCAACCTTTACTTAAAAAGTACTCTTTTTACCATGAACGGCCTATATGCCGTACAATAAATGTTTATAAAATAACCTTATGAATGCCGAAAAATTTCCCGAATTCCTTTGACATCAAACACTCGTACGTTCGTGTTATTTTGGGAATAAGTCGACGAGTTGAAGAGGGTAACTTCGCAAGTTCAAGTACCAGTAAGCCAGACGCCACAGGCCTCTGTACTCGAGCCTGAGCTGTTTGTCCACTCGCTGCTGCCGAGGAAGTAGCCAGATTAACCCTTGATAAGGAGATGCGTCAGTCGCTCGGTGTTTCAAGTATTTGATTGATTCTGAGTCACCGAGTTACTTAAACGTGATTGAAGGTGACTTACGTCAAATACGCTACATTTTCCCGGTCTCTGTTGACAGCCAGAGAAACATGTTTTTCTCAAAAAGATTCCGTGACTGTTTGTATTTCAAAACACCTTACCTCAAATTCACAATGTTGTTTGAATAACTTAGATTATTTACATAATTGAGGTGGCTGCCCGCGACTCATGGCGTTCAGTATCGGAGTAAACAAGTTCTGGTTTACTTAACCAAGTAAGTAAATGTCGTTCTCAAATAAAACCACCGTCAGTAAACACGTGAAAGATGCACTTGTGCAGACGGGATACTAAAATCTAGCATATACTTAACAATTTCGCAAAAAACACGTGTTCCTACTAATAACTGACGTTTACGGACTATTGTATGCACCCGAGCGTAATCTTTGCCAGTCGTAAACAATACCGACTCACACGTCTACAAGTCAGCAAATACGTTGCACAGCGATGAATGTCACTTTTTATTTAATTCGATCGAGTGAAACAGACCTAACACAACAAAGAAAACAAAAATACTTACATTGAAAAAAAAAACGGGGATTATCAAGTCAGTTATGTAATCACACAGAAGAAAGTTCTCTCATTTTTAAAACTGTACAGTAAAAAAAAAAGTTTTGTTCGCTTTACGAACAATAATTAGGAAACTAGTTTCCAAATTTTTTCATGTAGCACTACAAGTAAAATATTGTATCTCTACAACACACTGTTTTATAAAACGTACAAAACTGTTTATGTATCTTCATGTTCGTATTGCACACGAAGTCTGCAGTACTTGATTGTTAATATTCAACATTATTTTTAAACATTCCACAATACAGTCTGGTAAAATTTTGGTCTAGTCACTTGTAGCGGTACAGATAAAATATTTTGTTTCCAAAAAATTATTTGTAATAATGCAGAAAAATTGTTCTGTGTGGAACATTGGAAAGTGGTATTTTTTTACCTAGGCTTTACCAAAATTCTTGCAAAATAACTACGCCGTGTTTATATCAACAATTTCAGTTACTAGTACATTTATAATTTCAGGTGTTGTAACGAACCGTTTAATTTCGGTTCTACGCACATAACACTGTAATTCTACGCACATAACACCCGCTTACGCGTCGCGGACATCAAATTAAGTCTATTTAGTTACTTCCCAATTTTTTGAGGCCCAGGATATTCCTGCACCTCGTGAGAACAAAGCTTAACCAAGTCTTGGAAATTACGCCTAGAGGACAACGCACCGTATTTGTGCGCGCATACAGTAGTTTAATAATATTTTGCACAACTATTTATTACTAGGCGTTAACAACACACCTTTATTATATATGTTTTTATTCATATTAAAAATAAAAGAAATTAAGTTTATAGATAAAATTAAAATAAAAGTTCGGTTTAGCAAAAAATTAGAAACGTGTATCTTAGCAGAAGTATAAAACGCTTGTAATACACACAGTAAATATTTTTTTTTTATTTGTACAAAGAAACTAGTTGCCGAAGATAGTTTTGTAACACTACAATTAATTAGAGTTAGTTTCACATAACCTTAGCATGCGATGTGAAAAACTAATGCTGAATTTTAACAATCAAAAGTTGTAGACTTCAAGTTTATTACAAACATGGAGATACCCAAACAATTTTAGTATGTTTTCTAAAAAAACGCGCTGTAAATATATAATATTTCAGTTGTACAGTTACAAGAAAATCTTTGGTAACCAGTTTCCATAAAGTTGTTTGTAACAAGCACAAAATTTTTTTACTGTTCATGTTATATTTACATTAAAAATATAATAAAGACGTCACTTATGGGGTGATTTGTTTAATGTTTGCTTCAAAAAGTGTGAAATTAGTGCGAATAGACCATGATATACGTTGTGCTTAAGCTTATCCGCAGTGCAGCTCTGTAAGAACCTACAAAAATTATGGTCTCAACAACAAATGGCTTCTTTCAAATAAATATAAAATGCATCTGTCTGCCACTGGTTTTCTGACGAGTGCGACACATGCCATAAATCCCATTCATTAGTGTGGAAAATGTAAAGTATTTTGGAGATTGTGCCAGAAGGGATTTGACACTTTTGAGGAACACGTTTCAGTGTAGCTCGAGCAACGCTATTTTGAAAATGCATTTGTTTTGGAAAAAAAACTCACGCATATTTAGATTCTTATTCTAGCCAATATTTAAGCGGGGCTTACAGAACACGGATTGAACTGACTAATAACTAGACACCCGGAAATTTTACGAATTATATTCAGTACAAGCTAGAATTCAAACACACGTTTGACTTTATGTTTCGATTTGATCGCAATTTGTAAGGCATGCCCTGGACAAATTTTAGCCAATAACTACCCTGCAAGAAAACAGCAACGAATCTCGTGACCCCTTGTCGGCGCTAAAACTGGGGTATCAGCCAATGGAAAACTTTCTCGGGCTCGAGCACGCAAGGGATTGTGGAGTCTAGCATGTTGCCAACTGTATCCGCGAAATTTCCGGGTTTCTACTAATAACCAATGTTTTCTTACAGGGGCTCAAAAGGACACGTTTGATTCCATATCCTTGTACACGGAGAAAAACATCTGATAAGGGGAAAATCAACTCGGCACCCCATTGGTTGATGACCAGCCAATAATGAACGCTGTGGAGCATAGTGAGCGTTTCGGGGGTTGTGTGGACCAGTAGGACGGTAGTGACTGGAAATACCAACAGACCAACAGAACTGCACTGAGCCAAAGGTTTTTTCGATTCAAACAAAATTTGTGCGGCGCAATCGAATTAATTGTTTATGTAATGGCAATGAAATATTTTTGAAACCAAATTATTTTGTTGTTCTTATTTGGTTCCCGCAAACTAAGATTTCGTCTGTAACTGTATATCAGTTACAGTTGAGAACAATTTCACTTAGGCCACTTAGCTAATAGGTGCATACTGATTTCCCTCTATCCCACTACAGAGAGAATTACAACATAGCTTCGTCTTCGACCGGCGGAATGGAGGTATAAAATACTGCAAGCACAGAAATTCACACGGATGTTAAACTGACAGATGTAGCACCGGTACTGCGTGAAGGTAGCAGTGAGGAGTCAGCACTGCCTAGTAGTACAAGTGTTTGAGTTCACACATACTTGAAGATGATGAAAACCACTGACGGCGTGCAATCGAGTATGTCCTGTACGACTACATGCAAAACTTCACCGAGTGTTCAACAGTTACGTGTGAAACAATGCACTTACTGCTGCAAGGCCTTCAGTAAAAGTTGTAATGCACGTCGACATGAACAGAGCGAATGTTCAAATAACCGACCTCCAGAATACTAACATGCTATATGTGTGGTACAGCATTTGGTAGAAGTAATAATCTAAAGAGGCACAGTGCTACATTTAAAGGTAATGCACCTACGCTTGGTACGAGACAGCGTGCATTGAACTTTTTGCCACACTACAAGGCTATGGCCAGACTTCCTGCTGATTCGTCGTGTAAACTAGCGATGGTTCCAGCGTCCATAACATCACCCGGGCCTGCATCGTGTTCCAAAACAGTGCGCGAAGAAGGAAATACGAGTGTTGCAGACATTTACTATGAAGAGTGCGAGCCATACAGATCAACAGAAGTTGTGAACAACAAACATGCCCTGCTAACTTGTAAAGTGAAAAATGATGATGCTAAAACTATCCAGGATATCGAGAACGAAAAGGTGACCTCCAAGTCTGCTGGCGATGATGTGAAATATGCATATTGAATGACATATTATGTATATGTCTGATTTGGTTAAGGACATGAATGAAAACCAAAAAAAAAAGATAATTTTTTTGAATTTTTTTTTATTCCTATCGTTTAAGAAATGTACTACTCCTTTGTGTTTATAAATGTCTGGTAGTCTGCAAGTAAATGTCTTGTTACAATGCTTCCATTCACTTCCCGATGAACAACGAACATTGCATTTGCACTTCTTGCTATGTCTATTCTATCGNGTGAAATATGCATATTGAATGACATATTATGTATATGTCTGATTTGGTTAAGGACATGAATGAAAACCAAAAAAAAAGATAATTTTTTTGAATTTTTTTTAATTCCTATCGTTTAAGAAATGTACTACTCCTTTGTGTTTATAAATGTCTGGTAGTCTGCAAGTAAATGTCTTGTTACAATGCTTCCATTCACTTCCCGATGAACAACGAACATTGCATTTGCACTTCTTGCTATGTCTATTCTATCACTGCGGTGTAATGACTAATTTCAGGTTGTCGTGGTGTAATGAGCGAATCTCCAGAGTCCTTTACTGTCGACTACGCAGTCAGTGTTACAAATGGTAAGTCTTCAACCACCGATTCCTTCTTCATATTGTAACAGCGTACGTGATCGCTGTAGATGAATGTAGACGTAACGATCTGATTTCCGCCACGCTCGACGACGAAGTAGGAACTATTTTTTTTACACTATGCATGCATGTATATGATTATCACTACATAATGGTTCGTGTTACCAGTCTCGGGTTGTCACAGTGTGACCTGGTTGTTACCTACTTATGAATGTCTGTCATGCTGCAAGTATTTGAGATGAACATATATTGAGTACGACAATGTACAAAAATATTTTTGTTGGAGATAGTTTATTGCGATTGTTGCATGATGTGCTCGATACTTAAATATGCAGATATATAACTTACACTCGGTTTCCCCAACCCTCGCGTTAGGCTGATGGTGTTTTATTTATATTAAAGCGTACGTGTTTATAACCTGTGATTACACATATCTTGTTATCGTTGCAATTCTTTACTGCTTTATTTTTCCAATATATGGCTGGTTGTTAAGGGTTGTCAATGCTAACGATGACTCGGGCCACCGGCCCTTGTGTTGGACTGATGCTGTTCGTTTATATTACTATATATGTATTTTACAGTTACCCATGACTATGTACAACATGCACGCAGCGCATTTGTATATATCTTGATTTTTTCGCATATAGATGTTTGTTGTATGTTACCAAGCTAACGTTTATTTATGTATATATTTTCGCATCTATATATACAGCCTGAATGATGGTGGGCGAAGGGAGACTAACTGTTGCTGAGGGTGATCCGAGTTGGTAGACACCTGCGGTAGCAGACGACAAGGACGGCGGTGGGTGATTGTCGAGTGCGTGCAGGCCGATGTGTATGTGTGCGCTATTTCAGACCCTACACTCCTACGTGCAATGGTAACTTTGCGACGCACCTGTATGCATACCTTTATTTTCTTTACATGCGTGGACGGTTGTTACATGTTCCCGAACTTCAAATGTTTGTAAAAGGCTGACCAGCTATGCTTGTAACAGGACTTAAGGTCTACTTGTCCTTACCTTTTTGATTGCGGTCGGAAGTGATGACTGTGATATGAATTTGGTGGTCGTAGCTTCGGTGGGTGGGAAACATCGGGCAACTATACTTATAAGAAGGTTTAAGTTGTACTTGTCCCTGCCACCCTGTTTGTCATCGGTGGTGACGACATTAATTTAGTGACTGTAGCTTCTGTGGGTGGGGAAAAAGCAGCCAATATGCTTATACGAAGGCCTAAGGTGTACTTGACCAACTATGCTTATACGAGGGATTAGGGCGTACTTGACATCACCGTCCTGTTCGTTGTCGGCGGCGATGTATATTTTATGAATTTGACGACTTTAGCCTTGGTGGACGGGAATGGTGGTCGACTATGCTTATAAGATGCCTTAAAGTTTACTTGGACCTACCACCCTGTTCTTCAACACATGTGATGTTTATTACATATGTGTATTTGGTGCCTATAGCTTCGGTGGATGGGAAATGTTGGACACTTATTCTTATTAGTGGGCTTCGGGTGTGCTTGACCCTGTGGCCCTGTTCATCGTCGGGGAGTGATGCCTACGTTATGAAATTGGTGACTTTATCTTAAACAGTTCGTAAATTACAGTAAAATACAATAACAAATGCTGTTACTATCATAATTGTCACAAAAAATACAAACAAACTCTCGAGCTGTATTTTCGAACGAAGGAAACCAAACGAGTGACCAAACAATAGGCTACATACAGTTGATTCGATAAAATAATTTGTTGACGGTCTAATTTATTTTGGCCCAACACATAGATCTTGTTTATCCAAGCGTATAAGTTGTTAGATGAGCAAATTAAATTTTGTTTGCTTTTCAAGTTTTGTTCACTATACAAAATATTTTGTTTGCACAATGAAATAGTATACAAACGATTATTATGCTGGTTGGCCTAAAAGTGACTCATTTCTAGATTATCTCTAATTTCAATAAAATTGTGCAGATCTCAATATGTTAAAAGAAATTTACCCTTTCATTATTTAATTTTTTTCTTTTGCAGTGTGCTTAGTTCCTTTCACTTGTATGTTCCAAAAATCAACAAAAATTTGAGCAGCCTTGCGATCATATGTAATTTTTTTTTAGCTTGAGGAAAACCTTATAAAATTGAATGATGTTCTGCAGAAATATACTGTAATCGCATTTCTTACGTCCTTAACACGCCCAGGGTCAATTTTTTTTTCTGATCTCAATAAGTTTCATTCAAACACACGAAAACACTAATAAGTCAAGTTCTAACCAGCTTACATGAACTTCTGGTGTTGTTTTTAATTTGCCATGTCTTACGTATCTAACATAGCTTTTTAATTGACGTTTTCTCCCGAAATGTAACACTATAACGAAAGTAGAAGTAAATCAACATCATAAATAAAATCCAAAATTAGATAATGCAACTGCTAAGGAAAGTTAAACAGAGTTGTTCAGATAAAGTAGCTATACTGCCCATATACATATACTGTATATTAAATTGTTTGTACAGTGCAGAGACAAGACATAGCCGCTAGGTCATGAATAACTTGCAGCATTGAAGGACAAGGACTAAAAGAAGTTATCTCAACGTTTATTATCAAATTACAAACTTAAGTATGTACTATACAATTATTCAAATAATTTCATTTTCCGTATTCCTCTCAAGATTAATACGCACATATACCTTCTTATGACATTTCTGTACTCCCAGGGAGTTTGAATAAATCACGAACACTAAACTTCCACAACATTTTCTTAGCCTAATACGAGTTATAATACAGATACACCGGTAGAACTTTAATTTTAAGAGTTTCCGATCTTGAAACTGCCAAAAAAATACTTCGCGACATTTTGATTTGATGAATGAAATTCACGTGCTCACGTGAGGCATCATAAAGTTGCACCCAGAGCGACAGCGTTTCACGCGCACGTGAAAAGTGCTACGTGCCACGTGATACGGGTAACGTGAAGTAATCGTAATGTCAGTCTAACTGGGAGTCCATGGCAACGCCCGCTGCCACAACACCCGGAACTATCACCAAATTTGGACCGACTGGGAAAGAATCCTGCCCTCAGTGGGCGTATTGAATGACTCAGAAAATCGTTCGGCACGAAAGACTAAGTTTAACCCATTCTGACCTGGTGTAAACATTGCGCAAGGAGGTTACATTCAGTTGTTGTAAAATGCGAGGCCCAATGCATGGCATTCCTAACAGTGCTACTATCCTAGGTAACGACCCGTTCACACACACAACCGCCGTCACAAATCACACAGCCCATTGGCTGCGACAACGAAACAATGTCTGTGTGTGTCAGCTTAAGAACACTTTGTTGTAAATTTTACTAAACATTTTTTTTGTAAATTTTACCGAGAATTTGTCGCGAAGTCAAAGTTACACACCATTACATTATGTGATACTTGAATCACTTAAAACTAATTAATGTGTTTACGGACGACGTGTTTTTGAGCAATAACCACTGAATTTGAGGAATGTGATTTTTTTAACGTGTTTTTAGAGTGTAAATTACATAATTGTCTTTTACTTTACTTTAAAGCTCATACGATCACACTGCTGTGTGTATTATGCCTGCCCAGTTATTTTGGCAGCCAACCGAACAGGCTGTATTGATAATTTAATGTTTTGCAATGCCAGTAATTGTCATCCCTACGCAAAGTTCATGAAACAATATATCCTACAATTATAACTATATTAAAGAGTTCAATCTACCTGCAGACTTCAAGTATTTATGGAATGCAGTATTTGCTAACGTCCCCCGATGTTATGCAATGAAGGCTTATCAGGGGACGGTTTATATCCTACATTTTTATCTAACTTAATCTAACACCCATGCCTTGCCAAGGATTCGAGCCTAGAACCTCCCGCACCGCAGACCGGCGGTGCACCAACCGACTGCGCCACGGGAGGTCAGTAACTGCGTGGTTTGTAGAGACGTAAATATATATATAATACGGGAATTCCAACGTATGTTACACATTTACGCCGACGCTGAAAAGGCAAGGCAAAACATACAACTTCTACATGTGAGATTTCTCAGTTACCATTTTGACACAGGTATTATATAATCACGCTGGTACGTTCGTAATTTTTTAACATTGAATTTTTTTTAACTAAATTTTGGACAAAAACTATAAGGCGCAGGTTTTTGTACTGTACTGATGTAAATTCGCATTACTATTGAGCTTTCGTAAAATTAATTTAAAGAATTTATAATTTTGTTTAATGAACTTCAAATATTTCAGAGTTCGCAGTTACCTATCGGATCGTTTCCATGCTTCTTTTATTTCAATAATGTGTTTAGCAAATTTAACATTACCATTCATATATTTTGTTATAAATATTAGCCATCGCAGACTGTACTCGCAGAGTAAATCAATTTACGTTAATGGCCCAGGTGACTGTTGGTATGGGACATGTAGAACGATGAACTTCTGGAAGCTATCGCATAAATGTTTTTTTTTTCTTTTTTTTTTTACGCTTTGAAATTTTTACTTGTATTCAAATTTCCTGCGAGGACTGTGCGGATAAGAAGTGTCCAATATAATACATTCAAGTTCAAAATTATGTGAAACAAATGCATTTTTCTTCTTATTATTATTATTACTATCTGCCGTCCGACACTTTCAAGATGCCCGCCCACCCGGTAAATTAAATGCGTTGGAGTGAGTTACACTGTAATAAATAAATGTAAATCTAAACAAACCAAGTTTTGGTACTTTTGCATTTTATATATGTAATTTGTAAAAATAACTACAGCACGTGCAATTTTACACAAGTGTTCTTAAGAATCCAGAGAGTACTGCAAGTCTTTCGTGAAAATACACGAATGCGCGTCTTAATAAACATAATGTTGGTGTTAATTTACACATTTTGAAGTATGTGTAAAACACGCCTAGTCTCTGTATTAAAATATCAAATTTTGTTTTCTTTTACTGCTGAATGGTTGTTGTATAAATACTCAAGTTGTACATCTTCCACTGAGAAATTTTACAATGACTGTGTGTATGTAAACTTGCATTACATTCTGGAATATCTGTGAGCGTATATTTGCTCATACAAATTTTCGGGTAATTTTACGTTATTGTGTGTAATTTGATAAGACGAGTGCAGTATTTGTAATTTTACACCAATGTTCCCAGGAATTCGAAGTTAAACTACAAGTACTTGTTAAAGCATACGATCTAGCGGTAGGGAGTAGAACTACTTCGAACTCCATTTGGGATATGCCGGCTTTAACATATAGCTACGTATTCTATACCTGAAGTCAATTGTTATCCTCATTTTGGAGATAATTTTTTATAACTCTGTTAAACTACTAAGATACAAAACGGACTGCAATAACTTCAACATTGTAAAACTGCATATCCTACATAGTATGTGAATTAACATGACGCAATTATAAAAGAATATACACTGACGGTAAAATTGCTCAGTAAAACAGTGAAAAATGTACAGAAATGGTGTATTTGTAATTACAGTGAATCTGTGTTTTACTATTTTGTAAGCAAAAAAAAGGTACATGCACTGTGGTAAAATTACAATTGCGATGTCTGTGTTAATTTTACTTGCCATGGAGAAAAAATACACGAATGATGCAGTTTATTTTCTGATACATATTAATTATAATTTTACACCATTCTATGTAAAATTAGTTGTACAATGTACACGCTATTTTACTAGTTTGTAAGATAAATTTACTTGAATGTAGAGTAAAAAAAATTGGCACATGTGTAAAATTACACCTACTTCACGCCACATAAATTTTGTGTAAAATTACACAAAAAATATTTTGCAGTGTAGATATAAGCAACTATCGTATTTGTTTGCGATTTCTCTTCTTTTGAAAATACTTCTCACTAGTCCGGGAGAGATACGGCCCAAGCACTCGACATCAATTTTCACTACTTTCAGAGTAGACTAATTATGTTATAAGAGTGATAAAAAGCGAAATTAATGATATATTTGGTTAACAATAAGGTCAAGGAGGAATTAAGATGAAATGAGTTTCACTCTTTACCATAAACTTTGAATAATACAAACAGAAATAATAGAAATCAGGAGATTACAACAATTTCGCATGGTGACATGCTTAACACCTGCGAGCTTGCGAATATAAATCTCCATTCCTCTGTGATAAAATGTTTTTAGGCAGATCATTTCTAGTAGTGCGTGGCCCGTGGAAAATGCCCCTTTCCCTAGGCTCGGAATACAATTTCTGAACTACCTATTTCGTGTGTCGTTCACATTATTTTCTATTTTCAAGCGATTGAACATTGTAAATTGGCATTTTCACAATGATGTATCTTACAGTTTAGGAAGAGCTAGTGAATTTTTGCGAAAAAAAATACGAGTACACAGTAGACTTCGATACTGTAAGAACCCAAAAGCAGTTTGTCTATTTTCATTGGTTGCTGTCTACTTGAGAAGGCGGTTTCATATTTGACCGAGCCACTTAGAATTCGGCAACATCGGTACGCCTCCTACGCGATTCATGTACAGACAGTTAACACGTGTCAAAATGTAATTTAGCCAACTTAAATAGGTAAACGACCCTACAGTGTTTTGAAAAATAACTTGTCTTCAATATTTTTTTGCTAAATTTAACTAACCCTAAATATACGTCATTTTACGGAGTACCTGCGAAAGTAATATAGCACACTGTATTTAACGGTAGTTATTCTAAACGTTCCATCAACAAAATTAAACTGTTAGGGCCTACTGCTTGTAGTCCGTTCCGGTCTCTGAGTTTAAGACCGTAGCCAAGATTTATCACTAAATGCACAGGGTCTACACTTAGTAACATATTCTCATACCAGGTTATTCAGTTATGGAATGAAAACCTTTTTCTACTAAATAAAATATAGTCCCGAAACTAGAAGTTATGTCTACTTAATGATGGCTTCAAAAATACTTTGCGTTGTATCAAAAGCTACATTACTGATGCCATTTTTCCTCTCTCCCCATTCCCCTTACCTTTTACTATCAAATCCGTCCAACCAAACAATGTTTGCATTGAAAGAAATTAATGATGATTTAGGAGGAATAAGATGACATTGATAAGCAACTGCGAAACAAGAAAGCAGAGCTAACTGTAACGAACATCTGAGCGGTATAAGAATAACTTGTACAGCCTAAAATATGTATATGATAATAATTCCTTACAAACTTACTACCTCAACGGGATACGCCAAAACTTTTTTTAATCTCTTAGGTGAGATTCGTGTTACATAGACTTTTGGTCCGTAAAATTTTGTTCCAGTACCTACAACAAGTGATTTGTAAACACGTTTTTAAGTAGTTAGCTGAAGTCTGAAACGTTTCAATAAAAGCTGATTGTGGTTGGTTGGGGTGGGGTGAGGGGTGTGACATTAGTATTTCAACACAAAAATTGTTGGGAAAATAATGTCAAATTTTTGAAATCTGAAATTTCGTTCCAGTTCACGTCACCTAACCCATTCAAAACTGGCGTGAATAACTGTGTTCATAACAGACATGAAGGTTATTTTTGGCCGATACTATACATCGCGAGGCCAGTGATCTTCCCTGTGGATATCTTATTCGTAGGTATATTACGTAACTGATATAGGTTATGGCATATTACTATAACCGATTACAGAACCTACAGATCATTGGTTGTAACAACGAAACAGGCGTTGTGTCGACTTAACACATGATAAAATTGCTTGTATGCAACACATAAAAATGTAAATTAACATGGGTCTGAAAGGGTTTATATATTTTTATGCTTATTAGAAAAATGGCAATATAATGTTTTGCAGTATATAATCTGAGTGAAAATACACGTAGCTAATTTCAAGTTACTGCACTGCAAATTGAAGTGAAGAAAGTTTGCCGTTCATTTTATTTACTTTAGGAAAGCAAAAAAATAAAAACTGTTGATATTTTTAAGCTACAAAATGTTAAGAGTATGAGAGATAAATAACAAAAAATGGAACTTGGCATGCCTCACGACACCGTTGTAACGATCTGAGATGATACAACTGAAAGTCTGAAAGGAACAGTCTTCAGATGTTCAGGGATGACGCGCATTTATTGGGCGATGATGTTGGTGTTGACTGCCTGGGAAAAACGTCGCACGAAGGAACAAACCTCGCAGCGTCCCCTAACAATGGCGGCTGCATCACCACAATCCTAACCCTCCACTAATCTCTTTATTACACGGCTGCTAAATGTCCGGGGCGGGTCCTAAATTAACCTTTGTGGGGCGGCTCCCTTTGGTTGGGAGACGAGCGAGTGACTGCGCCGGGAATCACGGCATTCCTCAGCCACACGTAGAGGCGGCGGCGGCTCTTCTGAACTTCACCCCGACCGCTGGCGGCTGGTACCTGGACAGCTAGCGGCGTGTTGCCAGTCCGCCGGGGAACTACATCCCGCCCGTCCTTAACTGCGCCGCACGTCATCGGCGCTGTAATCACCTGGCAGATACATCCCGACTGCCCTTAGCTGCACCTCGCGTCATTAATGGCATGCTGCTGTCAGTTGGATACCTACAACTCGGCCGTCCTTAGCTCTCATACATTACACTAGTGGCGTGTTGCCAGTCCGCCGGGGAACTACATCCCGCCCGTCCTTAACTGCGCCGCACGTCATCGGCGCTGTAATCACCTGGCAGATACATCCCGACTGCCCTTAGCTGCACCTCGCGTCATTAATGGCATGCTGCTGTCAGTTGGATACCTACAACTCGGCCGTCCTTAGCTCTCATACATTACACTAGTGGCGTGTTGCCAGTCCGCCGGGGAACTACATCCCGCCCGTCCTTAACTGCGCCGCGCGTCATCGGCGCTGTAATCACCTGGCAGATACATCCCGACTACCCTTAGCTGCGCCTCGCGTCATTTATGACATGCTGCTGTCAGTTGGATACCTACAACTCGGCCGTCCTTAGCTCTCATACATTACACTAGTGGCGTGTTGCCCATTTGTCTGGCAGATAAACCCTGGCCGTCCTTTGCTATACATCGCAGCATAGCATTTTGCCCATTTGCCTAAAGAAGAACGTTTACGACTAGTGTGCAAAGAACTTAGCCGAGCCAAAAACTCAACCATACAATCATAAACGTATAAACAGCTAGAGAGTTATCGAAGATATGTTGGCTCATAGAAATCTGCGATTTCCCAGTGTGTCTAATTATAGAATAAGAGTGAGGTTCCACTGCAGTGTCCTTGAAATAGGTCTACTCGACCGTTGATTGGCTGGTTTCCTAATGCTCCAGCTAGCGTCTGGCAGGCTCATCGCTGGCATTTGTGACTGGAGTGCATGGTACGAGTTACTGCCTCAAACCTGTATTCTAAGACATTGCGTACCAATCACATACATTCAGTATTTTAGTACCATAAGTCTGGATTGTCAAACGAGATGGGAAACAGGCTTCATAAATGCACCACAGCCGGTAACAAAAGAACATTTTCTGACGTGTGCACAGTAGACTACTTTGAAACATAAGAATCAGTAAATTCTCCCCGCGAAAAACCATCTTCGCTAATTATTGGAATAACTGGGCGCATCCGATTTACGCTTCTTAGGTGCCTGCCCTTGAAATGGCATACGTCCAGTACCAAAATAACCTAATTATGATTGGCCCATTCAAATATCACACTGTCTCCTCTCAAAGATACATGACCAATAACAAAAGGAAAACTGCCGGTTTGCCAGTATGTCCATGTTTGTTACGCTTTAAGAATAAAGACATTTTTCGAACTAGCACAGCTTGACCTACACTCGGCTGTGGTCATCAAATCATTAATTTGAGGCTTTACGTGTCAAGAACAGGTACATTTTTGGCCGTGGTACTTATTTTGAACCAACGTTCAATTCATTCTCACAATCAGTGAAATTGTACGTTCTGTGTGCCTATAGACAATGAGATGAACCACTCACGAGCCAGAGCTGTAGAGACACCCGCGAATCACATCAACCACAAGGAAGGTCGTTTCGCACAGAGCCACACTGTACGTACAGTGCCGGCCAAATAAAACTTTCCTGTGCAACACGTACTAGATTGTGGACCCAGTGTCACAGTGGGGTCAGAGGATCTGGCAGTTCTGTCAGAGTGGATGCACTTATAAAAGTTAGTAGTCTGGACATATTTTCCTGTAAATCCATTGTTTGCGCGTTTACCCGTATCTTAGCAATTAAATGTATTGGGAATACGACTTTTTGTCATAAAAGATAAAAACAAGTTATCTAGGTCCGTACGTGTTTGCTTTTATCATATTAAGTGTATTAAAAAAATAATGAAGTTGTAAAAAAGTGATTGCGTTCTTAGAACTTGAATGCGCAATTTCCTTGAAGAGAAGGGATAAAAGAAACACACTGCCGTGGTTACATCTGCGGACCATCGCGCATAATAAAGCCTCGCTGTTACGGATCTAGTTTGCACAGGAGAGCGCGACGAAGGAAGCTCTGCACGCGGGTTCAGCGCCTTGCGCGTAAGAGCGATGGGGCGCTGGGCGCGCGTGTTATAGTCGCCCATATCGCCGTGCCTCCATCAAGGAATCTTATTTTGGCCTCTAACATTGTTTCTTACTGGAAAAGGGATTTAATTAATGGCTATTTTACATAACTGACACTTCCCTAGAACGTAACATGTCCGTTAAACAAGGACTTACTCTATCATTCAGGCTTTTGAGAGTTCATTTGAAAAAGAAAACAATCGCAGTAAGTATTGAATTAAATAATCACTGTGGTTAATGTATTCTATAAATCTCTACTTGTTTTACTCATTCAATGCAAGTTGTCACCATAGTGTTGCCACTGGTTCTGTTAGCTTCAATCTCGGGCCCATCTACTCTTGGCTTTACTGCACATTCCTTCGTAGCTTTATCTGTATGATAATTATGTGAAAGCCTGTCTTGTCAGGCTTTCACACAATTTTACAATAATGTTACAATGCGTAATCTTAACAGTTATTTTGAAATCCAACTTCATTTTCTCGCATCCATCAGTTCACACTGTGTAACCGTAATCAAAAGTTTTATTATAAAATGTTTGTCTCGCATATAAAACACAGATTTATACTAATTTAAACCATGCAAACTTCAAAATGTATGTTAAGTCCTCTACGCAGTGTCAAGCTTTGAATTTTAATGCATAGATCATTATTATAAAATTACGAAAATTTGAAGAAAAATCCAAGATGGGTGGCATTTCTCTATATTTTAACCCATTCTGACCCAGTGTACACAATTATGTCCATTATGCACGTCTGTATGTAATTTTAGGTCTGGACTGCACACTGCGAAACTCAATGACCAATGATATTTCATGTGAGAAAATTATTCGCAAACCATCTTGCTGGTCTAGGTCATAATTGGTTCATAATACTGTAGCTGAACATATAGTCTACAGCTCATTGGCTGTGGCAACGAAACTAGTGCTGCGTCAACTTAAGTACAGTTTTCATTTTTTTTTTTTTTGCTACTGAAATAGCAAATTAAAGTGGGGTCTGAAAGAGTTAAGGAGTGTGTGGGCCGGGGATTACTGTACGGTAACCAGGGTCAACACGGCCAAAGAGCTGGCCGCCAATCACAGCCACCCACACAACTTCTCCAAGATGCGACGAGCAATACGCCGGCTGGCAAGGTACATTTAAACTTAACCAATTCCAAGGTGGCAACAGGTATTAACACTTTGAGTGCTGCCGCGTAAAATTATGTCGCCTAAATTTAAATGAGTGGAGTGGGGAGATTTGGGTGGCTCTTAACATCGAGGTCTAGAGAGCCAATGAAGGTGAAGTGAGGTGAGTAAGGAGTAGCGCCGGAATGAAAGGGCAGGGAAAACGGGAGATCCCCGATAAAAACCCGCCGACCAGCAGCATCGTCCGGCATGATCCCCACATGCGAAAACCGCGAGGCAACGTCGCTGGGAATCGAATTCGGTTCACCTAGGTGGGAGGCAAGTATTCTGACCGCCGTACCACCGCGGCACTCATTGTGAATAGAACACTGTTAAAAATTCTTGTAAATTCGAGGAATTTTTTACGGAAGTGTACAGTTAAAATGCGGAAACGAGATACCCAATGACGAAAAACGCAGCTGAATCCGCAAACTAATACCATAGGCTACTGCTTAACATATATATAATCACCAAATAATAATTCATACATTTAAAAAAAACTTTAAAATATGCAAAAAATTTATATTTAACATTTTTTCATGTATATATATATATATATATATATATAGTTTGTTATTTAGTGATTTACACGTGTCATCACGCGGTAGCCCACAGGATTAATTTACTTTGTATATTTTCGTATCTACAACTTAGTATATGTTATAATGGCTGCAAGAAAACAAAAGAACTTTGTATTTAATATCGAATTATTCAGGAAATATGAAGTGTTAAATTGTTTTTATTAGAGGGAAATGTCATCACATACAATGCGTACAACATGAACAATGTTTGGTACAAACATAAAATAATTAATTTTTTGGTGTCCAACACCCTTAAAAAAACCTGTTACTTCAAACATGAAAAATTTACATGTGGCACATGTAATATTTTACAACACTTAAAATATTCAGATATTAACAAAAACTAAATAATTACATTTTTCACATTTCTAAAAGTGACATATTTTTGCCATCTTTGGTAACGAGATGGTTGTAGGCCTACGTGAGTGGTAGCAGTTACAATGTATACAACTTTTTATTCGTTTTCTAAACTCGCTTCAGAATAATACATTCAACTTATTTTCATACTTAGTAAAAACATCCCCTCTTAAAATAATTTTTTTCGTTATTTTTTTTTTTTTTTTTTCAACAGGGAGTAGAGAAGAACTAACCAGAAAATTTATGGAGAGGTTATGTAAGTTAAGTGAAATTTGCGGAAAGTTTTTTATTGAAAAGCAACTTGTTTGCCGAGAGTTCTGGAGAAATTTCGCTTAGCACTTTTCACCGTAAAATTACGGGGAAATTACTTTAACAGCGAAGGGACGAGAATTTTCTGCTCAATGCCACAGAGTTGAAAGTACAAAGAGACGAAATGACGTAGCGACTCCTTTCTTGGGGGCGCATCCATTCTCTGATTGGCTGCGCGAGGCTCTGGGAACGGGCCTTGTGTCTAGGTGGCCACGGCGTGCTACGGAAGCTTCCCTATTGGCTGGGCTGTCGGGTGGCTAGTAGGTTATTAAGCGCCGATTGTCGAACGGCAATACATTTTGCTGCCATATGCGACTGGAGTTCGCGTTATAAGCGGCTGCTTCACATCTGTATTTTTACATACTCTGTGCCCTTGCGCTTCCTTGCTGCGACGCCTCAAACTCGCAGAGAACAGACATGGGAGGGCGGGGCCTGAGCACTTGCAAAGGCCACGCCACGCCCAAGTGTCGTGCGAACAACTCGCGGGAGGTGGGAAATGATAAAGAGGTAATTAATAACACTTTCTGAGGTCTTATCTAGGCTCGAGTTGACTTATAATATGATGTGACACTGTGGGGACTAAACGTCCACAAAACAGCTGTTAAACGCGAGCTCGTTTCGTAAAACAACCGAAATATCTGCTGGGGCGATGGCGCAGATCTCACTCACAACTACTGTCAACTGAAGAGATGGAGTAAACATTTCTTAGCAATTAATTTCATTATATAATACGTTTAATTAAGAATGTGAAATCCTGGTACATAAAAAACAAAAAGAAGCTAATCATAATAATTTTTTAAGCCTGCAAGCACTGCTACCAACTATGCGGTATCGTATACTAACGTGCAAAATCGTGAATACACAGCACACCTTAAAGGAAACTAAAATTAATCATAAATAGCAAAATTTTGCCAAATGCATATTAATATTTAATTGTAAAGAAAGCATTGCAGTGATACTTAGGTACGATAGGATCAACGCTAATATGCCAACGTTGCCAAACTATTAAGAAAACAAGAAAACATTTATTTGGCTCGAACAGATATCGCAGTATTAAGTTATGTGCGATCCCAACAAAATTATTACGTCTACTTTTTTTTCTGCATCGGAACGTGGAAATTCCCGAAGTAAAACTATGTTACATACGGCCATATTAGTGGGGAAATTGAATAGCTACATGTATCTATTAGTATGCTACGATTCCCCGGACACTGGTCGAATGCTTAGGTACGCCATACACTTGTGTTACAAGTGTTGGCATGCCCAGTAGGACCATTAGACAATGGTATACTGAATTTCTTATAAGGAGACTACATTTTGACCGACAATGTGACCAACCTACACACTATGTAAACAACAAATGCTCTCGTTTGCAAAGAATTATATCAGCTGACGAGTTGTTGCGGGACGTGTGTTGTTATGTTGGTGATACTGATGATAAATTTAAAGACACCCGAATTTCGCGAAAAGATTTAAGCGCATTCTATGTTTCAATGCCTTATGGGTATATCAGAAGTTTTCTATTGCTTATTGGTCGCGCGTCTTTGTGATGAAACATTGTATTACTCGGCTGGCCAATCAGAACTAGGTTACTCCTGTAGTGTGCGCATACTATTCGCGAACAGATACCCAAGACGCTTCAATCAAGAAAGTGAATTTGAGCTAAAGTGTAATGAAATACAATACAACTGGTCATGAAATCTTTTCGCGAAAATCGGGTATCCGTAATGGAAGGAAATAGTACCTACTCGGAACTGAAAGTAATAATTCATAACTTAAAATTTATACTTACAACATTTGTGGTTTAAATTATGTTTTTGAAATAATGTACAAATATTTTTAGCTTTTAGCGAATTGGTTTAAAAATATGTAGCAATTATGGTGGAGCATGCTGACTGTTATGATCAGTGAAACGTTTTCAGCTCTTGTGAACGCCATTATGCATCTTTTTCGTCGTGTAATACGCGTACCTTAATGTTGTTATCATCGGAACGTTATATCAGTAGTCAATGGTTTTTGTACTTACTGTCATTAAGCATAGTTGGTTGTAGAGGCGCATTTTTAGTGCATTTTCTGGCGTGAAATGAAATATTACCGACACGTGAAGATTTGATTCGTCCGACATTTTCCTTGCCGTCATGAAGCGCCAACGTGTATTTTCGTTCCGCATTGTATTAGTTTCAGGAAACCGGTGAAGCCGTACAACTAGATGGTCTTAGCGGTGAAGTGTCGTATTTACAGAATGGTTCTTGAAATATTTCGTATCAGTGGGAGACAAACTTGTCCAAGAATTGTCTCACAGAAAAACATGTCTTCATAAGTTGCAAATAGGAATTACGAACCGTAAGTCGAAACTGTTATTAAAATGTTTGAAATGTACACGGCCGGCCTAGAAACCGCCATTTAAACGCTGTTTTGTAGTGTAAAAATTAGACGTTTATTAAATGTAAAATCCAACAAGCGTAAGGTTGAGTTTGCCAAAAATATTTTGTATAAACAAACAACGGTGGTAAAGCCGGCCAAGTTAAGAAGGAAAACGGGTTCTAACAGAAGAGAAAGCCAATGAACAGATAACCAGTTTGCGAGTAAAAACAAAGCTGCCAAATTTGGCTTTTTTGCAAAAGTTTAACGTGAAATAGTCGAAGGGTCTCTGTACCTGTTATCACGGACAGGACTGTGCGACACCCACTTGTCAAGTCTCACCGACAAATGCTAATCATATCAACACGGCGTATAATAAATACTCCTGAAGGTTGTTCCCAAGCTTCTTCTTTCTGGTCACGTAGTGTCCCTACGCCAAATACAAACTTCAACACTATTCGCGGTTTCTTAACACTTTTTGAATCAAACCTTTGAAAAATCACCTCATGTATGACGTTTTTTTGTTATNCAAAAATATTTTGTATAAACAAACAACGGTGGTAAAGCCGGCCAAGTTAAGAAGGAAAACGGGTTCTAACAGAAGAGAAAGCCAATGAACAGATAACCAGTTTGCGAGTAAAAACAAAGCTGCCAAATTTGGCTTTTTTGCAAAGTTTAACGTGAAATAGTCGAAGGGTCTCTGTACCTGTTATCACGGACAGGACTGTGCGACACCCACTTGTCAAGTCTCACCGACACATGCTAATCATATCAACACGGCGTATAATAAATACTCCTGAAGGTTGTTCCCAAGCTTCTTCTTTCTGGTCACGTAGTGTCCCTACGCCAAATACAAACTTCAACACTATTCGCGGTTTCTTAACACTTTTTGAATCAAACCTTTGAAAAACCACCTCATGTATGACGTTTTTTGTTAGTTCCTAAGTATGTCAAGTATCACAAGCGTTTTATACTTGCGTTAAGATAAAATAAAAATAATTGTTGGTTAAATTGCATTTTTACTTATTTTCCATTTGTAATTGATAATACTTCATTTATATTTAATCAAAATAAAAACCGTGAAAAAAAATGTGTGTTGATACGGTGCGTTGTTCCTTTGGTGTAATTTTCTATANACAAGCGTTTTATACTTGCGTTAAGATAAAATAAAAATAATTGTTGGTTAAATTGCATTTTTACTTATTTTCCATTTTTAATTGATAATACTTCATTTATATTTAATCAAAATAAAAACCGTGAAAAAAATGTGTGTTGATACGGTGCGTTGTTCCTTTGGTGTAATTTTCTATGCTTGGTTAAGCTATGTTCGCATTAGGCGAAAGAATATCCTAGAAATATAAATAGAACTTAAGCATGGTTTCAGAAAAGTTGGAAGCAACCGTGAATGGACTGAATCTATAGTCGTGTCTGTACGCACGACGGAACATATGCGTCTCTCCTACACTCGAATACGTAGAGGCTTCGATAGTGTCCACAATATTCACATTACATTGAATGAAAAATAAGTTATTTGCAAGTATCAACAAAGTAAATTTAATATTTTATTTAAACTTTTTTAAAAAATTGTGATAGTTGGTATTGTCCTTTTTTTCAGAGCATTCAGAAATTCGATTTCACAGCACGCTGTCCACTACCCTACTGTTTCCAAATATAGAAATAAATTTCTATGTAGAAGAGTGTGGCAATATTTAATTATTTGCAAGGAAATGCAATGCGTATTATGTATTTTAAATAAGGGTTTAAAGTTTGAAAGTTAAGCTGAGTTACACGTGGAATAGTTTAAAAANATTCGATTTCACAGCACGCTGTCCACTACCCTACTGTTTCCAAATATAGAAATAAATTTCTATGTAGAAGAGTGTGGTAATATTTAATTATTTGCAAGGAAATGCAATGCATATTATGTATTTTAAATAAGGGTTTAAAGTTTGAAAGTTAAGCTGAGTTACACGTGGAATAGTTTAAAATCACAATTAGGACGGTTTTCAATTTACAAGATTGTCGCTGTTCGCAATCGGCAACGATTTTACAATGGCACGTATANTCACAATTAGGACGGTTTTCAATTTACAAGATTGTCGCTGTTCGCAATCGGCAACGATTTTACAATGGCACGTATATGGGGAGGCCTACAACGAATTTACATAAAAATCTGTGAATTTCAGTAACCGCAATATTCTGAAAGCTGTTTCGCGTTTAGATTGAATTTTTGTATTCAATTTATTTTCTCCGGGGTGTGTTCAGTGTGCTGAGCGAATGCTCCGTTCTTAATGAGTGGGTGAGTTTCCTCAACCGCCCTGTAAACAGAAGTTCGAGATTGAGAAGAAAAAGTTGGCATAAAATGATTCCCCATTTCTGTATTCGTTTTCAAGAACAGCTACATTCCTAAGTGAGATTAAAATTATGATTAGGGGTACTAAAATTCCGCGAAAAGACTTCATGACAAGTTATACTTCAAAACACTGTATGACACGAGTTAACTGTCTACACACGAATCGCATAGGAGCCGTGCCGTATTTGCCGAATTTTAAGTGGCCCGCTCAAATATGGAACCGCCTTCTCAAGTAGACAGCAGCCAATGGCAATAGACGAACTGCTGTTGTGTTCATAGTATTAAAGTTTACCGTGTAATCGTGTTTTTTTTTTTTNCAGCCAATGGCAATAGACGAACTGCTGTTGTGTTCATAGTATTAAAGTTTACCGTGTAATCGTGTTTTTTTTTTTTCAAGAAAAATATCACTAGCTCTAATTATGGTTTCGAGATACAGGTGGTGAGATAACCTCGCAANGTTTTTTTTTTTTCAAGAAAAATATCACTAGCTCTAATTATGGTTTCGAGATACAGGTGGTGAGATAACCTCGCAACAGTTCGATAATCGACCGCTAGGGTGCAGAGAGCGAAGCCAGTGTGCCGGAGAGGTGGCACCGCAATGCAATGCTTGGACTGGTCACGAACACTATTAGAGCCGGTCGCTTCCAGCGAGCCGCGTGTTTTCACCTCACCAGACCGCCGCTGGAAAGCAGCAAGGAGGGGAGGAGCACGGAGCGGCAGTTATATTTCAGGATGACAGTTAATTTGCGCTCCTCCGCATACTAATAATCCTCCTTCTTCGCCTCTCTCCCAGCATCCGTACAGTCAGCCGCCTTTCCCCCGTGGCTTCCACAGTTCCGCTTGCGTTGCAGTACAATTCCCCTGCCTGCGTTCGGGTTCATCCAGTTCAAGGCTGTTCAGGGTTAGGCAAGCACTTCTGAAATCTACCTTTGTAAAATGTCACTGCCACTACCGACATGCATTGTTACGGACATGCAGATTGGCATGCGCCCAGTAAAGTTGGTAACGACGGAGGGAAAATAGTTTCGTGTCTTTACGATTAACTAAGTGTTGGGTAAACATTTGAGGACACTGAAAGTATATTTTTTGTTTCATGTATTTTTTAAATATTAGAATAAGTCAATCTGTAAAAATGTATACTTTTCTGGTCATTTCACCGTTACGTTTCGCTTGACAGGCGCGTGAATACAGTGAGCCGACTACACAATGTGTATACAAAGTAGATATTAAGCAGGACTTTCAAAAGTGCTCTGTTTACCGTGAACCGTACTCAGCTATGGCTAGGGACAACCTCATTTCCACACAATTATTTCATTATTAGTTTTGTTATAAAAACGCTTTGCTTCAGACATGGTGCGCCTTAAGGGCTCTGCCTACCGAGTCTGTAGCCATATGGTTAAAATGGGGAATCAGTGTTAAAGAAATTCTTTCTGAGTGCATCAGTTTTAAAGATAACTATTACAAACGAAAAATATTCAACGTTAACTTCCTCAGAGAATATTGCTACGTTAACAAATTTAAAAAAAAAATGATATTCATTCGTATTTTATTAAATGTAAATTTAAATGTTAAATTTAAAAAAAAATTAAGAAACGTTGCGGTATACTCAAAAGAAAGTTGCATCGACTTTTTTTTTGCTTCAAACAATTATATTTAAAATTGATGCAGCGAGAGGGAATTTTTTAATAGGCTTGGTATGTGGGGAACTTAATCCTTTCATACCCTCTTTATTTTATGTTTTCTGGTGTTACAGATAAGACATTTACTGTTTCGTGCTGCCCTTACAGATGACACAGCCAATGAGCTGGACTGGGAAGGGTNTTGTTACAGATAAGACATTTACTGTTTCGTGCTGCCCTTACAGATGACACAGCCAATGAGCTGGACTGGGAAGGGTGAGGGTGAAGAGATCTGGACGGCTCTTAACAGTGAGGTATTGAGAGCAGATGAGGGTGATCGAGGTGAGTAGGTAGCGGCGCCAGAATGATGGCGGGGGGAACGGGAGATCCCCTAGAAAGCCCGTCTAACAGCGGCATCTTCCGCCACGATTCCCAAATGCGAGGGTCCGGGAGTGGCCCGGCCGGGGATCGAACTCGGTTCGCCTTGGTGGGAAGCGAGTAGGCTAACCACTCAGCCACCACGGCCCCTCTGGTGGATTTCTGTTAGACTAGATAAATATCAGGGTGTCCACTGAAATTATATTTTGGAATTCCCCGACTTTTCCTGTTTCCGGGCAATATCTTACCATTTTCCCTGGCTTATTTTCAGGAATACTGACACACGATATGATATTTTTTCATCGTTGACAAAAATGAAGTTGCATTAAATTACACCGCAGCACACCAAGCAAACGGGCCCAACATTTGATTCAGTCCACTGATATTTCTCGCAACACGTGCTATTGACTTCACACGAGTGCCCATTACAAGCACGCAAATACTGTATTTTGTCCATATAGGCCCTATGTCACTTGGGGAAGACGTATTATTCCCAGTTCACAAATTTAAAAATTGAAATCTTAAAATCCATATGCTTATATTTACATTATACTGTATTCACCCAACTGTAGGCTGTTCACGATAAAGTGAGCACTTTTGAGGCCCTAGTTACTTTTTTATTTCAGCCATAATTTATCCTTTGACCACCTTTTTAAACATATAGCTATACAAGTAATAAACCCAGTGCGTATATTCCACCGTACTCGGAAGCTAGCCTCTAAGGTTAAAATAATATATAGTTATTGACTTATTCCAAATGAGAGGGCTTTCAAAAGTGCTCACTTGACTGTGAATAGCCTATTAAATTTTTTTGCAGAGTAGCAATTATTTACGTTTTCTCTGATCCAAGTGAAAATGATCTGACATATCGCTGACTTTTCTCTTATCACATGAAAATCCCCGACTTTCCCTGTTTTCCCTGCGGATGGATATCCTGTATATGAACCACTCATAACCTAAAATAGTNATGAAAATCCCCGACTTTCCCTGTTTTCCCTGCGGATGGATATCCTGTATATGAACCACTCATAACCTAAAATAGTTATGAATGTGTTTGATTACTTTTGAAATGTCAAAAGACCCACCTCTTTCATAAGAAAATTAATATGTTGACCGACTGGTGTATATTCTACTCGTATTAAAACTTGTTCTGANGACCCACCTCTTTCATAAGAAAATTAATATGTTGACCGACTGGTGTATATTCTACTCGTATTAAAACTTGTTCTGAGGAAGTTGTATTTATACAAAACGTTTTTAAGCACTTGCATAAAGAGTTCTAATCTCAAATTCTACTGAAGTTGTTTGCTAGTGCTACGGGCAATAAAGTAGTCCAATATTGAAACACGGGGAGAAGTTACTGTGCACCTGCCATACGCACTCTACCCCATACTTCCAATAATGCCTTAGATGTCTGCCCGCTAGTCACAGACGTCTACGTCCTAATAACATAATTCTGAGTGGTCCACGCATGTAAGACAATGTTTTCTCACAAACACATGCAGTCGATAGTAAAACGAAAGCTGTAAGATTTCAAATCTAGCATGTGCGGAGATCTCTTTCCGAAAAAATAACGCAACCCTGTGAAAGATTCGCAGAGCCAATAGCAGTGTAGACGAGCTCGGTCACTTACTGGCTGAGTAAGATATTGAGAGCCGCCCTAGCGCATATGGTTGATGATTGCTACAAGCTGCGAAAGCTTCACTATTGGTTGGGTTGCCATCGCGCGAAGTAGTCTCCGGGCTTCTGTTCGGCTAATGACGTTCCGCCGTGTGGCTGGGAAGTGAGGCCGTTTTGCTGGACTGCAATTGGCAATACACGCTACTTGTCGTTTCTGTGGCTTTAGGCATTCTGTATTCCAGCTGCAGGCACGCTGACGGGGGTAGCCATGATCCCAGTCGTAAACAAGACTTACTGATCCCTCNATTCTGTATTCCAGCTGCAGGCACGCTGACGGGGGTAGCCATGATCCCAGTCGTAAACAAGACTTACTGATCCCTCTAAAGCCGCGATGCACGCTTCCTTGAAAGTGTACATTCCAGGAATACCAGGCGTGCTGCTCGGCCTTGAGACGCCTCTACGCATTTTCCTACCTTAGAATGCGACTTAGACCTTTACTGCACGTATTGAGAAAATGATGCANTTAGAATGCGACTTAGACCTTTACTGCACGTATTGAGAAAATGATGCAAAAGGGTGGTTGTAGTAAAACACCGTGAAAGTAAAATTATTCTAGGTGTCGCGAATTCTCCGTGCCCGTCCGGCGAGTGACAAGATGAACGATACACAGTTCCAAGGCCGTCTGAAATTATCATCCATCCTCACATGACGTCTGAAGTCCACGACGTCCCAAAACTGAACACCTCAGAGTGATTGCTATTCTGTCATCTAGCTGAGCTGCATTGCCACTAGCTGCATTTCGTGCACTGCCACTACTGACGTGCCTTGCACTGTTTGTTGCTTCATCCTGTTGTCACGTCAGCCCTCGCACATCACACACATCTCTCGTACCTCTGTCGGTAGTTCTTGCTGTCACTGGACAAATGGGCGGAAACTTTAGTGTTCGAATCGATTCGTGGATGATACGGAATGTCCTAATTAGTTAACAATATGCATACGTACTTAACACAATTGTAACATAAATGGACGCTATGGATATTTTCTGGCATTTCTGTTTCCAAGCTCTTATTTTTTCTCGCGAAAGTGCAAACCTCTATTTTGCAACTCCGCTAGCGACAACTGATTTTACTTATTTATTTATTTTACGGCTTGCTTTTACATGTGGCCAATTTCAGGCGACATCACCTTATCTACAACGTAATCACAGGAAATCTTATGGCAGAAGGACAGTGGCATCCGACTGTTCAACATCCATAAGCACTACATACATTTTTGTAAGAAAAGTACAATTTATTATTCATATGAAAGACGAAAGCAAATGTTTTGTAAAGGCTGTTCACGCTAAAGTGAGTTCTTCTGAAACCAACCTTTGAAAAATGTCACTTCCCCTACCTGCGTATATTGTAATGGGGAACACAGGTTGGCATGCACCCAGTAGTTAGTAATGGAGGAGAGAAAGTAGTTTCACNCTGCGTATATTGTAATGGGGAACACAGGTTGGCATGCACCCAGTAGTTAGTAATGGAGGAGAGAAAGTAGTTTCACGTCTTAGCGTTGAATTAAAAGTGTTATATAAATATCTGCGAATACCGAAATATTTGTTTATGCTTTATGATTTTTTTGGTTTATGTAAGTCTATGAATTAAAAATTTATCAAGTATTTACTTTTACGTTAATTTAACAGTTTCGCTTGACTAACGCATTAATAAAGCATAGCAATTTTAAAGTTACATATTGGTGTAAGTATACACAATATGCATACAAGTAGATGTTAAGCACGGCTTTCAAAAGTGCTCAGTTAACCGTGAACAGTGTTACTCACTGTACAATATTTTGCTTTTATTTACTTATACAAATATTTTTGAAAACCAGTTAATAAATCTATTTTTTAATAAAAAAATTTAATGTTTTTCAAATTTGGATTTTTACACGGCACTTTGGGCAGGAAAACCTTCACAAGTAGGGCAACCATGTTTACTGTTTTCTATGTAAAAATATTTTTAATAATTTTATAGTTTTTTGCAGTTATAAAAATGATAACTTTCGTGGCAGAAATGGATGTGCGTAAAATAAATTATGAACTAATTTTTTTACAAGTAGAGTAATTATTGTTATGGTATTGCTTGATGAAGGTGTTTGTTTTGCAAAATGGAATTGGCTTTCTTTCTGTTCGACGTCTTAGCACGTAGTTTTCTGCAACGGGACTGCCTCCTAGTTGCAGGCACTCAGTTTCGTACATTTCCCAAACCCGTCGTCTGCGCCTAACAAGGGTTCCACCCAAAACGACATTTCTACTCGACTCAGTCTATCAGAACTAGGTTACCTCTACAATAAATGACTGTGCTTCACGAGTAAACGCCCAACACCCGTAACACTCAAAATCACCAAATCACGAACCTGACTTGAAATGCCACAGGAAATATTTTCGCAAAAACTAGTCGTCCCTAATCATTGCCAATATCGTCACCGATGAGGGAAAAAAATAAATAGCGCGTAAGCATTATGCATAAAGCCTTTCTTTTGGTTTCTGAGGTAAACACGAGGATTTGTTCATAACTTTCTTCAACGCTTTCTTCAAACGTAAAAAGTCAACAAAGTTATAGTGCCAAGTAAAGAGCAGGAAATCACAACTAATACTTCATGAGCCTGTCGTTTAAGAGCATTCAAACGACTAAAATTATTTTCTACATTTTTTTGGCGTATTACATTATTTTCCGTTGTGATGGGAAATAACAGCCTGATAAACGCGTGACAATGTCGCATATTACTTTTAAAAGAATAATGAAACTAGTTAGACTCTATAGGAATTTTTATATAAATTTGTCGTAAAAATTTTTTAAATGGAACAAAACTCATACGTTAGGATAGAGTTCAAAATAATTGCTCATGTTATTACAACGTCGTGAAGAATAGTTCTTCGATATTTGTTGTGCAGTTCGTCTGTATTTCAATATTAACTTGAAATAAAATTTCAAGTCAAAATTTGTAGAGGTTCGCAGGTAAACCAATATCCGATTTGAATTATATGCCATTCTTGTGACTTGAATACACTTCAGCTGAAACAAAATCTTGTGCTAATAAATTTTTTTGACATGTACGAATTAATATTTGCATTTAAAATCGCCATATTTACGTTGTAAAAAATTATGCATTTTTTATTTTAAAACTAGCTGTGCCCGCGGCTCCGCTCGCGTGGACTACAGCATTATTGTTTAGGTTTTATGAAGTTGAATTTTACTTAGTGTTAATCTTCTATGCTCTATACATATTATAAAACTCAAAGTCTCGGTGAATTAAATGGTAAAACAACTTATTAGTATTTCTCTGTTAGAGATAGATATATGCTACCAGGGAGTTTTTTTTTTAGGTCCTTTTATTCTACACAATTCTTTACTACATGATATTGTTCCATCTTTAACAGTTTAGACAGCGTATTGCAAGAGAGTGCGCTGGCGGCAAACTTTTTTCTGACTTCATTCACTATTATCGTTTGTAAATTTTTTGAGATATTTTCTCGCGATAAAAAGTAGCCAATATCACCTTTCAGCCTTCCAACTATTTCTGTGCAAGAAATTACGTCGATCTGTTGCTCGGTTGCGACGTTGCATTGTACTTCCGTTTGTGTACTTTTTCATTTTCCAATAAAAATTTCCCCGAGGGAATTAGATATTTTCTCGGGATGAAAAGTAGCCTATGTGACTTCCCGGCCCTCCAACTATCTCTTTACAAAATATCACGTTGATCTGTTGCTCCGTTGCGACGTGAAAGAAGGGCAAACAAACAAACAAACAAACACACTTTCACATTTATAATATTAGTTAGGATTAGTTGGTATTTCCACTACATCTTCAGTATCATGTCACGAAACCATAAAATATCCTCAAATAATATAAGAAAACGGCCTTAACCTGTATTACTGCTTGCTGACGTCATACTCGCGCCGTTGTACCTTAACTTCAGCACTGGCTGCTAACATGAAAGCCGACCAGCACTTATGTTTCTCACTGGTTCTGAGAGTGAACAAAGAATATGACAGTCTCAACCACGGCAATACATTTGTACTAATAATCCTACAACTATCAACGATTTGGACTTTATGGCAGCCAAAGTGTTGAATACTGCTGAACAATGTTTATTTTGGTGTTAAAAAATAAATCACTGATTAAAAACGCCTGCTGACCATTGAAGTAATATTTTTGTGTTAGTCAATCAATTTAAAGATTTTAATGCTATAATTGCATAAATATATATTTTTTAAATTTATTACCAAAGAACAACGATTTTAGGGCATTAATTAAATGTGTGCACTTTTTTAGTAGTAAGATGTGTATCCTTGTCCGTAGCTAAAATCACAGAAAGTATGCTCAGCTGTGTTATGCCCTGCATTGCACGTGATTATTTGCCACTTTACACCACAGCTAATGTGACGTAGTTGTGAATATAACGTCACAGCGCGTGTATAATGGTTACCTCACAGCTCGCTGATGACGAGTGGTCGCAACGTGTCCAGTTTCCCCCGGCTCCATTCTGGTTATTGGTTCCTGCTGCAAGCACCCACAGTGTACAGTCGTGAACAAGCTCTCGCGTTTCTTGCAACTCTTCACCACAGCGCACTTGTGAATACAGGGGTGAAACACCAGCTTATACCACCAACTCCAGCTGCCCACGTCAGCAAAGCGGCAGGCCAAGCAATAAGGAACCTTTCTCACCGTGCAACACCCAATCATACACAATGCCCCTTCCCAGAGCCTCGAGCAGCCAACCAGAGAACCAGTAGTATAATCACACTTTTTGGATCAAACCTTTAAAAAATCAACCTATGTATGATGTGTTTGATTGTTTCATAAATATGCCATGTATCACAAGTGTTTTATATTTCTGTTAACATGAAATATTTTACTTTCGTTAAATTTAACTTTTAATTATACGGTACGTATCTATAAATTATAATATTTCATTTATAATTAATATGAACAAAAACAGGGAGAAAATAATTGTGTGTTGGTAATACCTAGGGCCGGTTCCACCATTGAAGTTCATCGCTCGATCCGACATCACAAGCGAACTTGATCCAGGATCGACGTNTACCTAGGGCCGGTTCCACCATTGAAGTTCATCGCTCGATCCGACATCACAAGCGAACTTGATCCAGGATCGACGTGCAAACTTGTTGCACCAACCGAGACCGGCACATGACTGGAGATCCAAATGAACTTCGGCGTGAACCGCTGAATTTGGCGGTTCAAAGGAGATGATCCAAGATGTGTTTGTTTACAAGTTACCACCGAGTGTGACGTTTTTGCGGGAACAGGACTNTACCTAGGGCCGGTTCCACCATTGAAGTTCATCGCTCGATCCGACATCACAAGCGAACTTGATCCAGGATCGACGTCCAAACTTGTTGCACCAACCGAGACCGGCACATGACTGGAGATCCAAATGAACTTCGGCGTGAACCGCTGAATTTGGCTGTTCAAAGGAGATGATCCAAGATGTGTTTGTTTACAAGTTACCACCGAGTGTGACGTTTTTGCGGGAACAGGACTGCTGGCGTGGTGTGATTTTGAGGCGAGAACGAAAGTAGTCGAAATAATCTGGGCCCAACGTAAAGTGTTTCATCAAATAATGCACAGTGCCATTATATGTTTGTTGGCTAACTCATTACTCGTAACAGAATAAACAAAGTATACTTGTGTTACACACTGCACTACTGTTCGTCCACATACCTTTGCATAGTCCGTTTTAAATAAGCGTTGTTCTAAATTTTCTAGACCCTGTAACAAGGGCAGGTATAAACACTTCAGATAGCTCCATGGAATCAATCATGACACATACTTTCAAAACTTCAGGCTTACAACACTGTCATTGCAATTTACACAAACTTAATTTTGTGCCATTGTGTGTTTGTTGGTTAGCCTACTTTTTCGCCATTAAATATTTGTTGGTTAACTTAATTTATATTTGTATCGTGTGATACACAAGTATAGATAGTTATGCGAAGTTAATATTTGTGTGCCGTAATATTCTGAGGACATATGCATTTAATCCCTTAATTATGTTTTCATCAGACTCTGAAAGCGAAGACGACAATGTCGTTGAGTTGTTGGCTGCAGAAACACCAAGCAAAAGAATTTATCTTCCACAGTCAAATCCATTTGCAGAATATCAATATATTTCTTTTTGCATAGAACGACGTGTGTAAAACAGATAGAGAAAAATTAATAGAGCCGCTTTCTGTCCAACTTATCCAGACGATAATAACTTCACCCACTTCACAAAAATAAGTTTGTTTCAGCGATTTCGCAGTACAAGAGCCTTTAGTTTGTAAACTTCAAAGCAACCAACACAGTAAAATAGTTTTGCAAGGGAAAAACATTTCTCTCTGACGTCATGAAACAAGACAGCCAATAAACACGTCATTAATTCTAACTATCGATCCTACATTGTTTGAACAACGGCCATAAAGGCTAAACCATGATCAGATGAACTATGATTTGAACTCGGCCGATTACGTTGGTTATACTAATTTTCAATGGAACTCGGTTCCGACTAGAGATTGAGTGTAAACCAAGATATTCGATCTCGGTTCAAGCTTGTTAATAGTGCAACCGGGCCCTAGTAAGACGCTGGCCTTTTGGTGTAATTTTCTAGACTTGATTAAACTTTGTTTGCATGAGGAGGTAGAGTAGCCTGAAAATAGAACTTTAGCAGGGCTTCAGAAAAGTTGGAAGTAACCATGAATGCAATATACAAGTTGTTCCAGATTAGCGCTTGTATTGAAGCATACGCATGTAATGACATTTTGNGGCGCAGCTGATTTCTCTCCGGCGCTGGTTTGTTGACCCCGTCGGTGCGAGCGGCGCGTGGAATGCGACCCGGTGGAGGCGAGGCGACGACGACGACGACGGCGGCGGAGGGTCAGCCGGGGTCAGCGGTGTCCTCCGCCGACCTCGAGTGGGAGACGCCAGCCAGCCAGAGCCGCCGAAGAACAGCTGTCGGCGCGTCAAACCGCGACCCCGTGCGGCGAAACCAGTTCCCGCGCGCGCTTTGCAGGCGGTCAGCTCGCCGCTATACCACCGAGCCGCTTCCTGGGTAGTTCTGCTCTCCCGCGACTTTCTACCGCATGCACATTCGTCCTTACTTCCCACTTTTCTGAAGCCCTGCTGAACGATCTACTTTCTTGCTATTCCTCCGCCTCATACCAACTAAGTCTAACTAACGCCCCGCGGCAAAATTTTCCGTACAAGCTCTAGTGGAAGCTTCCACGAAACCTGCTACCCGAGCCTGCATGAAAGTAGTAATGGAGTGTTCTTTGATGATTTTACGTCAATTGTGAGTGAAGATATTTGGGCGGTTCTTAACATCGTGGTCTTGATATCCGATGTGGATGAAGCGAGGTGAGCATGGAGCAGCGCTGGAGTGAAAGGGCGGTGGAAACGGGAGATCCCCGATAAAACCCGCCGACCAGCGGCATCGTCCGGCACGATTCCCAGTTGCATATTCCGGGAGCGACCCCGCCGGGAATCGAACCCGGTTCGCCCAGGTGGGCAGCAAGTAGTCTAACCACTACACCGCCACTGCCCCTTCTGCAACTGTGGTTCAGAAACAATCTTCATTCACGACTTCAACATAGTAAGTTTATGCACAGAGCCAAATCGTATTGTTGTTTTAACTGCAACTTTTGTGTTAAATATAAACTAATGTTTACAATAATTTTCACACAATGCTGTTTTAGAATCAGTAAACATTGCCGTGTTTTTTTTAGTTACTATTTATTAGTGTTTAATAATATTACGCTGTTTCCGAAAACAAAGCAAACAAAATTATTCCATTGATCCTCTCTGTGATTGGCTAAAATTTCAACCTTTTAGTAAACCTTCCATCGAAAATTGTACACGACCAATTCCGAAAACTTCCATGAAAACGGCCAGCAGATGGCCAAATCTTCCATGGAACCATTCATGCAAGCGGCCACGAAGGCTTGCGTGGAATTGTTCAAGGATTCTTCCATCGTGGCACACAGGCTTAAGTACAGAAAATTACACCAAACGGACAACGCACAGCAAATTTAAAACGTCCCAAGTCGAAAAAAATTACGTAAAATATAACTTTCGAAAAAAATTTAAAAATAACTTAACCAAACAAAATATTTAAGCATTGGCCTATTGTTTACTGGGGAAACACAAGGGCTGTAAAGGTTGCGATCTGCCCACTTTGACAGCGTATTCGTGAAAGAACGCCGCTGAGTTTCCACGACAAAACTGCCCACTTAAAATTCTAAGAAAACTTTCAACTACCGTAAGAACCCTGGACTGCCGGCATTGTACACGGCGAGGCCCGTCGTTCAATGCTGTCAGCTTATGCGATTTGAGGGACTTGTGCGACAGCCCTAGCTGGCGAATGGTTCATGTCAATATCCAAGTATCAAGAACTCAGTTTGTCGCAATAATTAAGCAAGCACAGAAACAGTGTGAGTATAGTACGAAAAAATATGGTTTGTAATTGAAACGCCATTCAAGAGCCAGTATTATTTCTTTCTACATTTTGGAAATATTTTATGATTTTGTGGCATTATATAAATTACAACTTAATAGAAAATGGTTTTTTTTAAGTTACAAAAGCGACAAGATGCAATTTCTTTGAAATCTGACACTTTGGTTATCCCGTAGGAAATAAAAATAATTAACTTCTTCTTGCTGTTTTCGCTTCAATTTTTATCTCAAAAGTTAAAACCGAAGTACTGGCAAACCACTAAAACCAATTTACAAGATAGCATTCGTCATGCCATTCTGATGAAATAAAAAATTATTTTAACATATAGCCCACGTATCAGATTTTTCAACATTGACATTTATGTGGGAGAAAGAAGATTATAAACCTCCTCAGAGTCCCTTATAATTCTGTTTTGAAAAAAAAAATTTTCCCCACTCCCATGCTGTTTTTTTAATATTAGTTTTTATCACAACAAAAAATGTCATGTGCTAAAAATGTAGAAAATTATATAATGTCCCAAATTTATAAGGAAATAACCCCGTTACACTGCCACTAAACACGCTACCGATACAAGCACGTGAAACTTATGATTTTATTTCCTAGAAAAAACAACTGGATAACCATGTGGTATAGAAATTATGATTACGGTAAAAACGGTAAACAAAAACCACTTGGAATCACAGCACAGACAANACAAAAACCACTTGGAATCACAGCACAGACAACTAAATGATTGATAAGCACAAACAGGCAAATGGTATCTAGTAACATAAACAAAACTCGGGTTTAACTCATCACTGTTACGTGGTTTGCTCTTCCAGTACATTCTGTGTCCCCTTCCATAGACCACACGCAGAAGTAAGCATTACGGTCGACCGAATAACACGAGAAAGTGAAGAAGTTGCCAACAAACCTGTTAACACTAATCCAGGAATTTTCCCACCCCTAAAAGAATACCATCAGTGAAGCTTGTATTTGAAAACTCAAATCAGCCGTCTATTCCAAAGCCTATTTATATTTATTACACGCTAGGTATAAGAAAATAATATAGCCGACTACGCATGTAGAGCTACATTTATACTATCATGATGGTTTGATTGAACTGTGTCCTCTGCCAACCATGATCGGCAATGGAAACAGTCCAATCGTACTATCATAATAACATGAACTCACCATTGCCATTAAACTTCTAAGATAAAATACATTTATACGATATTAAACTTTTATAGTACTACAAATATTGGTGTTCAGCTAATTATTGACAGAACGCGATAATATAAACATACGTGAAAATCCAGTAACACACTTTGACAACAATTTAGCATAGTAAGGTAATCCAACAGTGATATTCGCATAAAAATTCTTCCAGAATAGAGTAATGTCAAATTAAATCAATTGTTCAGTCACTAATAGCTCCTTATTGATATAGCGTGATTCCGTATACCCTAGTATTAAGGTAGCTTTGCAGCCATTCAGTCAAAATGTCATGAAAATAGTTAGCAATTTCTCTATGGTGCACGAAAAACAGATTGCGAAATAAAATAAAATACAAAAATTAAGAAAAATGGTTTTAAATACTTTAAACTGTTGATAACATTTTTGTACTTTTACAAGTAAATTTTTGGAAACCCGTTGCCAATTTTTTTTGTCAAACTGCAAAATGTTTATTTGTAACAAATCCAGTACATTACATTTGTGGTATTATACATTAAAAGCTTGTATTTCAATTTACATTGTCGAGAAAAGAAAACAAATTTACGTTTATGTTTATCTCGAAAACAACTGTAGGCAATGCACAACAGTAATATGGGAAGAGGAAAAAACTTTTGAATTACAGTGACGGGGAAAGAAAACTGCTGGTACAGAGTCTCGAGCTAGCGCCCTTCGTGTTACAACCGCAAGCAATTCACCACACTATCACTTCATCTTACAGCCCTTCATTTGTTTTTGGTGGTGTGAATGGATTGTATCAAGTTCAACAAGAATATAATGTCCACTGCTCTTGGGAAGGATTGAGGTTAGTGATTTAGAAAATTACTGCACTCCATTAATGAAGTCTGCAGGCGGATGGAGTGAGTGAGTGAAAAAGATGTGGGCGGCTCTTAACAGCGAGATCTGGTGAAGCGAGGTGAGTATGGATCAGCGCCGGAATGAGGGCCATGAGAAACGGGAGACCCCCGAGAAAACCCACCACCCAGCGGCATCGTCCGGCACGATTCCTTGGTGGAAGGCCGCGGCCCCCAGGCAGATAGAACAGTTACACAGTTGGGAGTTTTGTAATTGCAGCATATATTGTCTTTGAATGTTAGCGTCGGGATGGAAGTTATTGGCATTGCGAACCTACAAATGATCATTAATGATCTGTTAGACTGGTTGAAAAGCATTATTGGGCAGAGAATATACACATAGCAGCGTGATCACGTGAGCTTGTATTTCCTAGCAAAGTAAAGGAAAATACAATACAGGCTGGCATTTATACTCAAAAGGACAACTTAGATAACATACAATTCGTAAATATTTTAACTTTTTTTACAAGTGAAATAATTATTACAGAGTGTAATAGTTCGTAACTCTTCCTCCGCAACTTAAAGAGCGCTAGTTACGAAAAAATCCATTGTTTTATATTTGTTCAAAATACTGATCAACTGGATATGACTTCCAAGTACTTTTCTAGAATAAAAAAATATATACCACATATTTTTTGCATAATAGCATGTCAGAATCACAATTTTAGTGTTTTGGGAAGAGCAAATAATATACTATCTCACTGATATAATTCACGTTGAAATCAGATACCAAGAGTTACTTAAAGAAATATTTGAAATTACGCGATGAAATGTTTTCGCAACTTTTAAAAATTGCTCCAAAAAAAGGGCATTTTTTCATACTTGGATTTGTGACAGTATAAAACTTTTTGTACAGTAGATTTTGTTAAGCATACCTAAAAAAAANCATTTTTTCATACTTGGATTTGTGACAGTATAAAACTTTTTGTACAGTAGATTTTGTTAAGCATACCTAAAAAAAAACCAAATCAGGAATGTGTTACAAAAAACACGCTTCTCAGTCAGAACCACGCAGCAAATTCCACTTATTCCACCCCGACAGCAATCTTCCAGTTCGGCTGCTGTGATAATCTTCATGTGTGGCGAACTAGTCTTCACGCGATGAGATGCTTGCGTCATTCAAGCCGCCTCCAAGCTTACTATTAACAAGTCGCCTGCGTATGTGCCATTCTGTTGGACAGAACCACAAACATGAATCCTATGTGATAATATAGGCTTGTNCATTTTTTCATACTTGGATTTGTGACAGTATAAAACTTTTTGTACAGTAGATTTTGTTAAGCATACCTAAAAAAAACCAAATCAGGAATGTGTTACAAAAAACACGCTTCTCAGTCAGAACCACGCAGCAAATTCCACTTATTCCACCCCAACAGCAATCTTCCAGTTCGGCTGCTGTGATAATCTTCATGTGTGGCGAACTAGTCTTCACGCGATGAGATGCTTGCGTCATTCAAGCCGCCTCCAAGCTTACTATTGACAAGTCGCCTGCGTATGTGCCATTCTGTTGGACAGAACCACAAACATGAATCCTATGTGATAATATAGGCTTGTGNACAAGTCGCCTGCGTATGTGCCATTCTGTTGGACAGAACCACAAACATGAATCCTATGTGATAATATAGGCTTGTGCGTCAAAGCAAAAGTCAAATGGCAAGCTTGCCACCTAATTTACGTGTATAGTGTGAATACAAGGTAGAGTGCGCACACCAACTGCGAAGGAAACAATTTACAAGTCTGAGATACTGACTTGTCATTAGAATGATCAAAATCACTTGTCGTGAACACTTAAGGTTTACATAAGTACGGGTTTTAAAACGTCGCCCGACAGGCGGCATTTAGAAATACACACAGCGCAACGCCGCGCGATGTGTTATGACGCCTTTGTCACGCCACGGCAAGGCAGTCTCCCCCACCCCAGCCGTCATGACTAAATAAACTTTTTTTGTGGCAAGACGTCAGGGTTGTTTTTTTTTAGCTAGGTATCGACGGCGCGGGGCGTTCTTTCTGGAGAAAACCGCGCCAGTTATTGTCGTTCGGTTCCCGAGTACACACGGCGACTGGTAGAGATGGGACAGCCTGGTGATAAGGAAATACACATCTCTTGGCGGGGTGAGAGGGGAAAGTAGGTGATTGTAAGCTTGGCTAAGATGAGTCCTAGCCGTGTAACAAACACAAACGATGCTTGATTAGGATCTAACTCACTGACGCAATTCATCACCGCTATCATCGTTACGGAACATCCATCGCTTTTTCATCTTTTAGTCCCTCATGTCTCATTCCACAGCCACACTTTTATTACAGACCCGGTTCAATTGCGAGTTCAAGTGGCTTTGGGGTAGACTTACACGTGTAGGCTACCATCATATGGGGATACTTTGACCTAAAATTAAACAAATGTGACAGGACATCTTGTAATGTTTGTAGTGTGATCGTATTTTCAGTTTGTTATGAATATGTTAAATGGAAAACAGTAAAATACCACTGCTGACAACATTAATGTGTTAAATAAATTTTAATTCACATATTTTGTTATTTTGATGGTTTTGTAACCTCTTGATGTGGATACATTGACCAGAAGCACTTGCATATTTGATGAATTAATGAGTGGTCAAAATTTACCCACACGGAGGCAAAAATTGACCACTTAAAGTATTCCCCATTGACGGTACTTGTTTGTTACTTTAGTAATTGGGGCACTCGTTTCCTTACACTCCCTACATGACTGTGGACCAGTAATACACTAAGAGAAAGAGACCGCTCACTAGCGAATGGTGTTCCAACATGTCACAACATATAAGAGTACAGCGGGCTTATACCTCGAACTCCAGTTACACACGCTAACAAAATGGCGTCACTGTACAGCAACATGCTAGAACGCCGTTCGCCAATCAGCGCCTGCTAATATACTCGTCAGCCAGCTACCCAGTAATTAATAAAAACTTTTCACACCAAGTACATTGACAAGATTGTGTTGAATCAAAAAAAGTTTGTTTGACGCAATCAAATAAACTGTTTGTATACTAATTATTATATATATTGTTGTTGAAACCAAATTATTTAGTTTTTTTTTTTTGTTTCCCCAAAATGTAAGGTTTGGTTGGTGCAACTAAATATTTCTTTGGCATTACGTACAATGATTCTGTTAATATAAAAAATTGCTGTAAACCCGGACGAGATTTGAAGCTAGATCGCTACTACAGATGAAGTGGGAATGTTATAAATACACACTGTTCAAATTATGGACAACGGCGTAGATAAATATTTCAAGTTTTACAGCTTTACTTTTTATTTCTTTGTTGAACTTGTTTTATTAGGATTTTCATACCATTATTGAGGATCAATGAATACATTAACAAACACTGGAACTAACTTAATTGTCTCGAAAATTACAAACAAACTCTTGAGCTGTATTTTCGAACGAAAGTAATCGAATTAAGTAACCAAAATACTGGACGACTGTGATTAGCAGGCAGACGCCAGAGATACGAGACGGTTAAAACCAAGTACTCACGAAAGTAGATGTGGGCTAAAGTAGGGGAATTTATATTTTCGCGAAAAAGAGTTTCCCTTCGGCTAGACTTCCAACATCGTACGTAACCTCTGAAATTTTCTTTGCGGTTGAATTGAGAGATTTGAGCGGCTCTTAACGAGCCTTTCTTCAGGTACTAAACGGCTGTGACTTGCAAGAAAGGCGCCCACCAAGACGCTTAGTAGTTAAAACCATCCAATCGCGAAGTTCGATCTCGACTAGAAAGTGTTTCGAAATACAGGCAGTCATGAAATCTTTTCACGAAAATCAGGTGTCCCCTACGGATAGTGTTTAACACTTACCACAAGTTTAATTCGGGCGACAATAAAAATGAACGTTTCTCTGCCAATGTAAACGAAATTTGGGTGGACGTAATTTCATTAATGTTTGTCAGGATCTTAAAATAAATTTGCGGCACATAAACACCATCATAGTAAAGAAAAATATTACCTGTTACATATTAAAATATATATTTGATTGGGAGAGAATAAACTCGGCGCTCCACTGTTTGACAGCCAATAATAAATTTTTTCCAGCTGTGTACGCCTAATTGTGTCAGGCGTGGTGCGAACTAATAGGGGCGGTGGTAGCTGGGATTCGAGTTTTTACAGTGGTGCATGTGGGCACACTTCTAGCTTATCTTGAATGTCAGTAAATGAGTACGGTGTGCAAAGTATTAAGTTACAGAACTCTGCTTACTTCCGTATATTGGCTTCTCTTACAGAGAGAAGCCAATAGCAGGAAGAAAACGAAATTGTTGGTATGTGCGTACAGTGATGAAATCTAAGATGTGCCCGGAAATGTTTTACGAAAAACTACTGGCCCTGAACTGACTCGAAACGTTTTNGTGCCCGGAAATGTTTTACGAAAAACTACTGGCCCTGAACTGACTCGAAACGTTTTTCGATAATCAGTTCACAAAGGCTAATAGCGGGAATGTGATGAAAATTTCAACTTCTCAGGTGAAGTGTACACAACTGCGTAAATAACGCACAAGAAGGCGACGTTTCGCCCGTACCGTACACTGAGAAACTCAGTGGCCTATGATCTTCCTTGTGGGTAACTGGTTCGTAATCCGTGCTGCAAGTCTACGTATAGAGGCCCTGTTATTTCGCGTTATATTTCAGTACCAAGGTAGATGGCATAGAAACATGTGTTAGTTCCACGTGTGTCCTTGGATCTCCGCTCATCTCATCTGGCACACCTTGCGGAACTCAGGACCGATGATGATGAACATTTAAGCACTCCGGTAGCTTCTAACAAAATGGTTTGCTGATTGCTCCCTTGACGATTGGTGATTTGCAAGTGTCGGTATTAGTTGATTCATCTGCGTCTGCGTCCCTAGGATGAGTTCTGTCTGTGGCCACAGCCAATTTGACAAATGACCTCCGGTCGAGTGTGTGGAGGACTGTGGATTCTAACTGGCTGCCATTTTATAGCGCCAAATGTGTGGTTAGTTCGTGTTACTATAGCCGAACACAAAGCCTAGGCCTGTAGCTCATTGTTTCGATAACACAATACGAACACCGGGAAATGTGTCCAACACAAGCACCTTTCGCCCTTTTCCAGGCTTGCCTTCTCGTTTATAGGCCAGTGTTGCCATTTTAGCCATATTGTAGCCAAATATAGCCATTTACACACCAACTTGGATATAAATTCATTGAAATTGCTACGTGTAGCTTTCCTAGCCATTTGCCAATACAATATAGGTACTTCTAGCCACTTTTTACATTGCAGATTTATATTCGTCTTTGCATTTTTGATTTGGTATGGGGTAAAGAACACTTGGAACGTTTAAGGAATTTCGTATAATAAGTACAAGGATCTAACCCTTAAGCTAGCCTATATATATTCTCTACATGTAAACCGATCTAAATGAAGTTCAACTCACAGACACTTCGAATTAGAAAATGCAAATCAAGAAGCTATTTATTTGTACACATACAGGCATTATCATTTGCTGTTTTAAATTTATCACATTCTAATGTAGAAGTAAAGTGTATGTTCAGTCAGGTCAACAATACCAAATTCAAATTAAGAAATAAGATGAAACCCGATACACTATCTGCCATTCTGGATGTCAGGTTTTAACTAAGGCGCTTTCACTCAATGTGCCGGATTAAGTTTTGCGATTTGTTGGCTCTAAAGCTTCATTCACACGTCATAACACCAAAGTGAGAGCAATAACATTCAAAGACAAATAAAATTAAGCAAGAGCTGTAAGCATGTAACCGCCCGTGAAAAAGTTAAGATGACGATAGGCCTGTATATTATTTGTTTATTTCTTGTTTTATTTGTAGTAGAATTTGTAGTAAAAGCTCTAATTTTCAGTATTACTTAATAATTATTAGCTGGCGTACATTTGTTTTTAAAACTGTTTAACACTGAAGATTTTTTTTAAAACTCTGTTCTATCTATTATTAGCAAAAAATAACACGCAATACAAAAAAAATTACAGGGCAACATAGTTACCTGAAGAATAGAATAAATGGTGTAAAGTAATAAAAATATGTTTTCACAATTTTTCCTTGTCTGAAGGTGGTTGAAAGACGAGAATACTGTAAAACAGACTGAACGTCTCAAAGCCTCCCGTCAAGCTTTCCACCTGACAGTTCAACATGTGCCGCAATGAAGGCAACTACGGTGCTCAATTCCTAGGTCTTTAAATGAGGGCTCGTCTCCAATCAAAATACGGCATAAAATGACGTAGCATAACTGGCAAACCTGCTGTCTACAATCTATGTCACAGTCCACATCATACCCTTCTCGCTGGAGCATATCCGCTAGGCTAATCCAAATGTTTCTCTTCATTAATTAGTTGTTTTAATCACATTTGTTGAACAAATGCAACCGCTGCAGATATGGAATAACATATTTCACAGCAATGTTTAACACATCTATCTTGTAGACACGAAAGGTAATGCCAGAAACAGAAATAGAACAAAATACTTCGTAGTTGGGGATACAACTACTGTATTTAAATATTTTGGGGGAGCCATATTTTAAATGTTTACATTCATTTCGAGTAATTTTATACACCAACGTATCTCCGAAGTCATGCATTCTGATTGGCTGACGTAAAAAAAAAATCCATAAGAAAGTGAGAACAAATGGCAATATCTTACTCAACGCCATGTTAGGCACAGAAATGAGCTAGTTCTGTACCGAGTTTCGTAGACGCGATCATTCAATTGCAAGCATTCGATTTCACGCTATAACGCGAAATGTTAACGCCACGGCAATTGCAGACGGGCACTACGTCTGTGGCTGTAAATGAAAGTGGGTATGGAAACGATAAACTGGTGGCCACTCGTAAAGTGTCGTGTAGAAGACTGCCTAGACTGAGCGGCCAGAGGTACGTCGGAGCACCCAGGAAGCTAATAAATAACAAGCAGCGGCAGCCGGGACACGGGCTAATTCCGTCGGCGGCCAGACATACCCGGCAGTATGCGGTGATGTACGACCGCAGTCGAGAGTGTTTACACGAAAGAAAATAGACACGTCAAAACGCTAAACGAATTGCCCGCCTCAGATACTTCATCATGTTTATTGCTGACACAGTTTCTCTGCAACCAACATTGATTTCGCTACATAATGTTATTTTTTTTTGTGATGACTGTTTTAACTACTTTTTGAATTCCGTAAATTAATTTGTATAGTCAAATTTTTAGAACCTTCAAAAAATATTTTTACACTTCCCACGTTACCGGGATGGCTTTTATGAAGGGAAAATATTACCAAAAAAACAATCAAAACTTATTATAGACTACGGCTTACACAAAAGCTATAACGCATTGGTTACTAAACCAAAGTATTTCACTTACCAAATTCCAATTTTTTTTATTTGTCTCCAACGTAGAACTGTTCTACACGGAAGAGCCAAAAAACTGGTACACCTGCCTAATATCGTGTAGGGCCTCTGCGAGCACGAAGAAGTGTCGCAATACGACGTGGCATGGACTCGACTAATGTCTGAAGGTATGCAGGAGGCAATTCACACCATGAATCCTGCAGGGCAGTCCACAAATCCATAGGAGTGCGAGGAGGTGGAGATCTCTTCTGAACAGCACGTTGCAAGGCATCCCAGATATGCTCAATAATGTCCATGTCTCGTGTTTAAGGTGGCCAACGGAAGTGCCTAAAGTCAGAAGAGTATTCCTGGAGCCACTCGGTAANAGGGTTCCCATTTCACGCCAACTGCACACGCCCCATACCATGACAGAGCCTCCACCAGCTTGAACAGTCCCCCGTTGACATGTAGGGGTCCATGGATTCATGAGGATGTCTCCATACCCGTAAACGTCCATTCGCCCGATACAATTGGAAACGAGACTCTTCAGACCAGGCAACGTGTTTCCAGTCATCAACAGTCCAATGGCGGTGTTGGCGGGCCCAGGCGAGGCGTAAAGCTTTGTGTCGTGCAGCCAACAACGGTAGACGAGTGCGCCTTCGGCTCCGAAAGCCCATATCAATGATGGTCCGTTGAATAGTTCGCAAGCTGGCACATGTTAATGCCCCAGCATTGAAATCTGCGCCAATTTGAGAAAGGGTTGCACGTCTGTCACGTTTAAAGATTCTCGTCAGCCGTCGTTTGTCCCGTTCTTTCACGATCTTTTTCCGGGCGCAGCGATGTCGAATATTTGATGTTTAACCGTATTCCCGATATTCACGGTACACTCGTGAAATGCTCGTACGCGAAAATCCAAATTTGATCGCTACCTCGGAGATGCTATGTCCCATCTCTCGTGCGCCGACTATAACACCACGTTCAAACTCACTTAATTCTTAATAACCTGCCATTGTAGCAGCAGTAACCGATCTAGCAACTTTACCAGACGCTTATTGTCTTATATAGGCGCTGCCGACCGCATTGCGTTACTGATTGGTTCCATACCTCTGTTATTTGAATACGCACGCCCATACCAGGTTTTTTGGCTCTCCAGTGTACTATCTTTCGGTAATTGTTTCATAGTGAATTTTCAAAACTGTTATAGTCACGTTTTTTGCCAGATAAATGGGATATCCTATACATATATGTGTGGATATGTGAAACAGCATGTTAATTGAAGTTATCTTTTAAGAATGCAGCAAAAATAACTCAGTTAATTGTTCAAGTATGCATTTCGTATTATTTTGGTCCGAAATAAAAATTACTTGCCTCCTGTACCTTTGACTTAATCTTCCCTTTGGAGTAGAACGGTGACTCAGTGTTTACACTTTGCACAGTACTTTGCACAGTAGTGTACGCTTCTCCGTCTGTCTAGTCACGTGATATCACTTCGCCTCCACGCCGAGCGTATAGCTTCCAGTGTTCTTCCCATCAGTCACGAACAGCAGATTCCTAACAATGCCACGGTCTTCTTGTATGGTATATGAATAAAGTGATAAGGTCCAGACAAATGTTAGTTTTACATATGGCAGAAGGATACAAAATGACAAGTAAAAGTAGATCCTTGGCACGGTTTTCAAAAGTGCTCAATTATCCGTTAACAGCCTATATGGAGGTTTCTAAGGAAGAGCATGTCACACTTTACTTGCTGCCACACAAGTAAAGGCCAGTTCATTCGTTATTTCACTTCTGCAGTATAGCAAATACTTTTGTTTTGATAACTGGACATTTTTGTGTTAAATACGCTCGAACGTTTGTCATAATTTTCACTCAATGATGTTCTATAATTAATAAATATTTTCGCTGTGTTTTATTTACTTTTTATTCTTGTTAAACGATCTTTTCGCCGTTTCCCAAAACAAAATAAACAAAGTTACAACATTCGTCATTACCAAACTCCACCACCCTCTCCTTGATTGGTTAAAATTTCGACCTTGTAGGAAGCTTTGCTTCGAGAACTGCACATGACCACTTCGAAGAAGTCTATGAAGACGGCCGGCAGTCGGCTAGGCTATCTTTCATATAGCCATCCATACAAGCGGCAAAGTAAGCTTGCGTGGAGTCATCCAAACAATATTATATCGTGGCACGTGCACTTTACGACGTATAGTCTATATGCCGTATCTTCACGCAAGGTTTGAATCAAACTTTTGAAAAATCACCCAGTGCATGACTGGGTGCCCTGTATCACAAACAGGTTACCATAAAAGTATCTTATTTTTGGATCAATTAAACTTTTACACACAGAGACAAGAAAAGGTGCGTTGGTAATGCCTAGTAAGAAATTGTTGTCGTGCGTTATATTATTGAACCGAGTACGCAGAAATGCGACGCGTCGTCCCCTGGCGTGATTTTCTAGACTTAGTCAAGGTCCCGCTTGCCTGCATCGTTTTTCTCCTATTTTTGGCCGAGAAGCGCGGGAGCTATAAGGGTTACACGTACATGCACTACAAAAGCGCCGTGGCCGCTACGCGCAGAGCTCTGAACTGGTGTAGTGCTGCGTGTACCTATAGCAATTTTAGCGATCACCCTATTATTTTATTAATGAAAAATGTGTAGCAAAGTTTAATACACGCTGCTATCGTAGTTTGGCCTGTGTCCGGCAAGTATGTTTGAGGATACGGCATTCTGAAAACGCAGTTTTTAACTGTATTGGAGGACTCCAAAATAATACTTCCAGCATGCGTGGTACTTAAAAGTACCATTCCTTCCTCGTCTGGGGTATGATGTCTTTTCGTAGGTAAACATACTGGGGGTAAGTTTAAAGCCTGATAGTTCCATAAAAAAAAAACAGGATTTCAAACACTCTGCAACGCATTTGAAGCACCAGGCAAGGCTGTTTCCTCGTTTGAAATCAGTGAGATTTGGGTATAGGGAAATAAGTAATTAGGTTTTTTTAAGCCAATTTTGAATATATAAACTTCAAACAAAAACCTAAATAGGAGAAATGATACTCTCAAGCTCTGTATCCAGGCAAATATAACAATTTATTTTGCAGTATTTTTTATTTATTTAATTATTAAGGTTTCTGATCCTTCCAGGAAACAGGCTATACCCTAATGTTAAAAAAAGGCGTTGATAGCAAATAAGTGCGTATTTTTATGCTCAAAAAAGTCCACGGTTGTATATATCTATCTTAAACAGGAACGCCAAAAAACCGAATTATATTTTGTAAATACATGGTGAAGGGGCAAATTTGGCAAGAGAGCCAGCAAGATATTGCCGGGAAGACGGCTGGCTACCTGGCTCTCTGCGTTCTCAAGTGGTTAGTCACCACAGTCCAAGGAGCGAACAAACTCCTAAAAATTCTAAGTTAGCAGTAATCCCGCGTGGCTCAGTTTCTTTCTGTTTCGTTCCATCCAGTGGCGGGCCAGGCAGGCAGTTGAAACGAGCCCCATGCTGTGGATGTAACCATCTTCAAACCTTCCCCTCGCCAACCCAATTTTTTTCCAGCGTGTCAGTATGTGAGATCTCGCCCCCACCCCCTAAAAATCCTTTACCGAAAATGAGACTTAGTGAGCTACAATGTAGCCACGAACGTGTGTTTTGTGAAACATGCTTTGTTAGCAAAACTACACAGTTATGAGCCCCAACTTGACCTCATTAACTTTATGTTCGATAGTTTTACCTTTACAAACACAATATTTTCTTTTGAATGTCTGATCCCATAGCTGGNTTTTTTTTTTTTTTTTTTTTTTTGCAAATTTACTACTATTTCAAGTTATTATTCTACAAAAAAAAATTACCACGCGACACATTTTAGTCCGTACCACTTTACAATTTATCATTTTACTAACAAACAACTTGCAGAGTAGTCATAGAAATACGGCCGTTTGCAATCATTCTAAAAATTGACTGGTTCATGAGAAGCTGGAAAATGTATTTGGAACAGTACCTGTATGACTGATAAGAGCAAGTTTCATACTCTGCTACCAAATCCAAAACTCTTACACATCGAAGCTGTAGTGGAATGGTCAGAACTCTCGCCACACATTTGAAATAATGAAGCCACATACACTTACTTAAATATTAAGAACAATGGTTTTAAAATTGTAATTACTTGCACTTTACAACTTATCACTCTTTTAAAAATGGTTCGTTAATTTGGCTTATATCCTTCTGTTCCCAAGAAAATTGCCTCACTTTGTCACGCAGGCAATGAAAGTTTATATTTTGTTTCAATACAAACGCAGGACAAAATTTTTATATCTAACGTCATTTCGAAACATACAAAATCCGAACCTTTATAATGTGCACAAAATTTGGTGTGCATATGCGTTAAAGCTGAACATATCACGTTTTCTTGTATTTCAACAGCGAAATCCATACGCCGTTTTCTTTCATACGTGGGTATGATATTCCGATGTTTTTCGAGTCTAAGTTAATATAGGTGTTAATAATTGTCTTAAACAAAGCTGGATTTTTGTGCGTAAGCGATTTAAAGAGCAGCTTTGTGATACTATGTTTGCAAGCGACGAGCATTACTAATTATTATAATTAAAACAAATGTGTTTAAACTGTTTTTCTTCGAAAGTAGTAAGAGTGCAAGATAATGTTAATTATTTGATATGCAATCTAAATAAGTGAATTTTACGTGCAAACCAAAATTAGAGCATTATTTTTAATGACAGTAGTATGAACTATAGAAAAATACGTTTTTTTTGTAACCTTGACAAATACTCTTTGGTATTTACACCTAGCAGCAGTGATCAATGAATAATTAATTTGCTGGCAGTTAGGTTATTTTTATGGACTTGTATATGATGTTCTGTGAGTATTAAACAGACGTATATTTTAGCGTTATTAACAGTATAATACTATAATCCTACGAGTAAACGTAATGGTTTAACGTTTTATACAAGCTACTTTTCATTTAATATTTTTAGAAAGTGCAGTAGCCGTGTAAATGTTAAGTAAATATAAAACAACAAAAAATGTACTGATAGTAAAATACTGAACAAGAACTCAACTAATTATATACATTATATTTATTCCCGAACATAAGTTCCAGTTTGGGTTTCAGATTTCTGAATTTAAATCTGAATGGTTGCGATATCAATACTTGCTCTATTGGTTGGGGTTGCATAAGAAAATTAAGAATTGTTTTTTAGTTTATGTAACAGAAATGGGAACTTCTTAACCCACATAAATGTACGGTTTAAACAATTATAACCTATACTAACAGTATGCTGCACATTTTACGAATAAGTTACGCGTACAGAAGATCCTTGAGCACTGAGTCTCGCAGTTACAGACAGTGCTGTGCGTTACGTAATCAATTGTAGACGCCGGGTCTGAATACATCAAAGTCATGGACAGATGCAAAAACAAACTACATGCATTTATTTCGTCACTCATCAATCGATAACTTGTTTAAGTTCCCTTATTCCAAAACGTAGACAGGTAACATTTTTATTATAATCTGTAATGGATTTAAATCTTTAAAATCCAGAAGACATTTCTGTTAAGTATATTTTATGTGCAGTAATTATCGAGGAAAAGTGCATGAATAGTATGAATATTTGTTAAAGGACAACAATTATGGCAAACTATGTCTTATCCGAACTTTATTAACTATAATTGTGAATTTGATTGGGTGAGACAAGTATAATTTGAAATCTAAAGTAACTTGTGAATTGCCGTAACGAAGTGTACTTAATCTGTCTTATTTGCGATTAATAATGTATGCTATAGACTAAACATCTGTTAACTAATAACTAGTAATGTTAACTGAAAGTTTGAAGCTGCCGCTCTCCTATACGACTGAAATATTTTCGAAGTTCGACACACAGTAACAAGAAAATCACGTGTGGTAAGGGTTTAAGAGTAGCATGTAAATAACTTTGGCATTTCTTCTTCATTTAACACTCATATCACCCATATATTTCTTAAAACAAATAAGTTTCTCACTTGCTACTTTCTTTCCTGTACACGTCCACAAAAATATTCAACAGTCCATTGTTTTACAATTCTTTACGTTGAAAATATTTTTTGTAAAGAAAAGATGACATAGCGTCATTGTTTTGAAATTATTTGAGTTGATAGTTTTCAAGTGGCGATGAGTTTATTTTCAAAGCTATTCGGCCACGCGAAGCGAGCAGGAAGCCCCTTTGAGTTGCCTGCCTATGGGCAGAAGCTGTGTGAGTACGAGAAGGCGCAGATAAGGGCGAGATTGCCGTGTTTCTCTGTAGCACCAGCCAGTGCGAGGGACTGAGTGGGAGAGCGTCAGCTGTGCTCAGCCGCAGTAGAGCACTGAGGCGGTACGCGCGAGATTGAAAACCTGCTAATAATTATCTCTGGCAACAAAATTTAGCTCTAACAAAGCAATATTGCACTGTTCAAGGAAAATAGCATAAAATTACTGTGTGCCACTCGGAATGTGTCATTGTTTGTGATTTCGCATGCAATGCAGTTCAGAAACTTCTCTGAAGACACCTGAAGAGCATTTCACGTTTCCCGTTCCATTTTCAGAGAGTTTATAAACCAGGGAGAAGAGTAACGACTTTTCTCCTCAAATATGTGTATGTTTTACAAGACATTGAAAGTAGCATAATAGCAGCGGCTATATCCCTGTCTTCCCACCAAACTTAGTGTTTCATTTTATTTAAAATTCTTTCTATTTGCTTTGGGGTGAAAANGCTATATCCCTGTCTTCCCACCAAACTTAGTGTTTCATTTTATTTAAAATTCTTTCTATTTGCTTTGGGGTGAAAATTTTTTCTAAAATCTTCTTCAATTCTTGTCTACTGATTTTTTAAATCGTTCGTAAGCCAACTTCCTGGCAAGTAACACCTATTTAAAACCCGCGTTTTTCTTTAGTAAACCTCACCTCATTCTGTTTCCTAGTTTCAAGTTGTTCCTCCAGAGAGAATATTCGTAATTTTGGTATGTCTATTTATTTTCAAAAGTTTATATCTTGTGTAAAATTAGGTGGCGTGGCTACCTCAGCATTTNCAATTTTGGTATGTCTATTTATTTTCAAAAGTTTATATCTTGTGTAAAATTAGGTGGCGTGGCTACCTCAGCATTTGTAACGGTGCTTTCATTTTGAGAGGTTTCACACGTTCCCTGTGACACTGTTACGTCGACACTAGATCCTTCATCGAACGAAAACCGACATTAGTAGAGGACTTGTTCAAAAGGTTTCATGGTTTTGCACTGCAGTCTTCCGCTTCATGCAGAATCAGCAGCTTCCTGGCTATTTGGCAAATTAATTTTATTGAATGCTTCAGGCTTCAGCAGCTTTCTCCTTNTGCAGAATCAGCAGCTTCCTGGCTATTTGGCAAATTAATTTTATTGAATGCTTCAGGCTTCAGCAGCTTTCTCCTTTTCTCACCATCAATTCAGCCTGCAAGTCTCTTTCGTACCTAGTCATCGTTGGTAAAATGTTCGGAACATATTCTCACAGTTTTGTGGTCGAATTTATCAATTATACCTAAAGGGATTATTGCAACATGAACTTCATAATTACGGTGTACGTAAACTAGTTGTGCTTGTTACATTGTTTTATATGTTAATGAAATGAATGTTTAATCCTTTGTCGTGGGGCCCCTAAACTGCTCAGGGCCTATTGTCTACGCTGCCTATTTGATAATCCAGAAATGAGAACCTTTGGGTATTGGAGAAGAATAACCATATTGAGTTTCTGACGTGGGGCCAGGGAGCCGAAGTTGTCCGGAATCGAATTACGGCCGCCCGGTGTGGCAGAGACGTGTACGAAACATTAAGTAAAGAAGAGAGCCTGAACGTACGACGAACGCGTTATTTTTATCGTGTATTATGTGTGTCAGTTCGCGTGCCAAAGTCATTGGTGGCATGGGCTTTAAAAGGCACGCAAGGACATAGAATAGATTTCAACAGAGAAGAAGAAGTAGGGAGTTTTTAAATATGTTTTCCATGAGAATATTTTTCTAATACTTTCAACGTCAGCGTTCCCAATTATGTCAGAAAAGTCTACGCTATTCGTTCATAGAAAGCAGAGAAACTGGAACGCCTCTTTTCAATAGCTGCTTTTGTTTTTTACTGGTTTTAATATTTTACCCATGGTCGAAATTAAGACTTATTTCCATTATTGAACTGAGCTAACTAGGTAAACTATAACATGGTTTAATTTTTTCTTCACTTGGTATAATGTAATTCAGTTTCAGGCAAATTTTGACGAAGTGTTGCCAATAGAGTTTTAAATAATTAATTAATTTTCATCACATCTGAATTTTCTGTGATTTTCTGAATTTATAATCTTTCGGTAATTTACGGCTAGATAATTTTTTATTCAATTAAACTCTCTATCTTAACCCTCTATGTCCGTCACATAATTTTGGTCGGCTATTAACTTCTTCGCTGTAAAAAATTCATTAGAAGAATAAAAAGGTTGAATAAATTACAACCTGATAGGAAACATTTTATTCCAGTTTTCTCTGTTACTAATTAAATTAATTCCAGCAGGTCCAATTTAAAATAAAACAGTGGNTTCCAGTTTTCTCTGTTACTAATTAAATTAATTCCAGCAGGTCCAATTTAAAATAAAACAGTGGTTTTTCAGAATATAAGTTAATATTAGAACTTTTCATATTTTGCAGTTGCTATATTTTCAAAACTCTTATCACGACATCTGAGATTTACTACAGTAAGGCCTACCTAAAGTTTCCGCTATGGTGGTCGGTCATCAAGGTGACTGATACGTGGTCGAGAGGCCCGAGTTAGAACCAAGCCGCCGGTAGTCCGAATTTTCAAATGTCTTGTGGAGGCCGGGGTATTTTCCAAGAGTCTTATTCTCTACCACGAACGCAAAGATGCTTCACTGAGCAGATTACTTTGCTTCCCCTTAGAGATAACGTTTCGTATGTCGTGAGCTATCTGTACCCAATAATTTGCTTCTGACGCTAAAATTTGCTGCTCTTAGAAGTGGTGCTAACGGAAGGAGGTTTTCTTCAACGGTAGACGACCATTTCATGTTGTTTTGACTCGAAATAATAATTTTTTAAATGATAAGACGAAATTGATTATTTAGTAGACCTGTATCCCGTTCTTTTTTTCTGTCAGCAGCTAAGTTACGACTGTACTAAGTTTTTCAATTTTTAAAATGTTGTTTACTTCCTTGATTCTCACCATTCCCAAGTACAATTTATAGTGAAAAATATAAATGTTTGTAAATAAAAATGTTTAATGACGTGTATATTATTTTAAGAAATAGATTCAATATAGTAATTAATGGCACATTTAGTTACCTACGCATGCACGTACCCTTCCAAATCAGTGAATTCGAACCGTGAAATACTATTAACTGAATATGTAGTTATTTTGCTGCCACTGACCTGTGAATATGCGGAACTCACTTTCGATAAGTGGTATGAAGCAGTAGCAATAACTGCCAACCAGCGTAGATCACNCTGCCAACCAGTGTACATCATTGGTAATTTTGTGGTTTCTAATAACTGATATAATCATTAGTCTTTGTGTGATTTCAGTTGATAATCTTTCACTGTTTTGCAATCGAATTCCCCGGGTTTGCTGCAGTTATAACATATTAGATTTTAGAACGTGTACAGATCTCGAAATAAAAAGGAAAAGTTATCATATGAACATATTAAGTTAATATGTAGAGTGGTTTAAAGTAACGGGGATTGGATACGGCAGATACATTTGGTTCCAATTAACTTTTATAGCATATTCCAGATAATCACAATCATTTAAAGTTGCTCTCGATGTTTATATATCAAAAATGAAGATTACGCTAGTTTAAGTTGCGATGCTAGTTCCCGTCGCGCAAGACATTTTCTTTGCTTTCTATCCGACGCGATAGTACACTCTTTGTTTGGCTCTCCTCCTATTTCCCCGACCCGCCCTCTTCCACGTTTTTCCTTCTGCTCGAACTTCGTAATTTTTTTATACAGTTCTAATAGTTTATTTAGGCCGTTGCGCAGCTGGAGCTCTCCCTATTCTGCGCCCTGCCGTCGCCTGAACGTGTCGCCTGCAAGAGATCTTCAATTGTTTTATAACTGCCGCACTTATCGTCCTCTAGGACGTTGAGGCCACGATGTGTCTAGTTTTAATTTAGTCTTGTTGCCTGAGCCGCCGAGCATTATGGCGTAATTAACGGTGAGTCGTGGACAATTTTTTGTGTATGTTGGTCTCTTTTTAAGTGTTTTAGTGTTTTGTGTGGCATAGTTGTGTTCGTCTTAGGTGAGCAGTAATGCTAGTTTTTTTTCCTTCAAAATTTTGGTTCCTGTTGCCTGTCGAAATTCTATTTCTGTTAAACTAAAACGGTCGTGTTACTGTTTCTTGTTTGTTTTAACGCGTTGTGTATTGTCTTGTACGCCACCCAAAAATTAGTAATTTTTAATTAATATTGGTGTCCATGATTCTCGCGTTGGGCTGTTTCAAGTACGTATTGTGTGTTTTGTCTGCAACAGTTTTATTCTGTTGGAGCTTTAACGGGTATTTTGACTGCCTTCGCCGGAATTATAACACTTTTAATAATAATTTTAATATGTTACTTTTTGAGAAACGGAGGCTTCACTGGGCTCAAACAGCTGTCCTATCTAATTGACCAAAAAATGTAATCTAGTCAACATTCTCTAATAATTGTTTTAAATGTCGTTTAAGATTGGTGTATAGTAATGTTTACCATTTACATAGTGTGCAAGTTGTATTTTTCAATCTTAATTTAATTCATCAAGTTTTGTAATCAATTTATTAAGTTGTTGGGAACGACAGAGAATTTTGATTGTAATGCTTTTGCATAATTTAACGTATTTTATGATCCCTCAAGGGTGCCTTGCAGAGTTTTTGTATGTACTTTTTACTAAAAATATAGATCTTGAAACCATATATGTCAACATTATTTGTGCTACGGTTTAATGTAGTATTTACACTGAAGAGCAAAAAAACTGGTATAGACGTGTGTATGCAAATAACAGAGGTATGGAACCAATAAGAGTAACGCGATACGGTCGGCAGCTAGATCGGTTACTGTTGCTACAATGGCAGGTTATCAAGATTTAAGTGAGTTTGAACGTGGTGTTATAGTCGACGCACGAGAGATGGGACATAGTATCTCCGAGGTAGCGATACCATTTGGATGTTTGCGTACGACCATTTCACGAGTGTACCGTGCATATCGGGAATCCCGTAAAACATCAAATCTTCGACATCGCTGCGCCCNGGGGGGGGGGGGTTATACGATATTAGCAGGTGTACCAGTTTGTTTTGGTTCTTAATTGTATTAATGATTTAATAAATAAAGTTATTATGCTGGCTTAATTAGTTTAATGACAACCATATTTTTCTCACTGTGGGTACTCGGAATTCATGTATTCCCGTCGGGAATTTAAACAAAGTGGGCGATAAACACTAGCAATAATGTATTACTAGCTTTGTTTTTATTAACTTAATGTGCTTTGTAATGTGGGCCATTCTTTATATCAACAAACATATTTTTAAAGGACCTGCAGTTGCTACACAAATAACAATTTAAATTATTTATTTAATACATCATCACAACGACACTGTTTCTTAAAGTGTCATTAAAAAAACTTAATTAGTATAAGCTGATATCGCCAACACTGTATTGGCATAAGTGAAGTTCCCATTTCTGAAGGAAAATCTTGTTCTTACAATAGCATGTAAATTGATATTCATGATAAGTCGTTGAGTGTTAACGTTATGAATTTTAGTATTCTGGTGCAATGACATTCACGTTGGTTGTTTTTGTTTATTACCCATTTTTATGTTCAGTTAACAATAGCTATTGCTGGCATTTGTAAAACGTGTTTACAAAATATAAACATAATAGTTTGTACATGGCTCTAATTCTGGAATAGTTCTTGTAAACATATAAATGTAAAGTTATTAGATGTGCTGTTTTTTTTTTTTTTATAAAAGTCAGCCATTTCCTGTTGAGTTTACACAGCGCCCGGCGGCTGCACAAATTTATTTATTATTTTGCTTCGTGTTTGCGACGAACGCGATAATCGCGAACAAAACTTCTCGCAACTTTCGAATCAGTCTCGATGCTAAATAGTTTGCACGTGAATCAACTTAGCTTTGGTGGATTAGAAAAGGCTTGCTGAGTTGGATTGCAAATGCGTGGGACTGAGCCCATACACACCTACAACCTGCCCAGCGGCCGTAACCGAGCGGTAAAGTCTTTCTTTTCTGCCTTTTTTTTTTGTGTACGATCAAAGGACAGGCTGTGCTTCTAGATTAAATTAAACTTACGCTCCGAAAGTTTGCCCTGCAAGTCTGTGAGCTGCAACTTATGCACGAAAATGCGACCTGCACAACAAGAGGGTATGGTGAACGAACCAGGCAGCCCCGTGAAGCTTGGTTTGCACGAGGCGGAGGAATAGCTTGTATGTAGAACTTGAACAGAGCTTCAGGAAAGTTGTCAGTGACCAGCGATAGTGTATAGTTGCTAGTATAGGGAACAGTCTCGAAGGTTGTGGGGGACGTCAGCGAGGAAAGCAGGCTGGCAGGTAGCCCGGCTGACTGTGGCGGGCGCCTTTGAGGTGGCCTATAGCCG
>NQII01000239.1:439591-460083 GCA_002778355.1 Clitarchus hookeri | reverse complement strand
TTTGAGGTGGCCTATAGCCGGCGCGGCGCCTGTAGCGGGGAAGGGAGAGGGGAGTGAGGTGTCCAGGAATGCACGGGCCCGTGTCTCTGCCAAACAATTAGCCACCCTCCCCTCTCCTAATGAGCAGCGATCGACAAGGACACAGGCTCCGCCTTGGCGGACACCCACCGTCGCGTCGCCAGCCTCCTGCTATATTCCTCCGGCCCTCTCCATATACACTTCCCACGGCTCCGTTCCCTACCGAAGGCCGTTCAAATGCCGGCTTATGTCCTATGTACACTCTTAACAATTTTCGAACATTCACTGCGGAGTGCAGTGGAGGTGAGTATGTTGCAGCGCGGGAATTAAGGGGGAAGATCCCTGAGAAAACCCGCCCACCTGCGGCATTGTCCGGCACGATTCCCACGTGTGAAAATCCGGGGTGGGGGGGACCCCGCCGGGAATCGTACCCGATTCGCCTTGGTTGGAGGCGATTAATCTGACCACTAAACCACCGCGGCCCTGACTATTGCGGAAATATGCAGTTTATGTACAGAAACGCGGCCCGTAATGACACAAAAAGAACTACGCTACGTACGTACAAAGTATGTAACTTCTCAGATTTCCAACATTGGCGGTAACATGTCATTCTTCAACAATTCTATAATTAATATACACGAGTCCATATTTTAGTGCAATACAATCTCATTCAATAAATAATTAGGCCTACTTTTATTATAAAAAAAAAACAAAATGATTGACAAGTATGTTTACATTGCAGTAATACAATCTTCACGCCCTCTTGTCTGGATTTTTAAGGCCGGAAAATTCAGTGCGTTTTGCTCTACAACTTACGGTTTTTGAGAATTACAAATTTTATGATTCTACGTTTACCTCACTTTTTTCGGTGTGGCACAGGCGCGATCACTATTTAAGCATTTCATTAATGATAATTAGACCACATATCTACATTATTACTTCTCTGTACACTCCTCTTGCTGCTTTCACAGGATTGTCTTGACGAGTTGACACTTGGCATTCCAGTGTTAAGACGGAGAGCAGCTTTGTACTTGGTCACCTTGAAAAGAAGAGGGTAGCCTAACGCACTAAAATACGGATTCTTATATTTTAATTACGTAGGAATAAACTTATAGAATTGTTAACAGAATGACATGCTGTTATTGTTTTCATTTTGAGTTATTCTATTAAATATAACCTAACCTAACTTAATTTTGGATTTGCACAGCGGTAAGGGTCGCGGGTTACGAACTTACTGACTCCCATTCAAATTCCTCTCCAATACAAAAGTTAAAATTTTTTAAAATTTATTTTTAAAGCAATGATAAACATCTACATAATACAAATTGGAAACGTTTTTATACGATCTCTTTATAAACTGAAAATATACAAAAAAACGTATTACATAATTTGCGGATAAATTCCATGAGTCAGCGGAATTTTTTTTAGAATTTACAGAAAGAAGGTTTACGTTATTTCAAAAATGTACGAAGTGGCCTTAGTCTTAGTAATGACCTTAGACTTTAGTAGTATTTTCACAATTTCGCAGATTTTTTGTGAAAGTGTACTGTTATTTTATCAAAAATATAAGAGGGGATTTTATTTCCAAAAACACAGTAAGAAATGTATGGATATATTTAAGAGTTATCNTTTTATCAAAAATATAAGAGGGGATTTTATTTCCAAAAACACAGTAAGAAATGTATGGATATATTTAAGAGTTATCCTGAACTCCATGTCAGTTCGGAACCAATATCGTGGTGGGATGATTTTAACTCGCACACTTCTTGAGTGCCTGCCAGCCAATCACGAACGTTGAATGTCTGGGTAACTTCATTCTGGGTGGCCCAGTCGAGTAGAATATGTCTTCTCACACAGACACGCGGCCAATAACCAAAGTAAGTTTGCAAGTTTGCACTTAAGAAGTTGGAAGTCCAGCTTGAGGATAAATATTTTCACGAAAAACAGGTGGTCGTANTGTTTGCAAGTTTGCACTTAAGAAGTTGGAAGTCCAGCTTGAGGATAAATATTTTCACGAAAAACAGGTGGTCGTAGTGATTATTTAGGAAGACACGCTCTTGAAAATTGGGAATTAAAACTAGTGATTTGCAAAATGTCAAAAACTACATGATTTTAAACAAAAAAATTCGTGATAAGTAGTAGTCTGATGTGTTCCATGAAAGATCACACGATTATTACGTCACAGCAAACGATGCACATCCAGGGGTAACACACGTTTGTTGGTTGATAGCGTGGCAGCCCTCAATATCCTAACGACGTTCGATGTTATTACCCGCCAAATGTTCACAGGCTATGACATTTTGAAAATAATTAATTTAAATTCCCTGTTTTCAAGGGTATGTTTCTCCCGTGGTCGTATAATTTTTTCCTGCCCAGTTTCCGTAGCTAATAATTTCTGTGTACCTGCTGTTCAACCCTACATCTGTTTTCANGTATAATTTTTTCCTGCCCAGTTTCCGTAGCTAATAATTTCTGTGTACCTGCTGTTCAACCCTACATCTGTTTTCAAGGTTCATGGCACCACCTGCCAAAGGCGTGTCAGGATTCTCTTCAAGTGTAGACCTACAAATGTCCACACTTGGCTCCGGCTGTGACGTCACAATACATAACTAGCGGTTCGGATTTCCTGAATAGTGTCTACACGGGGACTTACTTGGCGAGAACACGAAGTTGCTTATAAGTCTTGGACGTATGTACTTCCGTGCTGCGGTCATTTGTTTCTTTTATTTCCAGTTGTGAACGTTCTGTGATGGTTATGAAGAACGTTTGAAAGCCCTGCTTGTGTTTTACTTTTATTTCTATTTTGNGTATAATTTTTTCCTGCCCAGTTTCCGTAGCTAATAATTTCTGTGTACCTGCTGTTCAACCCTACATCTGTTTTCACGGTTCATGGCACCACCTGCCAAAGGCGTGTCAGGATTCTCTTCAAGTGTAGACCTACAAATGTCCACACTTGGCTCCGGCTGTGACGTCACAATACATAACTAGCGGTTCGGATTTCCTGAATAGTGTCTACACGGGGACTTGCTTGGCGAGAACACGAAGTTGCTTATAAGTCTTGGACGTATGTACTTACGTGCTGCGGTCATTTGTTTCTTGTATTTCGAGTTGTGAACGTTCTGTGATGGTTATGAAGAACGTTTGAAAGCCCTGCTTGTGTTTTACTTTTATTTCTATTTTGTATTATTCCACCATAAAATATATTATAAAATAAGCATAGCCATGTAACATCTCACAGTTCGGAAATTAAACATGTCACTAACAGGATATTTATTACTCTTGTGGGCATAAATCAAAGAGAGGTAAAATTAAACATATTCGATCTATTCAGAATTAAACGACTCTATTGTAATAAGTCGTTCTGGCACGAAACTACTATCTGGAAGCATGCTAGTAAGTGTATCTCGCAAAAATACACACCTCAAAAAAAGTTTTGCGCCACCTAAAATTTGGTAGCTCGTGAAGGATGTTCGCTACGATACGTATTACAAAGAGGCATCGGAATGACAGACATGGTATTCTGTACAGACAGCGCGTATTATCATTCCATACTTTCTCTTGAGCCATAAGCAACCGAGCTGTGTAAAACATTTTTTGAGGGGTGTAGTGCAGGAGTATTTTAACGTAGATTTGTAAAGAGCTTACTGTCTACGCNACTGCAGGAGTATTTTAACGTAGATTTGTAAAGAGCTTACTGTCTACGCTGGTCGTAATCACTCTTGTTTGAGAGCTGGTAAGGGAGTTGCTGTTGAGAAGGAACACANAGCGCGTATTATCATTCCATACTTTCTCTTGAGCCATAAGCAACCGAGCTGTGTAAAACATTTTTTGAGGGGTGTAGGTACTGCAGGAGTATTTTAACGTAGATTTGTAAAAAGCTTACTGTCTACGCTGGTCGTAATCACTCTTGTTTGAGAGCTGGTAAGGGAGTTGCTGTTGAGAAGGAACACANGAGCTTACTGTCTACGCTGGTCGTAATCACTCTTGTTTGAGAGCTGGTAAGGGAGTTGCTGTTGAGAAGGAACACAGCTGCATGCGCAGATAGGGCTTCTCTAGCATCCGAACCTGAAAACATCCAATCGCACGCAGTTCAACAAGCATGCCCGAGACGTAGAAGAGCGGGTGCACTAAGGACGACTCATTCGCGCGCAAGGCACTGGAGTAATAAACAATCCTTTTAGCAACTCGCCTTTATGAGGCACTTTTAAAAAAGTGAATATGATATTTCCAACTACCAAAAATTAGGGTAAAAATATCTGTAGCGCCTGGCAGTGTCCAGTCCCGTCACGATAGGATTAGGCAGCTCAAGTGCCACGTCTGACGCGGACAGACTTACTACCCCTTAGTGAACCTGCTAATACGGTAGTAGTTTGAAAGTTTACTGTCGCCAGACTGACACCTTCCTGCAGACGGAATCGCAAACCACAATAGTCTTGTATCTGGAAATGTGGCCTGGACGATAGTCAGCTCGTTAGCGTTGAGAACACGGGAAGACATGTTATTCCGGGGCAAAGCGTTCTCACGCTCATAAATATGACTAATAGCTTGGCGTGCACGCCCAGTGCAGGATTTATGTTCTTACACGTCGAGTGTCCACTTCGATTGGTAAACATGCAGCTCTCACACGCGGCCGGCGCTGTTCTGATTTTAGGGCGTATTTACGATTTAAAACTGTCAAAATCTGTAACACACGCGCCATAGTTATATGTATAATATTTGTAAGTACAAAATAAAAGAAAGCATTTTACTTTCTGTTGTGTATTTTGAAACCACTACTGAAATTCATTCGTATACGTAATAAACAAATATGCAGTAGTTCTCGTTTACATAAAAACTTGTTCTTGCATATTTTAACAGCTATTTACTAGCACTACCCAGATAGTTTTATGGTAATTTTCAGTACGCAACCAATTTAATTATTATTCAATTATTGTGCACAAACCAAAATATTTCACGGTATATTATGACCCAGAAATTTCGCGAATTAACTTGGCGACAGTCTAGATTTTACAGTACAATATACACTTGCGCGAGTCACGTTTGTCCATTGGCTTTCATCTCTTAGGCTGTCCGCACATGATTCGATAACTCTGCTTCCAAGCTGTCTGGCATTGGCTCACTGGCCTCCTGGTGGCGTCAAATAAACTTCTATTGTATGACAAAGCCTCACAATTGTGCAGTTGTTTGAAATTTAGCCTGGTACAAAATGAATTCGCGACATTTACAGATCACTTCTTACGATCGAGAGTATCTTCAAATCAATTTAGTCAAGACTTTTGTTATTCTTCAAGAAAGTTGTTAACGTTTGTAAATAATGGTATTGTAACGTGTTGCGTGGCTAAGTCTTCCTGCTTTTAAACTTTTCTTCTTTGAGTCTTGTTAAACAAATAGGATGTCTATTAAGAAGCTGTTCTGAAATTCACTAACGTTTGTATGCTTTTCAAACAAATAATTAATTTTCCAGACATATTAACCAATTTCTGCCAAAGTATTGATACACGACTACGGTCAAAGGTATATGACTGGTTTTTGAGAATTCCAAGCAAATTAACTGCTTTGCTTCAAATAGTTTCGCTGTTACGTCGTACACGTACGTTTAAATTTAGTTNCGCTGTTACGTCGTACACGTACGTTTAAATTTAGTTACAGTGTTGTTCAAAACGTCCACCGTTTGTACCACGTGCTTTCTTTGTCCTACAAGTTTCCCACCCCTGTTCTGTAACCCCTTCTTTAACCGTTAGAAACTCTGCTTGGCCTTCCAAGAAATTATCTTTGTTCAGTGTCTTGGCCAGTGTATCGTTCTGGAAATGCCAGCTCTCAACAATTTTTGTGAACAGCATGTGGTTGTCTCTAACTGAGTGTAATAAAACAGCAGTATTTCTGTTTGACTCATACACTCGTTTACAGATGTCTTCCAAATGGCATTATTTAAAATGCCACGAGTAAAAACAAAACAAAAAGTAAACTTAGACAATGCAGTCTGAAATATAAAATGCATGTTATTTGGCCTTTAGAATCGGATGAACTTGCAGTTGACATTGGTGGGTCATGATGTTTCCTGTCTACAGCTGTCCGCATCATTGGAGAAAGCTTAAAAATATTCAGCAACAGCTTTGGAATTGTTTTTAAAGGTAAGGGCTACAAAAATAAATCATTCACAAAAATACCATTAACAGTATGCCTAGATATACAAAACCAGCGAACTACTCTAAATTTAGCAGTTATTCGTCAGAAATATATGATATATGTTCATAAGTACGACTTCAGTAAGACTTCAATGAGACTTAGAATAATTTCTAATAAGTAGTCACTGCTGTAGTAACATAAAAAAAAAGAGAAAACAGAATTCTATTCATTCATAGCGTTTTACGTTTTAGAATTAATTGTTTTAATTTTTGATCGCAGCACGAGTCCTGCTTTTGAAACTTCATAAAAGGAAGAGTATTTTCATATGAAAAAAAAAGCGGGGGGGAGAGATTAATCATTTTTTTATTTAAAAAAAAAATATGTACATTGATTAAGATATAACGTTTAAAAATATGTGCCAACAAACAACAAACACAAAGAAATGTGAGAATAAAATCCCATGCAGAAACAAAAAATTGCGAAAATGGGTTAAACTTGAAAATGTTTCTTGCCTTACAAATGCACGTATTTCAAAAGGTTTTTACTCTATGGCAAATTATGAGGCAAGACACAAATTGTAGCCTATATACGAGAGCACGTGGTTAGCAGTGGTACATAATCGTTCCAGATATAATTGTATTGTTCTAATTGGTGGATGAGCAGCCTCAGATTAGATTTTCTAAGATCATATTCGTATTTCTAAGACCATAACTACGACTTTAAGTGAAGACTTTCTGTATGATAAGCTTACCAACGAATCTTATAAACTGGAACATCTTTAATAGATACACTTATTATCATAAGCATGATCTGGCCTTTCTACAGCAGGCCGCCTTCCATAAAGGTTAAAAAAACTGTACAGCAAATTAACAAGATATGATTTGCTGAAGTAAATAGAGCGAATCGCTTTTACCTCTCCAAAATTATATTCTTGCTTCATTTATTTGGAAGTAAACAAACAGTTTTACTGAAACGCATTGTAGACGCACTTTAGCAAGAAATTGAATTATTTATATGAATATTTCCCATCCCACTTCAAAATCAACTGTTGCTGTTCTAAAAATAGGTTTATAGAAACCAAAGACGATAACGATACAAAAGCAGAAGGGCAAAATTTTATTTGTACAACTATCTGACAACTGAGAAACATTTTACGTGCTTCTTTCTGGAAGTCAAGAAGACCACTTGACTTTAGTGCGTCCTCAGAAACTTTTAATTATTTTTTGCTTCAGGTTTTGCAAGTTTAGCAGCGTCTTTACATTTGACAAAGCCAGTCTTCTCCTCTTCCGAGGATACTGCTAATCCAAGCATCCTTTAAAGTTGGATTGTGCATCACGAGCTGTGCGGTTTTGTTGTTTTGGTAAAGAAGATTTATCATTGCCCAAAACTAAATAGATACTGACAGAAATTATCTTATTAGCTGTAAGAGCTCTTCTTGATATAGTCTGTTCACTGTTAGTTGAGAACTTTTGAAAGCCCTGCTTAAGAGGCTGTCACCCCTATACAGAAATTATTCGTTTAATTGTCACAACGGAAGAGTCAGTTTCATTACTGAGAATGTTTCATTATTGAAGCATTATATTCCATGATTTTATGCAAATTTTTCTACCTGATTGTTAATATGTGTTCACTCTTTGTCATTAAAAGGTAAAAATAAATTAATAGATAACATTTTGTACAAGTCAATTTTTGCAGAAATATGTGTTAGTAGTTTATATATTATGGCCGTAATGATGCAAGTGCAGTGTGCGACGCGACTATCATGAGAGGGCATTTCACATTTTTCAATAAATCTTCCTCAATGTGAATCAGGAAGAAATAAATAAATAATGCAATATGGCGAGTAACGCGGGCTCTTAAGATATAGTGTTCCCCTCAGTTTGTATTCTTCCGCGCGATGTAGCATTTACATTGTCCACTGCATTCATGCGCCAGCCAAGTGAAGATGTGAAACTGTTAGGAACCTAAGCCTGATACAAATATTCTAATTCGTTTCCTCGTGTGTATAAAACAAAACAAAAAATATCTCCAACTTTATTTGCCATAAAAAAATATACTTGCAATACAGCGTTAATAGCCGACTAGCAGGCTTAGAACGACTTTACTGGCTCGCAGCCAAATTAAACGGGATTCTGCATGCCAGTCTGTACGGTTGCATGCATACCTTAAGTTAACGGGCAGTGCTCGTTTTTCAAAGTTTGAGTAAAAAGTGCTTATTTCATCTTAAAACAACCTATTTTCCACAGGACACTATCTGCACAAAATCCCTTTTCTAGAGCTGCACTACCATATGAAAAGCTAAAAATCACTTTTTGTACAATTTTATTATCGCTGGCATACAATATTCCTCCAGAGTTCTACCACTAATACAAATAAAGTAAATATTGACGGTGAATTAAAATGTTTTTTTATTGCCTACATATGAGATTACGAACTGACGAAGTAATATTTATGTTACTAATAAATTCGCAATTACCCGATCAACGCTTGGCTACTACAACAGTCTAAGAAACTGTTGAAAATTGAAGGGTTCGGTTGTTTCTAACCCGGAAAATTGTTTACTTTCGAAATAAAAATCTAGCATTACGCTAGTTAAGCGTATTTCATGCCAAAGTCATTGGTGTTAGTGTGACACTAATTTATTTTTAGACCCTAAATGTGTAAATATGTGTAAAAATGCATTCGGGATACTTTGCCATTTTATTTAGCTGGAACAGCGTACAAAATTATCGTAATAAGAATTACCTATATACATATGCATGGCAAACGACGTAGGAAGTTACATTCCAATCCGACAATATCATTCTGCAATTACTATACAAAATTTCGGATTCTTTCGGCAGGCAATCGCCCCCGTCGCTCCCCCACCCCCTTCTATCCCACACATGCCGAGCTTAGTGCACGCCCCTGCAGTGTATAGCGTACTACGAAAGCACGCATGGTAGAATAATTTCCCTGTTAAATATACTACATTTACAGAAGCGACCCCTCAACATTCCTATATTCGCAGTATGATGAAATTTACATACTGTGTAAGCCTATGGGTTAAAAACTTCAATTACCGTTTAGAAAGTTTACTGCATTTGTTACAGTGTCGAAATTAGGCCTGTTGCTTTGTGGATTGGAGAGTGGGTTTTCTCTGGGATCTCCCGTTTTCCACGTCCTTGCATTTCGGTGCTGCTCCATGCTCACCTCGCTTCGCCATCATCGGCTCTCAAGCTCTCGATGTTAAGAGCAGCCCAAACCTCTTCACTTTAAGTTGAAATGCTCACATTCACGTCAGAAATATAAACTAATTTATTAAGTTGTCGTTGATATCATACCACGAAACCATAAAATTATCTCAAAATCCAGGGGGTGGAGGGGGTGGGGCGCTCTTAGCCGCACAGGCCATCCCACGCCTCGGCTGGCCAGTCGGTTGGCGCAGCGATCACTCAACATCAACACTAAGTACCCCAGCTCTCACCTTTGTTGGCTGGACTACAGAGCCACACACACTGATACATGGACGTCCGCACCCTCCGACGAGTGCTGAGACCCTCATACTCGGTCACGCCCGTGGCTCGGCCGGGCCACTATCGTGAAACGCCCACCGTCTCTCCAGGACAGTTCCGGAGCGTTGTTGGAGCTGGACGAGTCGACACTTGGGAGGGTGTCTTCCCGCTGCTCGTTGACCAAAACAACTTGCTCCGTCTGTAATGACCCGCTTCCGTAAAAAAAAACATAAAAACGGAGGGAAGACGACAGGGTGGCCTAGTTAGCGGCGTTGACGTCTGGATAAGCATCGTGTCGGAAAAGATCACCACATCCTGGTGGAGGGGGGCGAGGCGGAGGAACACTTCAAACATTGCGGCAGGCCGACGAGAGGCCAGGCTCCCGTGTTCCGACGACGGGCGCCGATTCACGTCAGCCCCCGTAAACACAGGCCACGACAGCAACCACCCAACGGCTATTTATCCGTCGTCGTCCCCCTTCACTAACTACCCTCTGCCCCACCACCCGCGGGCTTAGACACGAGGAGGTGGCGCGCTCACACACGTAACCTCACATGACTTGAAGACCCCAACACCCAGCACAACCCGTGTGTGTGCGTGTTTGTTTTTCCACGCCAAAGCAAACACACCCCCCTCCCCCCCACAAGAGGAAAAAATTTCTTCCCCAACCTTGCTCTGGGGCCGCTGGCAGTCTTCCGAAAGAGAGGAAGGAGAAAAAAAAAGCAGGGGGATGAAGTTAATTTACGACGTCAAATTAAACGCTCATTTGGACAGACAAGTTGGTACCCCTGAGTTCTGGGAGGGCGGTGCGAAGTCGCGCCCACGGGCTAAATGTTTGGAGACTGGGGCGCAGAAGCAGAGATTCTTGAGGCCTCCGCCTCTGCGGCGCGCCGAAGAACTGTGTCCTGGGTGCTCGAAGAGGTAGAAGGGGGGAGGAGGAAGAGGAAGTGATAATCAAGTTATTGCCGCTGATGGCTTCTCAAGGGGCCTCGCCCCGGGGCCACGACCGCTTCCAACCCTCCCGGCCAATTAGCACTGCTTCCTCCTCACCCCCACGCCAACCCCCAAACAGAAGCCCGTCAGTTCGCCATAAAACATCAGGTGGTCGGCCGGACCCCCGCGGGCCGAGGCTTGAATTATCACCCGCCCCCCCGACGACATCTCGTGTTGACCCTACAATATATATATTCCCTAACTTACCGAGCCCACACACGGCAGCCTTCTTTCTTTTTTCTTCTCTTCGGGAGCGGGGAGACGAGCAGGTAAGAATGGAAACGCAAGGAACGAGCACGGACTAAAGGCCTGCCGCCTCATGCGGCAGTCAGGTCACATCGTGCATGGAGGCGGGAGGTATGCGCTTGTGTCCATAAGCTCCCGAGGGCATTATTGAGCCATTTAGATGAGCAAACTACGGGCAAGCTCAGACGCACCTGGTTACTTCGCCGGAGCTCTTGCGCCCTCTTCACACCTCTTGTTTGATCACAGAGAACCGCAGGCGTGGTAAAATACTGTGAACCTCAAAGCTATACACTATACCCTTTAATAAAGCCGTGTAATTCTTTGAAATTGCAGAGCTACGAAAAATAACTCCTCATAAGTTAGGTTTACCATTTTTTTTATTCCGTTGGTAAGATTTACTAAGTCCTCCAATAATACTGTTACTAAATAGCTAGGGCATATCCGATTTCGCGAGGTAGACGTCTTAATAAAATGAGAAAGAAAGAAATTTGATTTCTTAACTTATTTACTATACTACAGAAACACATAGACATTAGTTACAAAATACGACTGCCTATTTTTAATATTAAAAATTATTAAATATCAAAGAGCACATTTATTATGCCAATTTTAATTACAGTTAAAGCTCTAATCGCTGCATTTATACTGAAAACACTTATCTTCACTTATTATTTACACAACTAATATAAAGAAAAGTCCATACATTTACATAATTAAAAATTTCCGTCAGTAACGTAACAAGTCCGTCCCACTTTCACACAGCCCGGCAGGTCACTCTTGAGTCTCTGCTCTCATGATAGTCACGTTGCACGCACTTGGCAGTTCACTGCGCCGTCGCTCATCGTCTTCCGTTGTCACACGCACTCGACACTAATGGCCGCACAAGACTACCGACACGTAGGCGCGCCGCGGCTTGTACAGCTGAGGTGACCTGGCCCAGAAGGTTCTTCGCACCTCGACTCCCGCCGAGGGAGGTGATGACCAGAAAATACGCATAATAACTCCCAAGTCGTCGACTCCTGCACAAGGCGAAAATTATGTCAGTCCCGTTGGCGTCATTATGGCTGGTGTGGTGGCTCCACTCCCCGCCACCAGGTACCCACGATTTCCTTCCGTTACTATGATTTTTCCCCTATCTTACATCTACGTCGTTTTATAAACACGTAATTCTGACAGTCCTGTAGACAGTCTACGGACTAATGTTCGGCAGGCATGCGAAGAAGCAGTCTACGGGTAGAAGTGAAGTTAACAGATACGGGGCGGCTCTTAAGATGGTGGTCCTGAGAGCCGATGAGGGTAACGCGAGGTGGGAATGGAGCAGCGCTGGAATGAAGAGCGGGGGAAACAGGAGATCCCCGAGAAAACGCGCAGACCAGCGGCATCATCCGGCACGTTCTTACATGCAAAATCCGGGGGTGACCCCCCTCGCAGGGAATCGAACTCCGTTCGCTTTGGCGGGAAGTGAGTTGTCTAGCCACTATGCCGCCATGCCCCCTCTACGGGAAAAGAAAATTTTCCGTGCTGCACTCCCACCTCAATTATTAATCAGTGACTGGGATTCGGTCTTTGTTTCCTCGTAGGTCTGGCGTTCGTCAAAATACTTTCAGGGCGTGCACTTATTTTCCCGTAATCTTGACACCAGGCTGCAAATACAGAAAAGACAACTGGAAATCTCACTAGGCGTTTGACTCTTTCGTGAATTAATGTAGGAAAACTACTATGGATGTATGGTGAAACAACTTCACCGTTAGTTTTTCTCGTTGCGCGTATACTGCAGTTTCGAAAATTTGCGAAAGATCTCATAGGTGATCTCGGCAAACAGCTATCCAACTGCGAAAAATACTGATATTTGCATTTTCTTTTTAAGTCAATCTTGTATTCATACAGTAAGGTCTACGTAATAATAAATAAGTAGACACTAGTAATAACCAATAAGTAGAGACCAGGATATTTCGCGACTGTATTTCGTTTCATAAGACTGTTCACACGCGATCCGGTAACTGTGCTAACGGGCTGTATGTCATATAGGCCTACGCTTAGTGGCCTCCAAGTCGTGGAAAGTAAATTTAAGTACAGTAACAAAACACCTCACTCCAAACAAGAAACAGTAAACATGGAGCAAACTCGGTGAAAACCACTGAAAATGGCTCAACTCCAAATAAGCTTTAACTTCCTAATTGTTATGGTGGCTAAATTTTACATATTTAAAGTACGCTTCGTGGCGTTGTAAAATGCGGATACCTGTTAATAGATTAGGTTTTAAACTTTCAAGCAGTTTAGATACACAAAACACATGTATTACCGTAGCATGGAGTATTTTTACAACACGGTACTACTGCTCTTCGTTTACCTCTGTGCCTAATGAGAAGAGTGGTCGGCTTGCAAACGTGTGGAGGGGAGTGGAGATAGACGGCTCTTAACAGCGAGATATTGACAGTCGACGAGGGTGAAACGGGGCTAGTATGGAGCAGCGCCGGAATGCAAGGGTGGGAGAAACGNGCGAGATATTGACAGTCGACGAGGGTGAAACGGGGCTAGTATGGAGCAGCGCCGGAATGCAAGGGTGGGAGAAACGTGAGATCCCCGAGAAAACCCGCCAACCAGCGGCATCGTCCCGCACCATTCCCACGTGCGAAAGTCCGGGAGCGACCGCGCGCCGGGAATCCAACCCNGCCAACCAGCGGCATCGTCCCGCACCATTCCCACGTGCGAAAGTCCGGGAGCGACCGCGCGCCGGGAATCCAACCCAGTTCGCCTATGTGGGAGGCGGGTAGTCTGGCTACAACATCATCGCGGCCCTGCTAACGTATGATGTACTATTTGTTTAAGTCCCACCACCATATAAAATTATTTCTGGATTTCAATTTACCTGGTTAATATAGAAAAAAATAATTTTTGATGTAACTTATTGTGTAAAATATTATCGAAGTCCTCATCACACGANACCTGGTTAATATAGAAAAAAATAATTTTTGATGTAACTTATTGTGTAAAATATTATCGAAGTCCTCATCACACGAGCGAGTGAGAAAAAATAAAAGCTCAACGTATGTCATTTCTCCCGTCATGACAATGAATTCCACCCCGTGACACTGATTCCCCGTTCATTCCACTGATTGGGTATGGGCTAGTCTGTACCATAGACTAAAGACAAGGTGGACCAACTTTTCGTCTTTTGTGCATGTAGCCAACATTATGACCTACTCCACACCAATACAACTGTCAGAGTCACATGGTGAACAGTGATGGATGTGTTTATTCATACATAAATATTCAAAAGACGAGCTCTTTATATGTATAAAATACTATCACCAATTTGAAATCAATCAAAGTGCATTACAAACTGGTTAGAGGAAGTATACAAAAATCTCAAAGTTATTGTTTACTAAAGATTCTAACCTCAAATCCTATCCACGTCGTTTATGATGGTCGTATTGGCAGGAAAGCAGATCGATGTTACGACACGGATACTGGCTTGGCGCAGCTAGCGANGTCGTTTATGATGGTCGTATTGGCAGGAAAGCAGATCGATGTTACGACACGGATACTGGCTTGGCGCAGCTAGCGAGATCACACTACCCCATATTCACTCTACGGTCTGTAACAACCTCTTAATTGTCTTTCAGTGACTAGTATTTCACTGACTGATATCACTGACTCGGGTTTACGTTGCACAAATAGTAAACTTTTTTTTCTTCTTAGCTTGACAGTGACACTAAACGTATCCTCGAGATTTCCGGGTCTTGATCTGAGGGGAGCCACTTTCACTGGTTTCACTCACCTGGATTAATCTTCACTCTATCTCGGGTTTAGAGAGTACGTCCCAAGCTCCAGGCCCGGGCGACGCACGGGGACACGCCCGCTCCCTTGGAAGGCTTCGACCGGCGGGTTTTTTTCTTCATAATTGACCAATTAATTACCGAGGTTTGGAAGTGACGCGAGGCGTCCTTCTCGTTAGGCGCTCTTAGTATGCGGCCCGCGCCTCAACTTCCAGGACGTAAACAACGCTTTATATTTAACCGAGGTCATGGGTTCAACCCGCTGTTGCTTCTGCCGCTACCGCCCGAGCCACTCGTCCCAGCGTAAATATTTCTAATAACCGTGACAACCCTTCTGCTTTCTCTCTCTACACTGTCAAAAAAATGTTCCCAGTCCAGTCATTTTACGGGAAAGGGCGACTTAAGAAATCTACAGCACTCTACTTAAAATTACGGACACGTTGCTTTTTCAATAACGGACTTTCCGCAAATTTCACGGAACTTTCCCCATAATAACGAAGCCACTGCGTAAATATGCTAGTTAGTTTTGCAACACTTCCGGATGCTAAAAAATATACATATATTCAGTTCAGTTTATGTTATGCGGGCGTTTCACTATTTTTAAAAGTAAATTTTAAAAATTTCAAATGTTTTATTCTGGAGCGAGATTCGGTGTACAACCTCTTGCCACTTTTTTTTCCTCTTTCATTTTTTTAAAATAAGAATTTGAACATTGTTTTAATTTTACCTAATAGTGCAAAGACGCTTTGCAGTGTCTTATACTGGCGAAATGAATGACACAGCAAAGACAGACACAAAATAACACACATTCCTCACATACTCGAATACAGAGCCCCTTGCACCATACGCCGGAAGGTAGACAACTGCCTACAGAGGATGTCTTTCCATATANGCCAACCAGCGGCATCGTCCCGCACCATTCCCACGTGCGAAAGTCCGGGAGCGACCGCGCGCCGGGAATCCAACCCGGTTCGCCTATGTGGGAGGCGGGTAGTCTGGCTACAACATCATCGCGGCCCTGCTAACGTATGATGTACTATTTGTTTAAGTCCCACCACCATATAAAATTATTTCTGGATTTCAATTTGCCTGGTTAATATAGAAAAAAATAATTTTTGATGTAACTTATTGTGTAAAATATTATCGAAGTCCTCATCACACGAGCGAGTGAGAAAAAATAAAAGCTCAACGTATGTCATTTCTCCCGTCATGACAATGAATTCCACCCCGTGACACTGATTCCCCGTTCATTCCACTGATTGGGTATGGGCTAGTCTGTACCATAGACTAAAGACAAGGTGGACCAACTTTTCGTCTTTTGTGCATGTAGCCAACATTATGACCTACTCCACACCAATACAACTGTCAGAGTCACATGGTGAACAGTGATGGATGTGTTTATTCATACATAAATATTCAAAAGACGAGCTCTTTATATGTATAAAATACTATCACCAATTTGAAATCAATCAAAGTGCATTACAAACTGGTTAGAGGAAGTATACAAAAATCTCAAAGTTATTGTTTACTAAAGATTCTAACCTCAAATCCTATCCACGTCGTTTATGATGGTCGTATTGGCAGGAAAGCAGATCGATGTTACGACACGGATACTGGCTTGGCGCAGCTAGCGATATCACACTACCCCATATTCACTCTACGGTCTGTAACAACCTCTTAATTGTCTTTCAGTGACTAGTATTTCACTGACTGATATCACTGATTCGGGTTAACGTTGCACAAATAGTAAACTTTTTTTCTTCTTAGCTTGACGGTGACACTAAACGTATCCGCGAGATTTCTGGGTGCCGATCTGAGGGGAGCCACTTTCACTGGTTTCACTCACCTGGATTAATCTTCACTCTATCTCGGGTTTAGAGAGTACGTCCCAAGCTCCAGGCCCGGGCGACGCACGGGGACACGCCCGCTCCCTTGGAAGGCTTCGACCGGCGGGTTTTTTTCTTCATAATTGACCAATTAATTACCGAGGTTTGGAAGTGACGCGAGGCGTCCTTCTCGTTAGGCGCTCTTAGTATGCGGCCCGCGCCTCAACTTCCAGGACGTAAACAACGCTTTATATTTAACCGAGGTCATGGGTTCAACCCGCTGTTGCTTCTGCCGCTACCGCCCGAGCCACTCGTCCCAGCGTAAATATTTCTAATAACCGTGACAACCCTTCTGCTTTCTCTCTCTACACTGTCAAAAAAATGTTCCCAGTCCAGTCATTTTACGGGAAAGGGCGACTTAAGAAATCTACAGCACTCTACTTAAAATTACGGACACGTTGCTTTTTCAATAACGGACTTTCCGCAAATTTCACGGAACTTTCCCCATAATAACGAAGCCACTGCGTAAATATGCTAGTTAGTTTTGTAACACTTCCGGATGCTAAAAAATATGCATGCATTCAGTTCAGTTTATGTTATACGGGCGTTTCACTATTTTAAATAGTAAATTTAAAAAATTTGAAACGTTTTATTCTGGAGAGAGATTCGGTGTACGACCTCTTGCACTTTTTTCCTTTTTCATTTTTTTAAAATAAGAATTTGAACATTGTTTTAATTTTACCTAATAGTGCAAGAGGCTTTGCAGTGTCTTATACTGGCGACATGAATGACACAGCAAAGACAAACACAAAATAACACACATTCCTCATATACTCGAATACAGAGCCCCTTGCACCATACGCCGGAAGGTAGACAACTGCCTACAGAGGATGTCTTTCCATATATGACCTGGCTGTCACAAGGTATAAATATGTTATTTATAGAAATGCGACATGCATACGTAGCTCTCTCAGTATTCAGTAATGCTTGAGTTCTAAGTCTGTTCCAGGTTCCTGATGCTACTTTTTAATGTGGGAAGGAGTAGGTCTAAGTGGCGTGAATATCCTAACTGCCGCCGAGAATATAATTTTTTGGTCACAGTGGCGAAGGAAGCTTAACGTACACTCGACATTGTAAGAAATACGTAGACGTCCCGTATTTTGTATTTGCTGAGGTCAGTTCCGTCTTTCGTAATTACGGATTGCGTTTCCGTATGTTAATTGTACACTTCCGTAAAACGTTTCTTAAAAAGAAGACTAAATATATGGCATCGTATTAACAACATGCGGTGCCTCAACTAAAGCCACTACGTTTCAATCGTCGGATTATCCGGCCAAGCATCTTGACACTGTAGCCGTCTTTATGCACGCGAAGGAAAATATACGTCGCGAAGGATATCTGGTTGTGGAAATANGACACAAGGTATAAATATGTTATTTATAGAAATGTGACATGCAGACGTAGCTCTCTCAGTATTCAGTAATGTTTGAGTTCTAAGTCTGTTCCAGGTTCCTGATGCTACTTTTTAATGTGGGAAGGAGTAGGTCTAAGTGGCGTGAATATCCTAACTGCCACCGAAAATAAAATTTTTTGGTCACAGTGGCGAAGGAAGCTTAACGTACACTCGACATTGTAAGAAATACGTAGACGTTCCGTATTTTGTATTTGCTGAGGTCAGTTCCGTCCTTCGTAATTACGGATTGCGTTTCCGTATGTTAATTGTACACTTCCGTAAAACGTTTCTTAAAAAGAAGACTAAATATATGGCATCGTATTAACAACATGCGGTGCCTCAACTAAAGCCACTACGTTTCAATCGTCGGATTATCCGGCCAAGCATCTTGACACTGTAGCCGTCTTTATGCACGCGAAGGAAAATATACGTCGCGAAGGATATCTGGTTGTGGAAATACGTATAACCGGTATTACAACGCCGACGAATGTAGGCAACGAAAAATGTCACTAACTTCTCATAAAATGTGTGTCGTGGGTTGGTGACAACCGTGAAAATTAACCAAATCGAATTCCTGTTCAAGAAAATTGAAGCTTACTTGGGGCCCAATCGTTCGCAGCGACTGAGCAACATTCAAGCGGAAATGTAATTATTTTTCGGGTAGAGTAAATTATTTTAAATTTTGTTCCAAATGCACGGTCAAAACTTCTTCAGTCAGAATTTTAACAACTATCTACCACCGGCAGAATGAAACGTAACGAAAATAACAGAATTCACCAAACAATCGAATAATGGAAAGAAGATAAATACGAAGGCATCTAATGTCACTAAAATACCTACATAACAAAATTGAACGTGTATTGCTGGGAAAAATAATTTTCATGGACCTTCGGATGTTAAAACTGAGTGTCAACCCTACCATAAAAATTGAAGAGAGATCGAGCAACAGTCGGGCTGTCAGCGTTCACGCTCCTGACCGAAACATACTGCAGTGTGCAGAATCACTACTCAGCGAGTTTCGCTCCCACAACAATTTACAGACTGTAATGTTAAAAATAGAGTTAATTATCAAATGCTGAACAATTGTAATACGTCAAGAGGTGTCAGGTTAGACTATATCTGTCAATGCGACGCCCTTATTGGTACTTGGTTAGTTATAAAAACCTAATATTTGGTCCGCGCATTCATTATGACAGGGATACGTGACCTGGATTATTAAGAGTTACTAGAAAACAGGGGGCTATCCTCCCAAAAATGTATTTACATTAGGTATTATTGAAAAGTATTCAAGCTATAATTTAAAGCATATATATACCTAATGGCCAAGTTTTTGAGTGCGATTGTTCTAAACGCTGCGCACGGATTATATGTTTACGGAACGGACTCGTTAAATACATCCGATCTTCACAATATCGTGGAAACGGATAAGAAAATTTAACCATTAAGGAATTATGTTTGTAATGTGTTATTATAGTATAGTATATGCATGTATGAAGGTCATTCCACATTATACTAGAACGGTTCAATGATAGATTTCACAGCTGGAACATAGGTCGTTGGAACACTGGATGCTGCCCCAGACATACTTCAATTTCCTGTTATACTTGGCCACATGTAATTAAGCCACTCAAGTGCTAAGTGTTCGCTATTGGACCAGAGTCCCGCAGACGTGTCTTGCGAACAGTCGGATAATATTCGAAAAACTTCCCTAAACTTTCATTTCGCCTAAATTGTACGCGATTATTTGCCGAAATTAGGGATTCTGCATGTACGGAACACAACATTTTAACTAAATACTCATGTTTTTATTTTAATTGTTGAATTAAAACATTTTTTTATTTAAAACATTTTTTTGCTATATGCTTTATTAGATGTTAATTGGCAGGTACACTGATTAGTAAAATCAGGATTTGACTTTCCAACGTAAAATCATAAAATGTGTGACTGACACGTTGTGCAAAAACTTCGCGATCGGATTTGTTCAACTAGTTGGAACCGAGTGGCTTTCCACACTGGTGCATAACATTAAATACACCTGAGATGCAGTGGTTTTAATTTGCTGGGAATACCTGCAAGGCAAACAGAAAATGACGTAGTTATAATTTTTTTACAACAACGTCCTTGCGATAGAGTGTACGGGACAACGGCACCCTATAATACCTTAAATAGACGAGAGACTTCAAGAGTTTCATCAAACATTTAATTACAAAGAGCGCTCCTTTCTTGGCCAATGTAGTTCTACGCCATAATTTGATTGGCTACTCCCTTCCGTAGAACGATTTCCCCCCGTCTGATTCAGACACGGCACCGGTCGCGCGAGTAGAAAAACAGAACAGCTCCTATGCACACACTTTTTTGCGCAAGGTTCTAGGCTTTTGGTGGGGGGGTGGAGAGGGGGTCGCCGTAAAAGGTTTGCCTCGGCACGTCACAGCGGCAGGACGAGACGACGGTAAAGATGGCGCGCTGGTATTACGGGGTTCCTGAAACGAGCGGAGGGGAGATCTGGTAAGAGCATGTTTGAGGGGAGGCGCTGTTTATTTAGGAGAAAGGATTTGCC
>NQII01000239.1:317922-434438 GCA_002778355.1 Clitarchus hookeri | reverse complement strand
TTTCACCTACCAAGCGTCGCCCTTCTTCCTTCGCACATCCGTAGGGACACCACATCTCCGCGGGGCTACGCTCTACTCCCAGCATCGGGGCCGCAGTTGTGTAGCGGCTAGAGCGCTCGCCTACCAACAAGGCGAGTGACTGAAGAGGTTTGGGTGGCTCCCAACAGCGAGGTTTTGAGATACGATGAGGGTGAAGCGAGATCAGTATGTAACAGCGCCGGAATTCAAGGGCGATCTCCGAGATAACCCGCTGAACAGTGGCATCACCCGGCACGATTCCGACATGCGAAAATCCAGGAGTGACCAGGCCGGAGATTGAACCCGGTTCGCCTAGGTGGGAGACGAATAGTCCAACCACTACACCACCGCGGCCCCCACCCAGCAAGGTGACCCACGTACGAATCCTGGCGGGGACATTCACGGATTTCCACATTAACGGGCGCACTGAGTAACATGCGTCCAGAAAAGTTGACAACGACGGCGGGAAAGCAGTTCAACGTTGCTAGATACACATTTGTGAATACTGAAATCATTCCATTTGATTTCGAGTTTTTTTAACTAGTATAAGTGTAAGAATTAGGAAATTTGTAAAACACTTGGGTCCGCTTTCCTAATATTGCAGTTTTACTTGACCGACGCATGAATAAGGGATCACGCACTTGACAACGTTAATTTAAAATGTGGGGAAATAATACGCTATATACAAATGCAAGCAGAGCTTACAAAGTTCGTTCAAAAGTGCTTCGTTTACCGTAAACAGCCTATACTTGTTGGGGGAAATTGATATTCCTTTACGTTTTAGAGAATATCTGTTTTCGTCAATCACAACATTATTTTAATGTGTACTAAAAGTGTCATAAGCCCAATCCTACTTGCTTTAGAGATGATTAAATTATTCAGATACAATGACATGAAGGTTTCATTCGATTTCATCGAATGTGTAAACTTCTACGTTTTAACTGTCAAATGCTTTGATCACTGTTTTCAGCTGTTCGAAGAATTCTGTCATATTTCAAAAACCATTATATACTAATGTTTACAATTTAGGTCCATAACCATACTCAGGTCAGCTTTATGACTACTTAATAATGTATGTATTGACGATAGGTAGTTCGTGCGGTTATTATTTTACATATTGTTAACAAGCCTGCAGGGATTAAGCTACAATATTTACACTCATTTGACTTTTGTCTTTGGCTGATAAAATGTGCGGTTCATCCCAAGGACGCATATGATAAATATCAACGGCACAGCGATTGAGCAACCGAACCCCAGCAAAGCGATCAACACAGCTCATGTATATTTTCCTGTAAATCACGAATTGCGCTTGAGTGTATATAAAGCAGTGCCAAATAATATCGTCCATTAACGGTTACTTCCAACTTTTCTGAAGCCCTGCTGAAGTTAAACTTCAGTATATTCCTCCACCTCATGCAATCAAAGCTTAACCAAGTTTCTTACTAAGCATTACCAACACACCTATCTCCTCTCTGAGTAGGTTCATATTAATTATAAACTAAATATCATAATTGTCTACAGTAATTGTAACAGTAAAAGTTCAATTTAACCAAAAAACAAGGTACTTTTGTTGACACGGGCATGAAACGCTTGTGATAGATGGCATGTTTAGGAATTAACCAGACTTGACATTACATGGCGTGATGTTTTAAAGATTTGATTCAAAAAGTGTGAATAAACCACGAATAGACTATAACGAGAATTTTACACCTCTCTACTTATTGTTGGGGCGCCTGATTTTCGCGAAGAGGATTTCACATATGCTACACTTCAACATATTACTTGCACACCTGCAATTTTACTTTCGTTACAGACCTCGTTTTTTCGGAGATAAGGTGGTTTTTGACTGGTACGATCATAATTAGGCCATAGATAGAGACATGCAAAAATTCGCGTTATCTTTCAGTGACATGATAAACTCCACTGCCTTATATAAAGACAGTACAGTGAGGGGCTGTGGTACCAGGGGTCCCTCTAACTCTAGTATACTAACAATGATTTTTTAATGTCACTACAAGATGAAACGAACCCCCAGGGCTGCCCCGGGAGATTATGGACTTACCTACACATTATATGCGAGATTAATTAGCACACTTGAACACGACAAGCCAACATGTTAGACAGACATCACGACACTGACATTCACTCCAGTCGGGAGGCTGGATGGGAGTTTCACTCCCCGCCGAACACACAAACACGTAATTTTACTTATAATAGGCAGCACCAATTTACAGCCTTAATGCAGGTCCGGTGCCCGACAAAACACAGCTGCACGACGCTCCACCGCCGACACAATGATTTGAGTACCTATATGTCGGCGTGCATTTGTTTTACAAACACACTGTGAGTTATGAGAGTCAAGGCTCCCGGTCTCATGACACCGAGGCCATTCGGTGGCATATGAGGGTTCGGCGGCTCTATTGGCCGCTCCGCTGCTGAAGTGACGTTATTGGCTCGAGGTTCCCGCGAGGCGTGTCAGACATACTGCCGGCCTATAACAGAAGTCTGTCAAATGCACAGTAACTTGGAGTTCAGTTTGCCGGTAAATAATAACGCGAATTTTGCACGTCTCTAGACAGAGAAGACTCAATAATACAGATGTGAAGTATTGTCGTGATTCTTCTGGTGATGGGCGTGTCCATTTGCTGATTCGCTGCGCGATGCTCTGTAACGAGCCAACTTGTTGTGTCCGACTGGCTACTGTGTGCTGCGGAACGTTCCCTATTGGCTGTGTTTCTGGCCAGTGACGCCATTTTTTTGGCATGTGCGGATGGAGTTATACGCTGTATAGTCTCTTCACGGTTTTTTCACACTTTTTGAATCAAGCATTTGAAAAATTACCCCATATATGACGTGTTTGGTTGTTTCCGTAATATGTCATGTATCACAAGCGTTTTATACTTGTGAACATAAAAACCTCTTATTTTTTAGTAAAATTTAACATTTATATTTTTTTATTTCCAAATTAAAATATTTTATTTATAATTCATATGAATAAAAATTATGAGAAAATGCGTTTTTTGGTAATACCTAAAAGAAAAGTCCTTATGCAAAATATTATTGAGGTGAGTGCGCACGAATGCGGTGCGTCGTTCCTTTGGTGTAATTTTCTAGACTTGGTTAACCTTTGTTTTCATTAGTTGGAGAAATAACCTGAAAATGGAACTTTAGCCAGGCTTCAGAACAATTTGAAGTAACCGTGAATGGGTTATGAACGTAAACTTAATGAATATTTCTCACTAAGCACTCGTATTTTTCTTAGCAACTTTGCATTGTCAAGACAAGTAATTTAGAATTCGTAAACGGACTAAGTCAACAGTTGTAGCGAAAAGGATGATTAGCGAAAACCAAGCATTTCAAGTGAAAATTTCGATTAGTCTTATCAGATGTGCGCAAGGACATTACTGCATTTCCATAAATCATGACTAGAGAACTGCAAAATTCGCTTTATTATTTGAGGACAGTTTAAACTTAAAACAATTTTATCTTTGTAATAAGTTTGTCATTGGACCATACTTTATTTGACACGCCGCGGGTAACTCTGCGCCAATAAATGAACTCTTCACAATCGTGTGCCCCAATCAAGTAATGTTCACTGAGAAAGGGAGTGACTTCATATCTGAGCAGCAGCCAATGGAAAAACGACGCCGGCTCGAGTATATACAGTATCGTGCATTTCAGCTAAAACATAACGCGAATTTTGCACGTCTCTAATCACAGCTTATTCAGGGACTGTACTTAGTACACAGGACGCCAACAGTATTGCTAAGAAAGGAGAACAAATATGACAGGCGCACAGTGAGATTCCTAATTAAAAACGATTGACTGGTAAGCCTAGCGAAGTCAATAAGAGATCATCGCAAGGAGACGTGATAAAGTTAATATCGGGATACTGCCGACACTTGACATCGCCTGCAGGTAGATATCAGTGGCTTATCGACTGTCAAACATAGGAACTACGTCACGCCGAGAAGTAAATATGTGTACCCCTGCAGATAAAAATACTGGCATTTCACGTGCTGACGTCCGACAAGATGTATTTACAGTTCTCTCAGGTGCGACGCGAGTAGCCTATATTTCTAATACTGTCGAGGATTAGGTCTTCTTAATGTTTGAGATAATGGTAGGTGTAGTGAAATTTTCCGAGCAGATTTCAAGATAAGTTATACTTCAAAACACTCTGCGGGGTCGTTTACATATCTTGATTTGCTTAATTACTTTTGGACACGTCTTAACTGTCTGCACAAGAATCGTAGAAGCCGTGCCGATGTTGGCGAATTCTACGTGGCCCGGTCAAATGTGAAACCACCTTCTCAAGTAGACAGCAAACAATGGCAATAGACAAACTGCTGTTGGGGGCTTATAGTGTTGAAGTCTACCGTCTACTCACCACTAGCTCTAGATATTAGTCTCTAAATTATTCATCNTTCAAAACACTCTGCGGGGTCGTTTACATATCTTGATTTGCTTAATTACTTTTGGACACGTCTTAACTGTCTGCACACTAATCGTAGAAGCCGTGCCGATGTTGGCGAATTCTACGTGGCACGGTCAAATGTGAAACCACCTTCTCAAGTAGACAGCAAACAATGGCAATAGACAAACTGCTGTTGGGGGCTTATAGTGTTGAAGTCTACCGTCTACTCACCACTAGCTCTAGATATTAGTCTCTAAATTATTCATTCATTATTGCTATGTATTTGAAAATGTTTATTATTTAGCGACACACATTTCAAATATGTTGTTAATTTGTCCGCCACATGACCACTAAGTATGTGTAAACATCATGTTATCATAGCATTAGTATTATTTAACAGCATTTATACATTTAACGTTTACCGTGACATTGCCAACATTTCACTCGTTGACAGGTAACCTTAACCTTGAGAGAACTTACAATTTGTTCTGAGCAAGGAGCTGTACCCAAGAATTGCACTCTTCCTTTACTTGTACATCACGTTAGATTGCGCAATATTGTTCAGAAAATATGTTACTTTTTTGCAGTTTCATACTAATCAAAGCCTCGATATAGGGTATCTAAGATAGCTGCTAAACGCGTTTGTTCCTGATTTATGTTTCCGTAATTTTGCCTGTTCAGGTACGTGACTCAAGAGCCCACGAGTACGGCGTTACTGCTGTCTAAAGAAGCCTTAAAGGCGTGTCAAATAAACCCAGTACTCACCAAGGAATACAATTTAGGAAAATTCACCATATTATTTATTACTTAGTTTCTTACTGGTTACTCATTACTCAAGCGACTGTGAATCTCTTCTTATGACCGGTAAATAAAACTTCCTTTCGGGTGCCTTTTTCAAAAATTTTAGTTGAATAACTGGTCTAATGATTAGACTAAGTGAAAAGTATTTGTATGTCTTAAATTATATAAAATTACGTTTTAACTGATGACTCATGACAATACGAACATAAGGATTGGTGTTTTAGTAAAATAGTTAACTTTCTAATACCTGTACTTTTTCTCTTGATCGAACAACAGATGCTAGTAAATAAGTCTTCACCAATATCGATTTTTACAAGTGGCCATCTGAGAGACACGCAAAAGTCAGAAAAAATTACATTACGCGTAAGCATGGACTTTAAAAGTGAGGAAACTATAATTAATGCGCTTTCTGTCATGGTGGACCCTTGACCAAACAACTAAGCAGTCTAGATGGTCGATAATTATAACTCCAAAAATCAGCTAAGGTAGCTCTCAGTAAGTGCATAGAAAGAATTATTTTATTCATGTAGGCATGGATAAATGTGGGCTAAAATACCACTGGGTGAAGGGATGCCTAGCAGAAACATCGAGCGAGGGGGCGCAGTGGTTAAACTTTGGACTCGCCTTCGGTAGGAGCTGGGATCGAATCCGGGTTCGGCCATCCTGATTTCTGTTTCCCATGGTTTCTAGAAAACACTCAAGGTTCCTTATTAGTGGCCATGGCCAATTCCCACCTGTGCCTGCATGTCTGAGCAACTTGTTCCGTCTATAATGACCTCGCTGTCGACGAGATGTTAAGCCCTACCTACCTAGCAGAAAAACAGCGAAAGATAAGCTTAAGTCGTACACAGTAAACAACTTCTGTACTTTGCTCAATATTTGTAATAAATCTGAAGTCTACAAAACTTGCTTATTAAAATTCAACGTTAGTTTTACACATTCCACGCCAAGATTTTGTGAAATTAACACTAATTTATTCGTAGTGTTACAAAACTGTATTTGACAACTAGCTACCAAAGAATTATTTGAGAGATACAAAAAAAATACAGTGTGTGCATATCAGTGCCAAAAAAATCCGTAAATATTTCTAAATCTCGCGTAGTCGGACAGGAAAAGAAATCGACGCCTCAGGTGAAACGCACTAAGCACGGGCGTCCAGACAACAGCAGCGCTTCTGAAAGATTAAGTTATCGTTGTCGGAGCAAGCAAGTCGCCGCTTCCGGTTTAGATTACGCCTTAAATGCACGCCCGCCTGCCACCGACCGCGAAATCTAATACTTCACAGCCGTCACAGCTCGCAGGGTACTCTTATCACCCCGCGCGGAGAAGCGCTCGTTTTCCAAACACATTTGTGCTCACTACCAGATAGTTATGTGTTCAACACAAAAAAAAATATATTTTTTTTCGTCTACAGTAAAGATAAAAAAAATATTTTTTTTTCATCTACAGTGAAGACTAAATAACAATTAACTTACAGTATAACTTACTCTATAAGTNCGCGCGGAGAAGCGCTCGTTTTCCAAACACATTTGTGCTCACTACCAGATAGTTATGTGTTCAACACAAAAAAAAAATATTTTTTTTCGTCTACAGTAAAGATTAAAAAAAAATATTTTTTTTTCATCTACAGTGAAGACTAAATAACAATTAACTTACAGTATAACTTACTCTATAAGTANAAAAAAAATATTTTTTTTTCATCTACAGTGAAGACTAAATAACAATTAACTTACAGTATAACTTACTCTATAAGTAATTATTCGTAAATTTACCCCGTCATTGTCTTCGCTTATTGATATAGCCCGAATAGAAATGATTTTTTTTTTCATATATCCATGGTAGCTTTCCAAAATTTATTACGGAAAGAATCGAATGTGTAGTGAAGTTCCCAAATTTGTGTCGTAGCAGTCCTTTGTTTGCAGCTTGATAAGTAGTCAATTTCTTATATTGATTATAAGTTATAAATTTACATTACAGTTTAAGGAGTTTATATAAATATTTTTTACAGTGCACGTGGCTCCACTGCAGCGTTTAGGCACGGCCTCGTGGTGTATATTCACGACTAAGAGGCAACGCAAATGCAGTAGCCTATTAATTGTGTAATGTTCAACACTCATAAGGAAATTATTTTTTTAACTTGCAATCAACTATTACATTTTACAATAGTTGCTCAGTAAAAACTCTCTGAGCGTTTTACGAACAATCCTTCGGAAACTATAGTTCACAAAATTTTTGTTGTAACACCACAATTGAAATATTGTGTCTTTACATCACATTGTTTTATAAAAAATTCTAAACTGTTTTTAATTATCGTCACTCAAGTTTACAATAAACCTGGGATAATTGCTTTTTAAAATTCAACANAAATTCTAAACTGTTTTTAATTATCGTCACTCAAGTTTACAATAAACCTGGGATAATTGCTTTTTAAAATTCAACATCAGTTTTACAAATTCTACAGTAACATATTGTAAAATCTCCTTCGATTTGCTTGTAGTGTTGCAAGAATGATCTTGACAACTACTTTCCAAAGAAAAAGATAAAGTCCACATGTGGTTCCCCCTAAGGCAGGGTCACGCATGGATGAGAGGCAGGCGCCAAGCGTAGCAGGCTGCCCTACCCGTGGCACAACCAGTCACTCCGGCCAGCCCGAAGAATGGATGAGGTGAGACGAGATAGANAAATTCTAAACTGTTTTTAATTATCGTCACTCAAGTTTACAATAAACCTGGGATAATTGCTTTTTAAAATTCAACAACAGTTTTACAAATTCTACAGTAACATATTGTAAAATCTCCTTCGATTTGCTTGTAGTGTTGCAAGAATGATCTTGACAACTAGTTTCCAAAGAAAAAGATAAAGTCCACATGTGGTTCCCCCTAAGGCAGGGTCACGCATGGATGAGAGGCAGGCGCCAAGCGAAGCAGGCTGCCCTACCCGTGGCACAACCAGTCACTCCGGCCAGCCCGAAGAATGGATGAGGTGAGACGAGATAGAGGCGGAGACGTAGCGGAATGAAGATTGGGGAGGAAGAGGGAGAACCCCGAGAAAACCCCCATACCACGGCAGTGACCGTCACACTCCCCGCGCATTAGAACCCACCGTCTGAAAATACCCCGTCATGTCGGAGCCTGGACTCGAACCACGGACCTCAGAAATGGGATGCCAGAGAATAACATACTGAGCAACCGTGGGTGCAATTTCCAAAAAATTATTTGAAGAGAAAACTTTTTTTTTACAGTGAACTGTCTGATACTGACAGTGGAATAAATAAAAATACGCAGGAAAGCAAAAGACATTTACGAACTGCTATCGTGGGGTATGATGTAGAATCTAGTTCACTATAACGACATGAGCCTTCCATACAGGCCTAAATAGAGTTCAGTCACCTGTGTGATAGACTTCACGCCTGCTTGTAAACTCAAAACAGATACAGGTTATCATTGGATGCTTGCTACCACAGTCAGACACTTTGTGATTGCACTCCGTGCGTGTTAGGGGCCCGCAGTGGTATAGTGGTCAGATTACTCGCCTCCAACCAAGGTGAACCAGGTTCGATTTCCGGCGGGGTAGCTCCCAGATTTTTGTACGTGAGAATCGCGCCGGTCAGCGGGTTTTCTCTGGGATCTCCCGTATCCCCAGCCTTTACATTCCGGTGCTGCTCCATGCTTATTTCGCTTCACCCTCATGGGCTCTCAACTTCTGTTATAAGCCATCCAAATCTCCACTGCACTCGTGCGTGTTAATTATTTGCTCAGAGCTCTAAGGAGTCTGAAACAGGTCGTGAGTCGATTGCAGAAGCAATACAAACGACAAGTGTTTGAGGTATCCTTAAATAAACAGCAGGAAAATTATTTTAGCCAGAAAAACACGTTGTACAATGATACAAAATCACATAAACTACAGAACACAAATAACAATATTTAGGTCCCTAATGTGTACATTTTGTTTTATTACTCTCATTGACGTCCCAAATTTAGCTCCGAAAGGCTAATCAGAGAGCTGTTCACGCGAACGTCACATCCATGACCTGGCCGGTAACATGGAAATCATGTGATCTTTGAAGGAATAGTGTAATGGGGGTGAATGACTAGATGGAGATTTTTGGACACCCACCATTGCGATGCAGATGTCTGTCTGGAAATCATGGTTTGAACGCAGCGGTTAACAGACCACATTTACGGAGGTCGACAAAATAGAGAAATTGTGAGGTTGAAAATGATTACAGCATAGCAGTCAGAAACATTCCAAACCATAGGTAAATGGTGCAAAAAAGTTTGTAGTGCGTAGTGTGTAACTTACTGCCAATCACTTTAATTTTAATTTTTGTTTTCCAATTTATTTTATTTGGTGTTTGTTAGTGGCGACGGATAATGTCCAAAAATTATCGTGTTGGTTAAATAAATAGGCTAATGCAACTTTGCAGAAATTGTGACATTCTTAATAGCTGTTATGTTAATATGTCTGAGTTCACTATTAAATTTCCGTCATATCATGACGCGTTTTAGAGAAGGGAAACTTATGGCGGGAAGTGTACGTAGGTACTTAGCAATACACCAGAAGCACTGGTGTATTGTGCAACTAGTATATGACTATGGGGCATCTGAAGTTTATAGGTGTTGCTAACTGGTACAGGTGCCTGATGCAACTTTTGATGTTTGAAGGAATAGGTATAAGTGGCATGGATATTATAACTATCGCGGAAATACTAATATTCTGGTTACAGTGGCGAAGAAAGCTTCGCGTGGACTCGACATTGTTCGATCCCGAAACCTGAAGCTAAAGGAAATTTCAGTATTTTTTACTTACCGGGCTCAGCTCAGTCATCTCCGTTTTTTCGCCATTACGGATCGCATTTCCTTACATTACCTGAATAATTCCGTTAAAATGTNTTCTTTACATTAACTGAATAATTCCGTTAAAATGTTGGCGAATTTACGGATATTTTTAACAATGCTGAGAATTGTGAAGTCTATCACGGTGCCTTGTTATAATACGAAACTGTAGGACAGTTGTTCTCGGACTTTCTTTACAATGGACCGCTAGGTATGGGCTGTGAACATAACACGGACCACTTCGTTAGCACCTCTTCCACTGGAGTAGCAAATTTATGAATAATGATTTAACTAAACAGTAAACTGAATTAGCGCCATAGAAGTTGGGCATTGTCACAATAAAAAAAAANTTAGCACCTCTTCCACTGGAGTAGCAAATTTATGAATAATGATTTAACTAAACATTAAACTGAATTATCGCCATAGAAGTTGGGCATTGTCACAATAAAAAAAATTCACATTAAACATTTTGATTGCAGAAAAGATTAAATTAATTAACAAGATTAATTATACAATTTACTTCGCGGACCACCTAGCACCAAGCCACAAGCCAGTAGTTGGCCGCAGACCACAGTTTACGAAGCACTGTAGGACTCTGTAGCATAAAACTATGAGGAACTGAGAGTTATAGGCTATTCACGGTAAAGTGAGCACTTTTGAAGGCGTTTTCATTTGGAATAATAGTCAAAAAATATATTTTATTTTAGCAGTAGACTTTGTCTTTTGAATGCGGTGGAACATACANATTCACATTAAACATTTTGATTGCAGAAAAGATTAAATTAATTAACAAGATTAATCATACAATTTACTTCGCGGACCACCTAGCACCAAGCCACGAGCCAGTAGTTGGCCGCAGACCACAGTTTACGAAGCACTGTAGGACTCTGTAGCATAAAACAATGAGGAACTGAGAGTTATAGGCTATTCACGGTAAAGTGAGCACTTTTGAAGGCGTTCTCATTTGGAATAATAGTCAAAAAATATATTTTATTTTAGCAGTAGACTTTGTCTTTTGAATGCGGTGGAACATACACACTGTGTTTATTACTTACATGGCAATATTTATTTAACAAGGTGGATAAAGGATAAAAAAAGGCTGAAAGGAAAAAGTAACAAGGGCCTCAAAGGTGCTCACTTTACCGTGAACAGCCTATATAAAAAACCTTCTCCGCTGATGGGAGTGTGCGTACCGGCAATGCAAGGGATCCGACGACTTAAAGAGCACATGTCTGCACGTCTTCGAGACACCTCCCGTGCCATGGTCGAGCAGGGAAAACGAGTGTCGGGTTGTTTATTTTGACGGCTGCGTGTTGACTTGCAGAATTATAACCTGCCCAGCCAAGGCCGTGTGAGGCGATAATCAGTTGGCCAAGTCAGTTTCACGTGGGAAACCTTGGCACATAGCACCAAGGGACTTGCAACCCTTCCGCTGCCAGAACTTTGGCTATGTGGCGATTCTATAAAATGTATCGTGAATGATGTGCTTGCCAATGTAAAATTCTCCCTTCGTGCTCAGATCCATAGACACATTTCGTGGTGCCAGGCGGTTATGGCACAAAACGCGAGGTAAGTTANTAAGTTGCAACCCTTCCGCTGCCAGCACTTTGGCTATGTGGCGATTCTATAAAATGTATCGTGAATGATGTGCTTGCCAATGTAAAATTCTCCCTTCGTGCTCAGATCCATAGACACATTTCGTGGTGCCAGGCGGTTATGGCACAAAACGCGAGGTAAGTTAACAGCTTGGTTATCGACATATATAGGCTTTTCACATTTAACTGAGCATTTTGAAAGCCCTGCTTAAGATATACTTGAATGCGCATTGTGTATTTTTCCACCATATGTAAAATTAACACTGTTATGGGCCTCAGTACTTTATTCAAGCATCATCAAGTGAAAATGAAATTATTAGAAATATAAAAATTTCCTAATTTTTATACCTATATGCATTTAAAAACATAAAGCTAAAGAAATAATTTTAGTATCTACAAATTCGCGAGTTCAGTGACGTGTAGGGTAGACTTCGCATTCGTTTGGCAACTTTAGCAGACACCAACTGCTCATTGGCTCCGTGCTGCCACAGGGTTAGGCTGTAATTGGGCCTGCATTTTGTTGCCTTCTCTTTATTGCCTCAAGAGCGCTCCACGAGGTGCCATATTGGTCCTGGAACAATAACAGATGTAACAGACGTACAAGTATTTGAATTATATTCAGTCCTAAAATGATTCCGCGCATTCTCAACCGTCTCTAATTATGCGTTTTAAACTCAGCAATTTGTTGGAATTTCGAAATTGCCAAAGCAGATAGAGAATAAAANCTGTCCTAAAATGATTCCGCGCATTCTCAACCGTCTCTAATTATGCGTTTTAAACTCAGCAATTTGTTGGAATTTCGAAATTGCCAAAGCAGATAGAGAATAAAACACAAAAGTAAAAAATGACGTATAAAATATTTCCGCTAAAAATTAAGTGTAATATTTATGCAAAACAAATTAATGCAAATTTCCAACCAAAAATATTATAAAAAATAAATATACAAAATAAANAGCGCTCCACGAGGTGCCATATTGGTCCTGGAACAATAACAGATGTAACAGACGTACAAGTATTTGAATTATATTCAGTCCTAAAATGATTCCGCGCATTCTCAACCGTCTCTAATTATGCGTTTTAAACTCAGCAATTTGTTGGAATTTCGAAATTGCCAAAGCAGATAGAGAATAAAACACAAAAGTAAAAAATGACGTATAAAATATTTCCGCTAAAAATTAAATGTAATATTTATGCAAAACAAATTAATGCAAATTTCCAACCAAAAATATTATAAAAAATAAATATACAAAATAAAAACATAACATAAGTTATATTCTCAAAATGGAGACCAAATTGCCACCAAAACTAATTACGCAAGATATATTATTCAATAAAAAGAGACAAAAACCCAATAACAGAAAAAAAATTTAACTGTAAAAGAATAACGCATTTGTCAATGTATAAGATAATTTATTCAGGAACTGAGAGTATTAAAACAAACGGAAGAATGATAACACAAAAGACAATAATAATTTATAAGCNATTTAACTGTAAAAGAATAACGCATTTGTCAATGTATAAAATAATTTATTCAGGAACTGAGAGTATTAAAACAAACGGAAGAATGATAACACAAAAGACAATAATAATTTATAAGCTATATTTTATTCTTGGTTGTTTCTCTTGTAATCAGCTTCGGCAATGGAAAAATTCCAACAAAATCNCGTCGGCAATTCCAACAAAATCTGTGTTTTATTGAGCTACACCATTGCCATGAAATTCTAAAAACAAATTTCTTAGTTATGTGATGCAAATAATGCAGTGACATTAACTACAGTTTCACACGTGAAGACTATTGCTAGTTCAAAGTCAAATGAGCGCTGCTATGTTTTTTCTTTGTGAAGACTTGTTTATGCTTCAACGCATAGAACGTTTTTATTGAAATCCGAATGAGAAAATTATGCGCGAAAGTCTAAAACAAAATGCGTTGGACGTGTCTGGAAAGTCCATTGGCTGCTGCACGAAGGGGTGGGGTTGTTCAGTTCAGCAGTGACGGCGGCGGAACGCAGTTGAGCAACAGCTGCCCCGCGTGTACATACCCTATTTGCCGAACTATAAGTTCGTATCCAATGGCTCTTTGTCAATGACTTTCCGCCATATTGCTGGCCAGTGAGGCCATTCGTGGGTGGCTAGAGTTCGCGATACGAGCTGCCGTTTCTCTTCTGCAGTCATAAATATTCTGCGACTACTACACCTTCAAACCGGTTCATGGTGTTTACGATATACTGTGGTTGTTTGCAGGTGTGTGGAACGGACAGTCAAGTAACCATCTGCAGTGTGCTGAAGAGAGTCATCGACAAAAGTAGCCGTCGCGGGCCCATTGGCTGCTATGGAGTAAAAAGTGTAATTAAGGTGGCTGAAATTGGTAGGATTTCCTTCATTCTTTGAAAAAATGAAAAGCCAGGTATAAATCAACAGCATTCCTTTAGACTGTTACAATCAAAATAAAATAAGATTTATAAAATTAAAAATTAATCAATATTAATGCACACGTCAATTTATTCGTTTCAGATGTTGCAAAATAATACATTTTTGGTGTGAAAAGTACTTAGGAATTTCTTGTAGCAACTGGCAGTTTGGAACGTACATAAGTCTTCCCATGCCACAAGAGGCAACCAATTATAAAATAGTTGGTGTGTCAGCAGCAACAGTTTGCATTGAACAGGTAAAGGCGCTGTTTGTATTGGTGATAATAGCCTCTGGACTTGCACGGCAATACGTCAGTCGTGAACGAGTGTACTCGGGATGTTTAGGGGTTAATAAGTGCTGGAAGAAATCATAAATATTTGGGGGAGGGGGAGGGAGACGTGTTTCTGAGGTTAGAATTTCCTTTTGCTAGCATTCAATTACTTAGAAGTGATAATGTAAACTAGTTATGTTCGCGAACATGATCAAACATGGCTGCCGAGTGATTTGACAAGAAACACGTTNCAGGTGTGTGGAACGGACAGTCAAGTAACCATCTGCAGTGTGCTGAAGAGAGTCATCGACAAAAGTAGCCGTCGCGCGCCCATTGGCTGCTATGGAGTAAAAAGTGTAATTAAGGTGGCAGAAATTGGTAGGATTTCCTTCATTCTTTGAAAAAAATGAAAAGCCAGGTATAAATCAACAGCATTCCTTTAGACTGTTACAATCAAAATAAAATAAGATTTATAAAATTAAAAATTAATCAATATTAATGCACACGTCAATTTATTCGTTTCAGATGTTGCAAAATAATACATTTTTGGTGTGAAAAGTACTTAGGAATTTCTTGTAGCAACTGGCAGTTTGTAACGTACATAAGTCTTCCCATGCCACAAGAGGCAACCAATTATAAAATAGTTGGTGTGTCAGCAGCAACAGTTTGCATTGAACAGGTAAAGGCACTGTTTGTATTGGTGATAATAGCCTCTGANTCAGCAGCAACAGTTTGCATTGAACAGGTAAAGGCGCTGTTTGTATTGGTGATAATAGCCTCTGGACTTGCACGGCAATACGTCAGTCGTGAACGAGTGTACTCGGGATGTTTAGGGGTTAATAAGTGCTGGAAGAAATCATAAATATTTGGGGGAGGGGGAGGGAGACATGTTTCTGAGGTTAGAATTTCCTTTTGCTAGCATTCAATTACTTAGGAGTGATAATGTAAACTAGTTATGTTCGCGAACATGATCAAACATGGCTGCCGAGTGATTTGACAAGAAACACGTTNAAGTGATAATGTAAACTAGTTATGTTCGCGAACATGATCAAACATGGCTGCCGAGTGATTTGACAAGAAACACGTTTAGAGCACTCGTGCAACCACCACGTTAGAGAACACGTTTGCCCAGCCCGTCACGTGGCAGGGCAAGGTGTAGGATGGGGGGAGGGAGGGGTAGTTGTAGGACCGGTAAGTTGTCACGAAAGGTGTCGCAGAACTAAGCGCCCACATTGCCGTCGCAACTGTGCCCAGCCGAGGTGTGACCCGCCCGCTGATAGCGAACACGTTACCTACTACAATCCGTGCCGACACTTCGCGCACCTGACGCCAGAGCTCTACGCACTACTTCCGCGGTGATGTAGTGCTCAGACTACTCGCCTCCTACCAAGGTGAACCGGGTTTTATTCCCAGCGGGGTCATGTCCGGGTTTACGCAAGTGGGAATCGTGACGGACGATGATGTCACTGGTCAGCGGGTTTTCTCAAGGATCTCCCGTTTCTCCCGCCCTTTCATTCCTTCGCTGTTCCATATTTGCCTCGCTTCACCCCCATCGGCTCTCATGACCACGATATTAAGAGCCACCCAAATCTCTCCACTCCACTACTTTCGCTAATGAATGAGCACCGAGTGCTGTTTTCACCGAATTCCCCCGACACATTTGTAAAACTTTTTAAAGGTGCGATCTGGGCACCTTGGATTTATATATTCTTGCCATTACTTACCGTTGTTAGACCGACCAAGTTGCGTAAGTGTCACATNTCTGGGCACCTTGGATTTATATATTCTTGCCATTACTTACCGTTGTTAGACCGACCAAGTTGCGTAAGTGTCACATATATAATTTTACAGGAGAGCACTTTAAAGAAAAGTGACATCAAATCAAATACACCTCTCCGGTTTAATAAGTAATATAGCAGTGAGCAAGGCAAAGGGCCATTATATAGTACAATATGTTTGTGGTTATACCACAGTATGAAATGTTCGATAGCTGTAGCCATTTTGCAATNTTTATACCACAGTATGAAATGTTCGATAGCTGTAGCCATTTTGCAATAAAAAAAAAGGGCAAAATAGAAATACGCCAGTTCGGATGGTCTGAATGTGTAGGTATTGTATCATTCTTGGCAGTTACACTAATTCATATCTGCTTTGAATTAATGTTTTGAATAAAGAAAAATACAATGCAATGACATTTAACTCTCGCTAAGGGTACACTAAAAATGTGACATATAATACTGGACTATAGCACTGGTTATAGTGTTTGTCATGAAGGTAATACTGACACAGCATAAGAGTGTTCCACTGAAAAGTCACTTATTTGTAGCAGATGTCTTAGGAGCTGTGCAAAGTGTGGTAGCACTTTGTAGAATTGCTGATACATCGGTTTACGAGCCACAGGACTAGGGCCTACATAAACTGTGGCCAAGTCCTTGTGCTTTTCGTAGGCCAAAGGTGTGGGAGTAAAATTGAGTTTGGATACAGCGTGTTTCATGGAATCCAAAGCGTGACGTTTGGAAGAGAGTCTCTCATAGTTAGCATCAGTGTGACTACTTTTGATGTAAATACAGTTGACATCGTCTTTTGTCACCACAACTTCACAGATCGCAGTCCATTTTACTGGTTTTCCTGCGTCGAAGGTCTATATAATCTTGATTATAATGTCTTCGGAGAGTTTCTTATTGTTTAAGAACTCATTTAATTGCATTTCTCGAACTTCATATGGAGCAGTATGGCACGCAAGAGTCATTATTGGTGGTAGTTGGCAAGGAATGAAAACATCAACGCCGTGAGACAGAGCTATTAAATTGCACTTTGCACGGAATCTCCTTCGCTTTGTCCATGGTTTACCTCAAAGAAGTTGAGGGTGATAGTACGAAAGCTGGTGGAGTGCCTCAATACATACAGGAGTGTTGTAATGACCATGCTGTTTTTGTACTGCCCAGCAGCTCCATCGGAGAAGAGATGAACTTCCTCTATTCCTTCTCGATCAAGAATGTGAAGGAAGAGGAAGATAGCAAGTTGTAGCTATTTCGCATGACCCCCTCCTGTTGATCACCTCGTGCTACAAGAAGCAGAGGCAATGCTATAGACGGAAAAGTTATAGTTTGACAGGCGACGCTTGTAAAATATTGCACTCTTTTTAGAAATAAGTAAATAGATAACCTGTTGCAGAACAAAGACTGCTGCAGCAACTTTATCTGGATGTTGTTTCGGTAGTTCATTGGCTGTGGCCTTATATTGCCACAATCAAATTACACAGATAAGTGTCATAGTTAACACATACTGCACAAGCTTAAATATATATTAATTACCTAAGACATGCTAAAGCAACTTGTAACTTTAGGACAATAGAGAAAAAAGACATTGGGATATTAAATTAGCGCCACGATGTAATCACCATTTAAGAGACAAATGTGGACTGACGAAGTGGCGTAAACACAGTTACTGGCACTTACGCCACTTTGTGTGTCCAAGAATCGTGTAATAATACCACTTACGCCAAAAACACGATTACTCTCTACAGAAATACAAAAAATATGGAGATACACCATTTAGTCAGTTATAGATCCACACAAAGAGATCCTTAGGTGACGTATCTCACTTTTGGCCAATTTAGCGCTTACGCCACTTCGTCAGTCTAATGATGTTATGTTCCAAATTATTTTTTGAAAATGCCACTTTGTTAGGGCAGAGAACATTATTCATTTATGTTTAGAAACGATTATTTTTTTACTTTTCATACCATCACTTTTGTAATCATTCTCGAAAGGTAGTCAATAAGTAATTTTCATTTATCCCATGTGTTAAACAAAGTTACTCCATTCACATTACAGTTATTCCGTCATCTGAGTGGTAGATCCTGTTCCGTTCGCTTCACTATTTCAGCGGCTAGAAAACGCGTGCGATGTTATTCCGTTGACGCATGTCGCATACTAGAATAGGCATAGCGCCGTTATCACACCCTGCCATCTTATTAATACATATCCAGGGCAGGCAGCTGACCAAGAAACATTCAACCCAGGGATTCACCCCCAGAGATGAACCGAGGCTCGAAGGACACAGGTNTATTGCCACAATCAAATTACACAGATAAGTGTCATAGTTAACACATACTGCACAAGCTTAAATATATATTAATTACGCGTGCTATGTTATTCCGTTGACGCATGTCGCATACTAGAATAGGCATAGCGCCGTTATCACACCCTGCCATCTTATTAATACATATCCAGAGCAGGCAGCTGACCAAGAAACATTCAACCCAGGGATTCACCCCCAGAGATGAACCGAGGCTCGAAGGACACAGGTAAAGTCTCGAGGCTAATGGCTAAGAGGAGAACCTTCAGCCATGCAAGATAAATGGCAGATAAGGCGCTCAGGGACAAAGGAAACAGGGGGTGCTCCCGACCAGAATTGTGCAGACCACAGCTCGGAAATTAGTACCATAGGAATCCCCGCGACACCACCATTACCCTTCCTCCACCCTGGTTGGAGCGCACAATCCACTGACAAGAGACAAAATCGGGCACAAAAACGCCCGAGTTACACAGGGGAGCTCCCCAATTCTCTCCCGAGAAATTGCTGACAAAGGTAGCTTCAATATAGCGACGAACGAGTTAAATCACGATTGCAGCCGAGACGGAAGTTAGTTGTTCGGCAGTTGAGACGGAGGGGAGTTGTTCAGTGGCCTCGCCGGAAGGCGGAGGTCACTCAGTTGTATCTTCACGCCGAGAGACACGAGGCAGCCGGATGAGTCAGTCAACCGAGGCCGGGGTTGNGGGCTCAGTCTCGTGTGTGTGTAAATACCCATGTTATTTTCAGTCAAATAAAATACTTGTGTGTTAAATAACTGAGAATAAGAGTATTTGTTCACCCCTTACGCAACAACTATAGGGGCCCTTAGTCTGCACCAAAGTACAGTAACTCAGTACCCTACTAACCACCACCCTGTATAACTCAGGTGGCAGTAGCGTCACCATTATAAAATAGTTTTGAGTGCACTAGGAAACGAAACAATATGTGTTTATTTCGCCATTGGTTGTAAATCAAGATGGGGACTGCACAGCATGTAAACAAATTTCGCACACCTTAACCTTACTTTGCGTACTTAAATATTTTAAAGTACGCTGCATACATAATGTAGCTTAACCATACTGAACAGTGAACACCGCAAAAATGCATCTTCTGGAAAAATACTAATAAATGGCACCGTTCAAGATTATTTAGCTTTTGAACCTAACTTGCAGCACGTTCTTGCCAGAAATTTTCACCAACATGACGTCAGCACACGAAGTATTTGTGCTCCATACCACGTGAAATCGATGAACGATATTGGCAGGAAGTGTAATTACATATGATGTACACATATGCGCCTCTAGGTAAGGTAAATGAACCACTTATCTGAACATTGCAGGGGTAGCGGAATACGCCCATACACTATACTTACCTTGTCAAAGAAGTAATTTCATCATTCTGAATAATTTTGTCTCAAAAGTTGCTAATTCCACAATTATTCCTCTCTCCCCTTTAAGGTATTTTCCTCTATTTTACACTAAATTGTCTGTAGGTCTAACTACTGATATGTAAAAAAATATAATTATTTAAAACTAATCGAAGGACTAGTTTCGTCAAAGATACAGCGCTGAAGTTTTAAAGGCAACACACGTTTAACTTCGTTCTGTGTTATATTGATAGCGCAAATACTGATACGGCAAATGTTGCTTCCTAACTATAGCAAAAAAGTTCCCCTAGCCGGCAATACAACACTACTTGCCCATTTTCATTACAGATCAGTTTGTAATATTGCGCAGGTATTGAACATATCATAATTTCTTTTATTATCCCGCGTGTGTCAAAGTTTAAAGAAACCCATTTGTATCGTGTTTGGTACGTTTACTGTTCAACATTCGTACCCAGTTCGCCAAAACGTATGCAGTACAGAAGTAAAGCAGGTTTTATTTAAAAACTGTTAATTTTTTGTGAGTAGAGTTTGCTTACAAATAGCATCGTCCAAAGACATATTTTCATTTCTTCGAATAGTTTATTATTTAATCATTTGATAAAAATAAGTTCAACATGTTTTCTTCTAGAGTAAATATAACAGTTTTAACTAAAAATTATAATTCGTGTAAATTTTAGAAAGTCACATTAACAGCCGATTTACTTTAGGCTAAAGTGTTGATTGAAATTACGTGAGTAGCGTGTTGCAATTTCTTTGAACTCCGACACTTGGTTTACACTGAGAGAAAGGCCAACAAAATATTTGTTCGAATAAAGCCAAAAGTATAGTAACTTGCCCAACAAAAAAAGTTAGAATAAACAAAACTTCAGTGTTGGACCAAAATAAGAAATCTTTAGTTGCACCAACCAAACAAGAACAAAATAATTTGGTTTCCACAACAAACTATTTCATTTCCCCTATTAATTTGCTTGCGACAAACAAACTTTGTTTGGTTCGACGAAACCTTTTTCTCATAGTACTGTGGTAAAGGTTTAAACTTCTGGCTATTTTCACTTTAAATCTTATCTCAAAAGTCAAAACTAAAATACGGGTGAACTGGGTAGCAAATTTCCAAGAAATACATTTCGTGAGATTCTAATAACGAGCAATTATTTTGAACTGTATATATCCTAACGTAGTTATAGGCTGTTCACGGTAAAAAGAGCACTTTTTGAAGCCCTCTCATTTTGAATAATAGTCTATAGATATATTTTAGTGTAGCCTTAGACGTTAAATTTTGAGTCAGGGGATATATATAAACTGTGATTATTACTTACATGGCAATATTTATTTTAAAAAATGGTAGAAGGTTTTTAAAAAATGGCCGATAGGAAAATATAACTAGGGTCTCTAAAAGTGCTCACTTTACCGTGAGCAGCCTATACTTGTTTACTTTGGATATAGTAAAGGGGAAAATATTTTTTTACTCCTAAATATAGTTTTTACTAGTTTTTTGAAAAGTAATTTCCATCGACTGACATACTTTTTCCCAGCTAATATTTTAAACTATGGCGAAAATTGATGTATCTGCTAGAAATGTGGAAAATAGTTTTAGCCTCTTGAACGCCTACGTGGCTCTTTTGCGTTATAGCATGTCCGAAATACTTTTTTTTTTTCTGATTCAGCTAGTAAACGTGTCCCAATACGTTTACCTGCGCAAAGAAAACTTCACAAGCGAGGACGGATTGATACTTTAACTCTTTCAGGCATATACAGAAATGTAATTTAAAGCGTTGCAATTAAAAACCACTCTGCTGTCGAACGGCCTTAACTTTCGTCGAAGCCGTTGTTAGGTAAGGAATCCGCGGTTTGGGTTATTAAAAGCGGAGAAGGGAACGGCTGGAGTGATGTAGAGAAATAGCTTCTCCTAAACGAGGACAGTGAGCCCTAGAATCGAACCCAGGTCCTCTCGAATGCGAGTTCAACGGTGGTACCACGGCGCAACGTCGTTCGGCCTAGGGCAGTTGGCACCGGTACCTAGCTGCCTCGAAGCTACTTCCAAGATCACTGAACGCTGTTTTTTTTAATGCTCACACGTTGCTGAACTGCGTGATTTCGCGGGCTAGAGCTAAACAGACTGCCGGCACAGACCACATACCTCGAGACGGCCAGGAGAAAAGGACTCCCAGGAAGAGACGCCACACTGACCTACCTCAACACCACAACACTACGCTCCCGTGACATCTATCGCCCCGTTGAACAACGTGTAAATTTTTTTTGGTTTGAGATAAATTCTCGTCCACAGCGCGAGAACTTCAGAAACTGTACAAACTGCTCGGACACACTGGAAGCGACCGTGGCCTGTATGTATATACACTGAGAAAAACGCTTTTTATGAATCAAACTAAGTTTCTTGGCGCAAACAAATTAATTGATCGTGTTTGTTCATATATATATATATATAGTTGTTGGAACGAAATTATTTTGTTGTTCTTATCTGGTTGGCGCAACCAAAGATTTGTTTGACCCTACGTACATTAAAGAGTTTCGGTTAGTATAAAAACGAAGTTAGAAGCCCGGCCGAAATTAGAACCTACATAATCTGCGCTCGACCGCTACGCCTTAGAAACCTTAGCTAAAGTGACAATACGAGAAGTTGGGGTTTTTTTTAAATATGTACTGGGCAACGTGCGCCAATAAATATTTCACGTTTTACAGCTTTACTTTTTTAAATTACTGTCGAACTTGTTTTATCACGATATGAACAAAAGTAATTTTGTTGCTCTTCAAGTTTTGTTTACTCGACAAAATATTTTGTTGGAGCTGCGAGACGAGTTTTCAGCCCTATACAAACAAATATTTCGTTGGCCTTTCTNTATATATATATATATATATATATATATAGTTGTTGGAACGAAATTATTTTGTTGTTCTTATCTGGTTGGCGCAACCAAAGATTTGTTTGACCCTACGTACATTACAGAGTTTCGGTTAGTATAAAAACGAAGTTAGAAGCCCGGCCGAAATTAGAACCTACATAATCTGCGCTCGACCGCTACGCCTTAGAAACCTTAGCTAAAGTGACAATGCGAGAAGTTTGGGTTTTTTTTAAATATGTACTGGGCAACGTGCGCCAATAAATATTTCACGTTTTACAGCTTTACTTTTTTAAATTACTGTCAAACTTGTTTTATCACGATATGAACAAAAGTAATTTTGTTGCTCTTCAAGTTTTGTTTACTCGACCTAATATTTTTTTGGAGCTGCTAGACGAGTTTTCAGCCCTATACAAACAAATATTTCGTTGGCCTTTCTTTCAGTGCAAGAAGGAACCATTCCAGTATTAAACCCGAGTGATTTCAAAAAGCCATGGAAAACCGGGATGAGGTAACCGGACCGGGAATGGTATCCCGATCCTCCCGGATGTTTGTCAAGTGCGTCGTTACCACTCCGAAACATTCGCTCGGTACTTGGAACTTCGCAAGTACGTCGAAGGTATTTTTCGCTGCCAGTCTGTACGGAAGAAATGCCCCTTTTTTTGTTACATGTCATGAAATAATTAAATTTATTTTAACTGTTTTATTGCCATCCCTGTATTATTGTGGGATGTTTGATGGTTTCTCGTGACATAGTGCTATCACGTCAGAAGAGAATGCGCAGTCCATTCCTCTAAAAGCAGTCGGACGAACGTTTTTAATGGAGGGGGGAGGGATAAGAGAGTTCAGCCGTTGCGTCTCTTCGCTCGAGTAAGGAGACACGTTTTATCTCGAATAGAACAAAAACATCGGCCAGTGACGTGCGTGGAGTAACTATAGAAAACTCGAAAACGACAGAAGATATTTTCAGCTCAGACATTACAACAACAGTTGTCCCTACTCCCACCTCTCGTTTATGCGAGACAACCCCCTCCCTCCCACCTAATTCCACTCCCTCAAATACATTTCAGCTGCAAGTACATGTAGCTATTTGCTCCAATGGCAACGTAGGCTGCTGCTAAGATAATGTAGTTTAAAACATTTCGAACAACTCTCTTTCCACCATTTTTAACACTCGTCCCCGAGTCTCTCTCAGCACACGGCTCGGTCCACGACACGGCATTTTAGAACACCTGCAAGCAGATCAGCGAGTTCGTGGGAACACACTCGTCAGTATGGAAACGCACATAACCTATTGGGCTTTAATATATCACGCAACATACTGTTTGTTACGTGCGGACTCCCGCGCCGAGCGCCGTGTTATAGTCTTCGCACTTTTTTAATCGAACCTCTGAAAAATAACGTTATTATAAAGTGCTTGGTTCTTCCCTAAAGACGTAGTGTATCACAAGCGTTTTACACTTATCTTAGAATAAAAATACAATACATTTTATTAAAGTTAACTTTTAATAACTTAAAATTTATCTATAAATTATAAGAGTTAATTTATTACTAATATGAATAAAACATGGATAAAATAGGTGAGTTGGTAATGGATAGTAATAAATAATTAATATGTAAAATGTCATTACACTGAGTTCTGTGGTGTAATTTTCTAGGCCAAAATTAAGCTTTGTTTGCATGAGGCGTAGGAATATCCTGGAAGTAGAAGTTTAGCAGAGTTTCATAAAAGTTTGAAGTAACGACGTTCTTCTGTAAGGGGGGAGGGGGTGACTCCACAACAACAACAACTACTACTTTTTACCTCACTTAGCCTATCGGCCTTCCGAGGATTCCATTCTAGTGTTTTAAGTTTTGTTTTAAACTTCTATTTGTCCTGTCCAAACCACTGTCCTTTTTACCCATTAACTTATTTGTTTACATGTACATTCGTATCCATACATCAACCGCTATACCTGCACATAAATGCATTCATACACACAAACATCTTACAATACATCAATCATATAAATCATAACAGTAACAGTAATAATAGAAAAACCAATAACTCTAATTACAATTAATTTCATCACCACTACACTTAATAACGGTAAATCACAATTACTATCGATATCAAAAACATTNATATCAAAAACACTCTATCTTAGTCACAATTATCAGATGTGACACATCCCCTCCATTTTTCTCATATTATTATTTTTATATAATTACAGTACATTAGTCATTTTTATGGTAACAGTGGCAGTATCAATAACTCGAGTTACAATCTGTCACCGTTAAACCTCCAACAGTGGATCACAATTACAGCCAACACGCTTCTCCTCTAGGCAGGCCTAGCCACCACTACGTCACCAGGCCAGCGAGGGAAATGATTGGCAGCTGACCTGGACTGACGCCACTGGCCCGGAGGTGACGACGACTTGAGAGCGTGTGTAAGAACCCTTTGGCCATCGCCAAGAGTCGAGCTCGGAACGGGTATCTGTTGTTTTCATCTGGATTGCCCCCGTGTCTTTGTTTAAATGTGTTCTAGTCATTATGTTCGCCTGTGTTATCCTTGTTGTATCGTCTGTGTATACATCTGAACTAGACTTTTGTGTTCGTACGTGTTGTCCTCATATTATCTGTACATATGACCTTACCGTTGTGTTCGTCTGTGTTGTCTTATAGTGTTCATATGTATTGTCCTCGTCGTGTTTCCGTGTATACATTTGTTCTAGCCATTGTGTCCGTCTGTCTTATCTTCGTTGTGACATCCAGTTTTCTCGTATTACAATTTTGCATGTCTCTACATCATCTTCTGTTCTTGTGTCGCCTTTTCTTGTGATAACTGAATCATATTCCTTATATGGATTTATTTGTATGTTACTCTGTTATTTTTTTGAAAATAGCTACCACCGACCCATTTTTTGTTTTAACTTTTATTTTTNCATCCAGTTTTCTCGTATTACAATTTTGCATGTCTCTACATCATCTTCTGTTCTTGTGTCGCCTTTTCTTGTGATAACTGATCATATTCCTTATATGGATTTATTTGTATGTTACTCTGTTATTTTTTTGAAAATAGCTACCACCGACCCATTTTTTGTTTTAACTTTTATTTTTGTGTCCGAATTTTTATGACAAAATTGATGGTCCAGTTAATTACCAACCCCCATTGCAAGAATCATTCAAAAATCACATGCATGCATTTGAAACCAGAGATCGTTTTCGAATACTGACCTCAGAGTAGGCCAAATGTAAATATGAACCGAGGTAATAGGCCATCAGTATTTCCAAAATGACTAAATTATTATTTCCTATAGATATCTGCAGCGTGTGTACACAGCTCTCGTTGATTAAGAACGCATTGCTTGAAAAATCATAGCAGAACCGTGACGCCAGCCAGACTCATGATGCCCAATGAAAGTCTGTTTCTAGGCGCCAAAAACAAATGCATTTCCTTCGTAAACTGCAGCGTAAGGATAAATAAACAATACTACAGAATAGTAGCCTGCAGTCATTGTGCCTGGTACAACGTGATAGCATTTAAAATGTAGGAAAATTCCCATTTATCACCATTAACACCTTTTAGTGGTCGACGTCATGAAAGCAAATATTTGCGCACTGTGAATGTGTTGTGCAATCTCTATGACTTCGAATGCCATAAAAGACACAATTATTGGCAATTTCAGTGCAATAAGTAACGAAACTAAATAAGCAAACACTATATTCTGACAATAGAAACACACTTCCCCATTCCCCCAAAGAACCAGTCATGATACGCTCTCATATTCCATTTGTGAAATGTTTAAGTAATACATTTAATAGGTTGACTTATAAATTAGTAAGNTAAACTGCAGCGTAAGGATAAATAAACAATACTACAGAATAGTAGCCTGCAGTCATTGTGCCTGGTACAACGTGATTGCATTTAAAATGTAGGAAAATTCCCATTTATCACCATTAACACCTTTTAGTGGTCGACGTCATGAAAGCAAATATTTGCGCACTGTGAATGTGTTGTGCAATCTCTATGGCTTCGAATGCCATAAAAGACACAATTATTGGCAATTTCAGTGCAATAAGTAACGAAACTAAATAAGCAAACACTANATAAAAGACACAATTATTGGCAATTTCAGTGCAATAAGTAACGAAACTAAATAAGCAAACACTATATTCTGACAATGGAAACACACTTCCCCATTCCCCCAAAGAACCAGACATGATACGCTCTCATATTCCATTTGTGAAATGTTTAAGTAATACATTTAATAGGTTGACTTATAAATTAGTAAGTCCTGCGAAACATTTCAACGACCTGCTGTACTTAAGCGAATAAGAACTTTGGCACCCAAATAAAATATAGTAGATTGAAAATCCTTTTATAATATTTATACGTGAAATATAATTTGCACATCGTNTTGGCACCCAAATAAAATATAGTAGATTGAAAATCCTTTTATAATATTTATACGTGAAATATAATTTGCACATCGTCTGTGCAATACTTCGAATGGTTTCACACTACACGCTTACTCTCCGCCAGTTCAAAACATAAATAGTAATTGAATTTCTCGTTCGACCTAGCTATACATCCTAAAGCAACTTGGTTACTATTTCAATTCCTTTGTTGGTAAATTATGTAATAATGGAATAAACTGTTAACATCATGGATGCATTAATTTTCAAAGTGGTGCTCAACATGAGAATACTACAGATAACCAGTAAAGAAACTGAGAACTCCTTGTTACTTGCAAATGTTTAGTTCTGATGGAATTAATTTCGTTATTAAGTTTACATTCTCTGTTTAAAAGTTGTGTGTATTGTAACGTGGCAGTCGTTCAGTTTGGAGTAAGATTGCGTAAAGGAAATAATAATGAATTTAGTTCAGTGGATATCCATGTTAATTTTCTATATCAGAATTTTCATCAGATAGTCAAGCGACTACATTAACATCGCGTTCTATGACGTCATTAAATTGTTTGTGTGATCTTTTGTAGAAAATGGTGATGTACTGAGGACACAGGCTGATTGAGAACTGTGGTTACCCATTGCACAATTGGACAGTTGGGGGTTCCTTTAGGAAAACTGAATGTTTGATAGAAAAGTAAAATGGACTGTATAACAAAATTGCTGTTTACAAAATATATCTACTGGATCAAGCGAAAACAATGGTATTAAAACTTTTCAGCCATCGAAAATTATCGCTAGACAAACTGTAATTATGAAAGGTCGTCACAAATGAAATTCAACAAGGAAGCACGAGTGAAGAATGCGAGGATTCAACATGTTTGCCAACATAGAGTACACAGTAAAAATGTCTGTACTTGTNGGAAGCACGAGTGAAGAATGCGAGGATTCAACATGTTTGCCAACATAGAGTACACAGTAAAAATGTCTGTACTTGTTATGAACAACTATTTGGAAACTAGTTACCAAAGATTTTCTCTCTACAAACACCTCAAATGTATTTACAACACGTTAATTTAGAAAACATGCAAAATTGTTTATATAGCTCAGTGTTTATTAAAAAACTTGTAGTCTACTATTTACTTGTTAAAATTCAACATTAGTTTTACACATTTCGCTCGGAGGTTTTGTGAAATTTACTCTCATTTATCTGTAGTGTTACAAAAACATATTTGAAAACTAGTTTCTGCACTTCTTGTACAAACACAAACAATTTTTTGGTTAAAATGTAGTTGCAAATGAACCACAATTTAGTTTTCAATCAGATAACTTCAACTTCTTTCGTTTCTGGAGAGACACAACCCCATTTCCTACACACGCTCNAAATTTAGTTTTCAATCAGATAACTTCAACTTCTTTCGTTTCTGGAGAGACACAACCCCATTTCCTACACACGCTCACAATTCTAAAAATTGAATGAGTGTGAAGTTCATTGGCAGCTTAGGCGATGAGTGACTGCGTAGTATCTTGTAACAGAATGAATCTCTGTTGTCCAATATTAATGCATAATTGCAGTTGCGACAGTTTTATTCGCTCGGTTCCACAGCACGCAGACTATGAACAGGTGCTAAGTCGGGTACAACTATACGAATGTTTTTAATCAATCAGAGGTAGAGTATGCCGGAACGGCTGTCATCTATTTTAATAGCTAACTTTTTTTTTTAAGTTAGGTTGTGGATGTTTTAAAAAAAAGACATTTTTCTGCATCTGAGCGCGTGTGTTTAAGCAACCCCACCCACCAAAAAAAAAACTATAGAATCAACTTACGTGTTCTAAACTCACTTGCGACACCCATGCGTCATTAAAGATTTTATTTCAGTTTCCTAAAATTTTTAGGTTTTATTATGCCACTACCGATAAAGAGGTTTTCGTTAATGATCTGGAAATAAATTAAATACGAAAAACCCGTTAGCCGAAAATGATTTAAAATTACGATTTCTCCGGAGGAATTATTAGCAAAAATAATTTGTCCATAGCATTATTTGTATTAATAAACATATTTCACGGTTAGAACCTATATAAAAAACTGAGTTATGGCATACATTCCAACAAAAATAACAAATTTTTACTACTTTTTTGTGGTTTTCACTTTTGGCTGAGAAGTTAACTTCACGAAATAATTCCACTATTTACTTTTACACAAATTTTGAGATAATTTTTTAGTCATGCATATTACTTAGCGGGTTTCATTTATTGTATCATTTAAAGTCTGGAAGTATTCAATGCGTTTTTGAGGAATACCTGATTTTTCAATTAAACGTTGAAACTTAGTTTCCAGCAATTTGAAAATAAATTTTCTCAATTATTTCTATGGGTGTATTTTCAAGAGGAATGGTTCGTTGGTTCTTATGTTCAGTCTCTGTTTCAATGAGATTAGGCTTTGTTTTTTTTTAATTACTTCCCGTGTTTGTAAATTCAGCTTTTTGTTTCCACTTTTATTTAATTTAGAGGTACATTTTTTAACACTCCGCNTACTTCCCGTGTTTGTAAATTCAGCTTTTTGTTTCCACTTTTATTTAATTTAGAGGTACATTTTTTAACACTCCGCCCTCATTATCGCTGCGACTATGACGCGCACATGCTCGCACAGGTACCCTGAACTTTGAACACTTATTCTTCTTCGCAGTGTGAAAGTTAGTAAAGAGCCGCTGTTTTTCGGTCAGNCTTCGCAGTGTGAAAGTTAGTAAAGAGCCGCTGTTTTTCGGTCAGTTAATACAAAAAATGTTACGATTGTGTTCTGTTTCTCTCCTCTCTTCCTTTCAAACTCCTACGTGCGACTATTGTTCGATAGAATTTTTTGTAAGTGAAGCAGACATTTATAAGATAACTAATACTGCTCCAACACATTTTTTTTTTACGGGCGAAAGAACTTTTGATCTAGCATCTTCAAATAAATACAATGAAATACTTTTTATTATTCTGNTACTTCCCGTGTTTGTAAATTCAGCTTTTTGTTTCCACTTTTATTTAATTTAGAGGTACATTTTTTAACACTCCGCTCTCATTATCGCTGCGACTATGACGCGCACATGCTCGCACAGGTACCCTGCCTGAACTTTGAACACTTATTCTCCTTCGCAGTGTGAAAGTTAGTAAAGAGCCGCTGTTTTTCGGTCAGTTAATACAAAAAATGTTACGATTGTGTTCTGTTTCTCTCCTCTCTTCCTTTCAAACTCCTACGTGCGACTAATGTTCGATAGAATTTTTTGTAAGTGAAGCAGACATTTATAAGATAACTAATACTGCTCCAACACATTTTTTTTTACGGGCGAAAGAACTTTTGATCTAGCATCTTCAAATAAATACAATGAAATACTTTTTATTATTCTGNATTTTTTTTTACGGGCGAAAGAACTTTTGATCTAGCATCTTCAAATAAATACAATGAAATACTTTTTATTATTCTGTTTTCCTGCAGTCGTATTGATTGAAGGTCTTGTGAACATGACAGGAAATATCACCATTCCATACACGTCTGAACTTGGATGAAGCTTCCTGTACGACACATACACTCTAAACCTGAAACAGTGAGAATTGAGCTAACTCAGAGAAAAACAAGTGAAAATGGCGCGACTGACAATGTGCCAGATAACTAATTCATATGATGGCTGAACTTCACTTATTTATTTGTGATTACCACTGAATGTTGAAAATTCAACTGCCATGAGTCACTTGTTCTCAGTACATTTGCTTGATTCGCCGGTCGCCAGTAGCCTAACAGCTTGACTTTCAGTGAATGTTATTTCACCAACAGATAACACTGATTAGGGTTTACAGTGTACACGATGCCCATGAACCGTTTCGTAACGAATACCTATAGGCTGCTCACGGTTGTTTGAGCACTTTTTAAACTAACCATTGAAAAATGTCACTGCCCCTGCCTGCATATGTTTTGCCGTGTGAACTTAGTGGCATGCACGCAGTAAGGTTGGTGACAACGGCAGGGAAAGTAGTTCCGTCCTTAACGTCGAATTCAAAATTTCAGGTAAATGTTTGTGATTAGTGAAATTATTAAATTTGCTTTCTGTTTTTCGTAATGCATATAAGGGCCAGAGTTAGCAAATTGGTAAAATATTTACTTATCTAAAAACTTTCCAGTTTTACTTGACTGACACATGAGTAAAGTAAAAAAGCCCATCGCAATGTTAGTTTTAGGCGAGGTGGAAGAGTACACAAACTCCTCACAAGAAGATATTGAGCAGCGCTTTCAAAAGCGCTCAGTTTATCGCGAACAGCCTATACTTTCATGTCTACGGTGAGTCGAGCAGTGGACTCGCCGTCCTTGCAAACTCGTGCAATGTTAGAAAAAATGTCCGTAAAATTACGGAAAATACCGGTTACAAATTATCCAGACACCTGTGTTAAATTACGGTCCGGTCTTTTCGTTTTTTTCAGTAACGTTATCTGCGTTACTTTCACATAAATGTCCGTGAATTCACGGAACGTGTCCATAATCTTGCAAGTTTATTTTTTTTATTTGCTCTTTATAAAAACGGGTAACAAAAAAGTTTTACTTTCGTTATGTGGGTGATGCACTGCGTATAAAAATGACTATTAAAAAAATAAAACATGTCCGGCAGCAAGTTTTGAACTCAGAAAAAAAGTTGTCTTTCCAACACTTTACACGCTCACCAACATACTTTTATAAACGAGTTGTTGTAAATATGGAATTTCTATTTAACTATGCATGTACCTCTTAGTTTCTAGTCATGTTATTTTCGTAATGTATTTCACTGTGTATAACAGAGAAATTAAAAAAAAGTTTACATATTTTGTCTTGTAGTGCGATTTGAACACGAATAGAAAAAACAACAACAAATAAATCGAACTACTCACCTACCACACCTTTTCACGAAGTTTTTAGTAAATATGGATTTTACATGAAAGTGACGAACACGACTGTCTTAGTTTCAAGTCGTGTTAGATAGGTTGTAGTATTTGCGGTTTATAAAACGAGGTTACGAAAATTATATATTTTCGTTATTTCCTTTTTTTATTGTGTATACAAGAAATTTTGTCCTGTAGTGGAATTTGAACATCAATAAATGAATTGCAGCTCCATGAGTGGTTCGTCGTTAACCTACTATTTTACACGAAGTAGTATTGAGAATATGGGATTTTACACGTTTCAGGTATCATCTGCATTGTTCGTGTCTGACAATCGAAGCCATAATAATAAGAAAAGCTTCCGTATTTTATGTTTACGGAGCTCATTTCCATTATTCGCCATTACGGAGCGCCTGTCGGTAAATTAACTCCACATCTCCGTAAAAGTTTGTGTAAATCTACGGCGTGTCCCGCGCGCCACGTGCAATGTGCGCATGCGCCGACCACGCGCACGCCCGAACTCCGCCTCTGGTATCGACCATAGTCCGAAGCCAGGACCACGCCGCCACAAGCCTGCAGGCGTCGCCACCACACAGCGCCTGCGCTACACTTCACTATGTTGCATAGTCAGAGCCCTGAGGACTGATGTGACAGCAGGCTAGTCGTCACAGTCCTCTAGACACTCGAGACACTATCGTTTGCTTATTGTTGTTGGTCGCTGCGATCAAGTGAGGCCTTCCGTACAGGACTGTTCAAAGCTCAGCCACACTGCTGCTTCCTGCGCATTACTGGCTCAGAGTTATTCTCTGTCTTATATAAGTTGGCCAGATTCTGACAGTTAGTGAGTGGCAACTTGACGTATATGAAACACGCAAAGTGCCATTGACAAAATCCTGTTAACAGCTGATGCACGAACGAACAAAAATTAATATTACGTTGGCTATTTTGAGTGCACTGCCGACGCACATTATACCAGCTGAAAATACGTGATAAGAAAAAGTTCCTAGATTAATTAATACATTTTATTTTACGTGGTCATAAAACAGCGGTTTTTAGTGTTAGAAACTAAACTTCGTGCTAAAGTAGAAATGTATAAGTGGTCAAAATTAAAGACACATTAGAAGAGAACGATCCATATCCAAATGAAACACAATTTAAAAACCTTTTTTCACGTCTTAATCGCCCCTATCCAACCCCGCTTTCTTTGCGGGCATGATATTAGTTCCAAAAGCATACAGAAATATTGCATAGTATTGTTGAATAATTTTTTATAGTAATTTGACGAAATATATTTTTAATTCGTGTCGTTCCAAGCCAGTAATAACCTATTGATCAAAGTAAGCGGCTCAGACCTCGCTACGGACATGTTGTGCGCGCCATCTATCGGATTTTTGCCAAAGCATTACCAGCAAGAAAAATAGTGTTCGCGTGCGATATATATAAATTTACGAACAGATACCAATAGTTCTATTTCTCACGAGCTCTGCATAATTTTTGAAGTAATATATATTTCGTGTACAATGATTTTGAGTACTAGTAATTTCTATTCGGCAGGTAATCGTTCGTCTACGTAAATTATACGCCATATAGTTCTCCAAAAATCCATTACTACAATCGCAGCTACGTATTTCTGAGTAGCAAGTTTGCCTAAAACGCCCCACGAACAGTAAATTTACAAGGGGATCGGCTGATAATGACAGCATGAAAATAAACAACATCGTTGCCATGTGGCCGATCAGCTGATGGCGGATGGATACGTAGTCAGATGTAAACAGTGGCGCTACTTTCGCAGACCTGTCAGAATCTGGCCAACTTATATGAGACAGAGTATAAACCGGGCGTGTATAAAGAACTGCGGTCCAATCACAGTGGCAGGAGAAAATAACAAGCGTCTACCTCGCCACAGAGTGAATTCGCGAAATACTCGGGGCTCTAAATATAGGCTATTCACGGTAAAGTGAGCACTTTTTAAGGCCCTTCTTAAGTCAATTTCTATCTTTCCGCCACTTTTTAACATAAACATTGTCATGTGAATAATATACGGAGCATATACATATCACCACTTGCAAAAGTTAATGCCTGAGAGTGTAATAGAATACATTTATTAGGGGTTAATGTATGTTGGGAGGGCCTTAGAAAGTGTTCGTTTTACCGTGAATCGCCTATATTATCATTAGAGTTTTACAATTACTGACCAAGTTTATCTTTGTAATGCTTCAGGTAAATCTGAGAAAATCTCTCTAAATGACGCCGTGGAATACGTAGAGATAATAATACCTTTTAGTAGCCAAGATTATCCTTGTAGTACTGCAAGTATATAAGACAAAATTTCTCAAAACGACGTTACTACTTAGTAGCCATACTTATATTACTACTTAGTGGCCATAATTATATTTGCAGCTCTCTATTCATTGGTTGTTGGTCCAATTTAACTCCATAGCAGGTATAACGGCATTCTGTTCTTGTTTTCCCTCGTCATTGGTCCAATAGAGATAGAAACTCAAATGTACTTGTCGAAGTTTAACTTGTCCTCAAATGAATTTGCGGGATTTCGGGGCCTCTAGTGATAATTAAATAAGAACAGTGAAAAATTGAACCCAGAACACGGTGATGACAAACCCATTGCTTCAGGAACTGAGGATGACGCAGTTCTCACTTCAGCTCTAAAATCTTCCCGTTATTACCTGCCAGAAGTCCTGTATGTACTCAAGCCGGCTTCGTCTCCGTTCATTGGATGTTGCCACGGTGGGAGGCCATCATTGTTTGGACTGCACGTGCGTCGGTCACGCCTCTGTGAAGTCATATTATTGGTGCGGAGTCAGCGAGGGGGTGGCAATTAAAACGTTGTCCAAAAACGAAAGTAAGTCGAACATATAAATGCTTAGAGATAACTTGTCACAACATAAGAGTCCGAATTTTGCAGATCTCTTTCTGCCTGTAATTTATACAAGGTCGTGCACGGTATAAAAAAGTTTAAGGAGTGAAAAAACTAAATTTCGCCTCCTACTCATGCATTTCCGATAAAATTCGGCGTCAACGTCTGAAACGATAGTTTGTGTTTTATTTCGAAGCCTTACTTACTCCTTACCGTTCAGAATAGTACATAATGTGCTTAAGACTTTCTGTCACGCTTTGATTTATGATCTGAAGTGTTGCAATCATGTAATATTTTGGTGTGCGCTGCACTTGTACAGAGCGAGGTTCTCGCAACCAGTGAACAACTTAACATTCAAAGGCACCGATTCCTTGTACACAAGTTCTGGCCTAAGCATCTTCCTGTGCAGCATGTGTAAGATCGTGAAAACGGATGAAATAACTATATCATCAAACTTGGAAACAAATTGATCTGCAAACACAAGTTAATTACGTCAAATTCAGTTACTTCCCAGTTTACAATTTGCACTTGACACGTTATAAATAACCTAACAAAAACACTACGTAACTCAGGCTATCACTAATTTTTAAGTCCTAATAACATAAAACAGCAGTTTATTTGAAACGCATATTTCACTAGTATTAATAAGTGCAATGATTTAATGTTTAATGTCATAAAAAGAAAAACTAAGTTAACGTGTAAACCTAACTACCTTAAGTACATGCGCTGTGGTTAACTTCATGAACATATTTCACTTATACTAAAACAACACCAAGAAGAATAAACTGGAAGGAAAATTAGAAGTTAAAAAAGGTAGTCTGAATAAAACGTTAATACAAATAATACTGTAGCTAGCTAACTTTCATGCATCCAAGATGGAATGAAAATAACGATCCTATATACATATGTATTAAGTGTAAAAAAGTTTTGTCAATTATACTGAGAACATTTTTGTACAGTTAAAAACCTAAATAAAATTACGACAACCATTGTAGAATTTATTTTTTTGTAACGTTATGAGAGCTGTATTTGAAATATTTCCAGAAAAAAGTTTCTACCGGCCAGGAATCTATTTAAGTAGCGAATACAAAACTACTTACTATCGTATTCTATAAAAAGGAATTTCACTAAAAACAAGAGCCTGTGTTTACGAACGACGTTATATTAAATAATTATAATTGAATTTGAAAATATGCCTGGTAGCTTACTGTCGAATGGAAGATACGCTCTGGCGATCTTACTGATATGTTTGCTATCCCTACCCGATAGTTTGTGTAACCAACCGAACTGACTGTAAAACAGTTTTGTAGGTATGTAATGCTAACAACTGTCGTCCCAAAGCAAACGTTCATAAAACCAGACATTCTGTTACAAATCTACAACTGGCAAATATGTAATCCGCCTGCTTACATTGAATGTTATTCTAATGTGCAGTAATTCTCTAAACCACCGACTTTAATTCATCCCGAGAGGTGGCATTAAGAGGCTGTATCGCTCCTTATACAGAAATTATTCGTTTTAGTTTCATAACAGAATAGTTAGGGACACTACTGAAAATGTTTCATTATAGAAGCACTAGTAGAGGGATTATGGGGACTTTGGTACATCGGGATCTGGGACCGGAGCGTCGGAGCTGTTCGTGCTCTGTCATTCCCGTCAGCTGGCGGCCATAATGAACCCAGGTGACCTTGACCCTGGTGACCTTTGATATTGAAAGCACGAAAACAAAAATTAAAATTAATATAATTAAAATAATTACTAAAAATGTACTAATAATACATGTATCATAAAAAGATTTATTTAAAAAACTTACAATTCCGGAGGTCCCCCTCAAACCCACCTCCCTCACCTATACTCATTCTATCATGTGCGGCCATCTTGGATTTACATTGCTGGAGGACGCCATCTTGGATTTTTCCGTTTGTCGTTTGTTTATACATCGCTGAAGGTCCCACCATCACCACGCCCAGCAGAAAACTGACCCCCTCTACTACCCCTTCTAATATATTTAATATATCCACCAATGTTTCTCATTGGTTAACTGTCCCACCCCCACCATCCCCTTCCCATTTATTTAATTGCTCCGCCAATGTTTCTCATTGGCTAGTTACCTCACCCCCACCACCAACTACTCGTTTTCGTTCGACCAATTAATCTTCAGGTCTCCATCCCCACCACCCCTCATCTATACTCATTCTGCCATCTTAGTTTTTTCGTTTTGTCATTTGCTTATATTTTCAACACTTAGGTGGCGCTAGTGTATTCATTACCGATGTCGTCACCAGACTACCTGCCCGTTTAGCCGCTATGCGGCTTATAAACATACTGATTTCAATGCTAGGGTTTTGAGATAGTTAATTGGCCGTTAATGCACTATACAATCCACACAGAAAATGGTCGAAATAAAAATTAATACAAAATAATAATAACAAATTGTTTTCTAATATGATTGGTTGACAATGTGTTACTTTGACGTTTGTTGAAGCTGGGTCAACTTCTGGAATGGAGACATTAACTTTACGTCGCTTTTAATTAAATGTGAATACGCTGCTGCGTCAGCTATCCGCGAACATAACGACAACGCAAAGTTCCCATGTTAACTTAAATGTCAAACAGCCTTAAAAGCAACCCAGGCAAGTGCTTCATGCCTCGTAACTTCTACATGTATCATAATGAGCTAACCTGCAGTCTTTCTGTACAAGATACCCTTTGTGAGAAACGGTCACCTTGTTATATGGCGTAATAGTACCATATATATGATGCACGTCCTGTAATACTTCATTAAATATCTCACTCAGGAGTTTTCAGTTGGCTTAAAATGTATGTGAAAACGCCATTTACAAAAATTTACGGCTTTTTTAAAATACACCTTAGAAACGAAAATAGAAAAAAGGAATTAATACTCACAGACGTAAGAAGTTTCTAAACGAGACACTGCTAAAAAAAAAAAAACTGACAAAAGTTTAGATAAACAGATTTTTTTTTCTTCTCAAATGCTGCTCACACTTGTAGAAGTCTTCTATTAATTTTCCAAACCATCAATTGTTGGGAGGACGCCGTCAAATGTTTTTAACCCCTTAACACATTATCCCGGGTACACCTGTTTATTAACAGCATGCTGTAGAATTAATGGTGCGGTTCTCGATCAGAAACCAGCACCAATAAGGACATAGCTTTTCTGTTGGCATCACTATTGGCCACTCCTGACACGTTAATACTTTACAACTGGTCGCTGCTGATTCAACAGAACCACAGTAACGCCTCTCATTGGATCCTCTATGTAACGTTCTATTAGGTGTTAATAAGTACGTCTACTAATCGGAACAAAAATCCCTTCTTTTACAACAGTTGAAATAAATATTGTGAGCGATACGGGATTGATTTAGTTATTCTCAACGTCCCCAGTACTACATATGAATGTGTTCCTTGGGTAGTTCTTGCAACGTGGGCACGTGACGGATGAAAAATTAATATAATAGACATACTTACATCGAGACCCTGCAATTTCGCGTTACAAAAAGGCACCATGCTATGAGTCTTCGCGGTCCTGTGAATTCGAGCCGAGGTCATCTGTTCACTGGCTGCTGAACCAGACATAATCCGTTCTTCTGTTACACTCGGCCACACATTGTTAAGCCACCAGAGTACTGAGTGTTCGCTATTGGCTCAGAAACCCGCAGGGTGTGTCTTGCCGGGTGTGCGGAGATTCAATGGCACACGAGAAACTAACATAACTTTCATAACGCCAAGTTGGATACTAAACACGACATTACAGGGTCTCTAGGCACACATCACAGAATACTCCAAATGCGACGTAGGTTTGAACAAGCATACGACACAGAAGAAAAGAAACCAAGATTAGCTGTTGTCAACAAAGAGTAAAAATTGATTCCTTCCGTAGAGCTACCTATACGTATTATTTCCACGACTTGGTTTGTATTCGGTGTCTTTGACGTCAAACAGCGCTATTGTTCGTGTGCATGAAATATAGCTTTGAAGTGCTGTATCCTGATAATAGAAAAATATGTTTCATTCACTACTCTATAATGATGCCATTGATAACCCGTAGTTAATAAAATAATACAAAAATAATGTAACCTTGGAAACAGTACTTAAATGAGACGTGTGTACAAAGGATTATAGCAGATCGATAAACTAAAAACAGCTAAACAAGACGTTTCAGAGGGACTGAAACAAAAACATTCACGTCGACATCACTTTTAAAGCAGGCTTCCGAGGAAAATTCGCCTTCGCAGAATTCAGAAGAGCCTAACAGACATTCACGTCAGTCGTCACTGTGTCGTGTGACAGCTTGTCATGTCGTGTCGACGATATGACAAGCTGTCAGACAACATGCAGTGATACTAAGAACACTGTACATATATCACATTAAGCTAGGCGTATGTCACGTACTTTGCTCTTGATTTGTGTAATCTGGTTGCACTTTATATAAGTATAAATATATTTTATGATAATACGACAGTAGTCCGATAAACATGAATGAGAAGTGGGATGAATATTTTCAAACACGTTATCTACCGAATTATGAAAAATTTCAACTTATCACAAACAAATTTTAGAATTTTACTTGAGTTGCGAGTGTAGCTATAGCTAAAAAGTTTTTTGATTTGAATGAAATGATAAAGAAATTTCTTGGAACGTCATTGTGTAATTGTTCTGGGGTTTTGTATAAGTTTTCAAAATAAAATTCAAAATAACAATTGACAGACGTTAAAATCTTATTCGAGGTCAGCCAGCCGACAGGATTTAAAACAAAATGATTTTTAAAAATTGTTCAGCTGAAATCATTTTTTTAAATTGAGTTTGGCATAAATTTTAGTCACAAATTTCAATGCCACAAAACCGTAAAATAACCTAAATTTCGACACTTGTACGCCCGTATACAGGCTTTAGCCTCCTCCAGTTCTATTTTAATTTGTAAGTAAACTAATCGTAGACAATATCCGTGAAAAAGCAGGCCTTGCAAAGGTATCGCGAGATCTGTAAATTCTGATTTCGTATCCGGAGTAAATGTACGGTGTGTACGTAAGCCATTCCGAATCTGCCTCGTGATATGGAACGAAAAAACTCTGTAAATAATTGAGTATTTACAAGTTATATGATGAATTGTCCTTGTAACTTACGACGTCACGGCCAAAAAGTGTTTAGAATTTATACAAATTAAAGCTTAAACATTTAAAAAAAAATTTATTAAAGCGTGGTTAAAAAAACTGTGAAATTAAAAAATTATTAGAGAAGTTTTTTTTTATCATAATCATTATCAACTTATGTGTCATGTTTTGGAGCCAATCAGCAAAAGATTCCAATTTTCAGGCCACGTCTTCAGTGACGATAGGGACGGGTAGACGTTATACAAATCGCAACCGTGTTATTGTCGAATTTTTGCTGTATCTTTATAACATCTCCAGCATTCTATCGCTGTTCACACAAGTACTACCTTTTCACATGAACCAATTCTGCATATTTACAAAATGCAATCTTGCAAAGCTACAAAATCCTATAATTCTACAAAAATACGTCCGTTACAGGTATGAGGTGTTTTTCCGTCCATGATTGTAACCCGAAAAGAATCTTTTCAAGCATACCAGTCAATAAATAAACGGATACAGAATTGTAATTTTGAACACGAACGTCACGATGTTGAAGGCAAAACTTAATGTGGACAAGCGATTTACAGTCTCCTGTCATGATGGTTCTGGCAGTTTCCATCGTCATATCTGGATCAACATAATTCTTCTGAGACACGCCTTGCTGTCAGAAGTTATCTTAGTTGTGGAGGTAAACATAATGTGTTTCGATCTGTTCTCGGATGCTACGCTCTTGAAAGGGTATGTTTCAGTCCCTCTCAATCATTGTTAAGTAATGTTGCAACTATTCACTATTTTACATACCTAATAATCCTGAACTTCTGGCACGGTACAAAATTTCTGAGATTATTTGTTATGGAAAATGAGGTAGACAAACAATACGACCTAAGGCCAAACGGGATAATTAAAAAAGAGACACGACATTAAATATTGGGAATTATAATTAGTTTCTACTCTCTAAATATGAATCACTGAAAATTTTCCTGTTTCAATCAGTTAACAGTACATGACTGATTCAACAGTCACTTCAGTGAATTTAACTGAAGTGAAGATTGCCAGTTTTCCTTCCCTTATTGATTCAGCTACATTTTCCACTGATTCATCAGTCATTTCTTTTCACTGGTTTTCAGTGATTTGTTTTTTGACTTGTGGATGAGTTAAACAGCGTGTAAAAATGGCCATCAAACAAAGTTTAAAAACGGCTGCTAAACCACGTGTATCAAATGAAATAACGCATACACTAAAAAAACCAATGCAAAATACTTTCTAAAATGTGTTTCGTCTTTCAAAACACCATTTTACAAGCAACGAGGTAATATGAACAGTCAGCCTTTCATTCCGGCTATACGTCTTTCATTTAGTTCTCATGTAATCACCACAGCGCTCTGTTTAAAGGTTTAAACTGCATGCAATGTGGTGAAGAGAGTGTACGCATATGTACTATTCGTTTTAACAATCCTAACGGTACCAATTAAACTCAAAACAAAAAGTAAGGGCATACAATTTAAAACTATACAATTTCGATAAAAAAAACTGTAATACATAAACAGAATGATTAAAAAAGAATACCCCAAAACCAAAACACGTACAACCTTGGGACCAATCAAATGAACCGTGAAGTTTGTTTAACACACACTCATAAATGTTCAATGTGACCACCACGAGCGGGCCTGTACTACTCGTATATCTACAAGATAATCAAACTCGTCCCACACTCTTGTCAGCATGTCCGGTGTTACGTTTGGATGGCGTCCGTAATTCTCATTTTGAGACCGCCAATGTTAGCCAACAATGGTGGACGAAACACTTGATTCTTTATGTACCCCATAGAAAAAAATCGCACGGGGTAAGATCTGGGCTTCTTGGGGGCCAGTGATGAAGAGCCTGGTCACCAGCTGCTCCTCGACCAATCCAGCGTTGCGGCAACGTCTCGTTCTGATATCCGCGAACAGCTTGGTGCCAATGGGGTGACGCACTATCCTGTTGTGGAAAATTAAGTCCTCCGTCAAGTCTTCTAACTGAGGAAACAACTACTCTGTAAGCATGTCCAAATAAGGGATTCCAGTAAGAGTGGGCTCGTGAAAAAAGAAAGGACCGAAAACAGTGTCTTTGGATACAGCGCAAAACACGTTCGCTTTCGGGGAAGCGCGTTCGTGTTCAGTGGTTTCATGTGGAGGCTCCTGACCCCATATCCGCACGTTGTGCCGGTTCACCTTACCATTTGTATAGAATGTCACTTATAGCTAAAAAAAACAGCTTAGACATGAAGGCATCGTCTACCTCGTTCTGGGCAAGAACGAACGCGCAGAAATCACGTCTCAGTTCTTTATCCCTTTCGGCAAGAGCCTGTACAAGCTGTAACCTGTATGGTTTGTACAGCAATCGCTTTCGCAACACTGTCCATACCGTCCATTGAGGGATTTGCATTTCCCGGCTAGCTTGTCGAGTTGATTTTCTCGGACAGAAAACGAACGCTTGTTGAATCCGTTGCACATTCTCTTCGGACACACGCGGCCGCCCGGAACTTTTGCTTTTGCAAAGGCACTCTGTGTCACGGAACTGACGAAACCAACGTACGATACTCCACCAATCGGGAGGACGACGTCCGTATTTGCGACCGAATTCACGTTGAACAGTCGTAACCGATTCACATTTAGCAAACTTAATAACACAGAATGCCTTTTGTTGTTCCGTCGCCATCGTGATGCGGACTAACACACAACACACGCTCAAAGTGCGACGACAGACGCTCCCAGTGTCATCTCTCGACACATAAAGGAAACATCAGACTGTCCCCTTAACATTGAAGTGTCGAATGCGAGCTCGCTTAACCCTCACCATCTCAAACCGAGCGTTACGAACCCAAACCTTAACACCGGACAAGCTGACAAGAGCGTGGAGCGAGTTTGATTATCGCGTAGACGTCGTTCTACTCATCCTGCATTTTCCTCCTGTTTAGTCACTTGACTTGGCAGCGCAGATGGTTAGGTGTGTGGATTCAATCCCGGCCAACTACGAAGATTTTTTTAACTTTTTTAAATTACGGTAGATTGCGCAATATAATTCGTAAACTATTGTAAATATGTTTATTTCTCGTAATTATTTGGCTAAATCCAATAAAAACCATTTTTAATTCGCCAATGCAGTTGGCCGTCACTTATTTAATCAGTGAAATTGTTTCACGACACTAATTCAATCAGTGCAATTCTTTCACTGAAATAATCAGTGGTTTTCCATTGATACTAAGTGGAGTCATTTTCACTGATTCGAGTAGTTGAATTTCACTGCGAATCAGTGGTTTTTCAATGATTTGAATAGAGTGTATGCAGAATATCAAAAAAATACATGAGATGATACCCGCCATCTATGAAAATTTGGCTGGTGATCACCCACCAACCCCATCAAATAAGTCTTACAACATTCACAAATTCGTTTCATCACACGCATGCCCTAGTCCTGACATTTTGCAAATAACTTATTTAAATTCCCAATTTTCAATTATTAATCCCGTTAGGTCATCATAGGTCATATTATATATTTTGGCATTTTTCATAACAAATCACCTCACAAAGTTTGTACCTAGAGTTCAGGATAATCATCTATACATTTCAATTACTAAAACATAATCTCTACATTGCGAATAATGTAATTTCAAGAAAATAAAATATGGTCCATAGTTTTTGTATATTTTTGTACATGCCAAAATTATATTTTTGTATGTATTCTAAAGATACAAATGGGACGAAGTGGTCCACCAAAGGGGAAAAAATACAACGAGGAGTGTCGCAAGGCACCGTATTAATACCTTTTAATACGAATATATCTCAAATAATTGTTTTAAAAACTCAGGGACAGGCACTCATAAATATAAAAAGAACTCACTAAAAAACAAAAAAATTGTGTGACTAGATACTTTTACAGAACTGTTAATTATACTTCTTCGCGCTTTTTTGAAAACACCTTTGAAAAATTACCCCATGTATAAGGTGTTTGGTTTTTTCCTGAATATGCCATTTACCACAAGCGTTTTATACTTTTGTAAACATAGAAGTACGTTATTTATTATTAAATTGAACATTTACAAGAACATATATAATGTATAAATTGTAACATTCGATTTACAAATAATAAAAATAAAAGTAATGAGAAGGTAGGTGTGTTGGTAATGCCTAGTAAGAAATAGTTCTGATGCGGAATGTTATTAAACTGCGTGCGCACGAATACGGTGCGTTGGCCGTCTGGTGCAATTTTCTAGACTCGGTTAAGCTTTGTTTGCATGAGGTGGATGAATATTCTGGAAGTACCTAGAACTTATAGCAGGGCTTCAGAAAAGTTGGGAATAACCCTGAATTAACTCTACTGCCCCTGAGATGTATTTTAACAACTCTTGCTAAACACTCCTTAAAATTAACTTTGTAAATGGTTTGTATAAATTATTTGTTATAAAAACAGCAATGAAAATAAAATTTTCTATGGGTTAGCTTTTCTCTTCCGGTGCGTATCCAGGCGTAAAGAATTTTTAATGCAGTCCCGAGATCAACTGCCTGGTGTCCTGAATGAAGCTCTGTTATGGGTCGCGATGCTGTGGCGGACTTGATTTCTTGTAAACCGAAACATATCTCCACAGAAAAAACTTTACAACGTAACTACTTGTTTTCCTTGCTGCCATGCCTACATCACTTACACCAAAACTAAGCCTCACTCCAAAACTATATAAAATTCTCAGGTTTCTTACACTTTCCATATCTGCTCTGATTTAAGTCCACTTCCTGCAACGTTCCTTCAGTCTTTAATTTTTTGCCTAAGCTTTCCGGTTATTAGAGGGCCCCTTCAAAACGTATTTAGCGTGTCCGAGGCCTAGAAACGACAAGGGCGATCCCAGCATGCACATCACATGCCTCATCAGTCTCTACGTGCATGCTGAAATGGCACGCAGTTTCTCCTTATAGGTAACTTTCCTCTGTGAGACTTATAGCGGCGTCTCTTGTCATTTTACTGTGTAATATTTAAGATAAAGCTGCACGTCCGTGCACTTTTTCAAATATCATATACAAAATCTTCGTTATTAAATATAAATGCCAAAACTGTCAGTTTAAGTTATTTTCACTTAAATAACTACACCTTAGAAACGAACGTGAAATGTTTCTTAGATACCATTCGAAAGCAGACATCAATCACATCTGTAATAAATTTTTGAATAAAAAATTTACTGAAGCTGTGCCCACTGTTTGGCGGCAGTGTTTACTTGCATTTTTTTTCTCACCCGTAATTTACAACTCATAATGTCACTCAAATGACTGAAGGTATTTTTCTCAGGAGTTCCTAACAAAATCATTGTTTCTGTAATTTATACACATCCCAGTCCACTTGCAAAAAGAAATCGCATGCGAATGTTCTGTACCAAAATAGAAGTACCAAAAGCAAACACGGTAAAAAAAAATTTGCAGACAAATTTGCTGCTAAACGTAGTCCAAGGAAACACAAAATACTTCCAATTTCGAGATGAAATCGTCTGGCTCTCTTTAATTTTTCCTTGCAGCTATGACAATTCTCATTGACGTTTCCAAGCTTTTCCAGGCCGAATGGCCACACTGAGTCTACTGTACCGTGTCATGGGAAGTTATTTATCTTTTAGTGGCACTGACTTCATGGGGGAAGTACTCAGACGTAAGAGGACGTTTTGGGAGATAGAAAATGTTGTGTTCACTGCTCACATACAGGTTCAGGCATGCCGTTTTCTTTGATTACGTTGATTTAACCTGTACTCAGTCCTTTTCAATGCTCTTTTACAGAAATTTGCGGGAAATTGAAAAATTACAAAAACAATTAATTACTCATATTTTAAGTTGATGCCAACTGAAATTCAGCACGGAATGAAGTTTTCATTTAAATATAGCCGCCCAAGCTTACACGTGACGCTGATACTACAACCGTAATCTGAGAGCCCATTTCGCCATACACAATTACAAAAAGAAACTGTTTTTGCAGTCCTTTGTACATTTCGATGCACTCTGAAAGGACTATGCTCCAAGAGTTTTAAACTCCCAAGGATATTTTCACGACTGTGAAAACCCAGTTTTATAAATTTTAATGGTAAGCGCTGCCGTAATACGTTTTTGGACAGCAAACACGGATATAAAATATTTATTGTAAATGTTAGAAGTTTCACTTGATCATGTAATTAATAACAATTTTATCATCGAAGTTAGTTAAAAAAATAGAATAGAATTACATAAATTATTTTACAGTGAAATACACAATCATGCAAGCTACCAACTACTCACAAACCGTGGTTGCTATGTCCTACGTCATGGTTGATCGGCCACTTTTAATTAACGCTGTCATCTTACGCATACGTTCGTAAAAATTGCACCAAAAATGTGTTTCAAGACTTAAGTAGGTTTCTGTCACATCTCTTATTACCATAATATTCGTAAAATTAAACAACATTACGCACTCAACCTTGCCAAAGTGCCAATACATTTTCTTAGAACTACATGTTTCCTAAATGCAAGATATTTTTCAAAGGTAGATTTTTAAGTTTTCAATCAACCACAAACCAAAGTGGCTGAGCTATTTATTCGTTCATTTTACTGTAGCCTGCAGCTTCTTTTTATTTCAAAATTTTCTGTTTTACTCATGCACGCGATAAAGGTGATTGTAGGCACTCCCCGTAATAAGCTCTTTTAATAATAAACATACTCCAAAAATATTATTCTTTCTGGCATCTTTGTAGAATTTCGCATTATAAATCTAAATCAATTATTTAAAAATAAATTGAATAATTATTCTTACTTAAACTTTAGTAAATTAGCTGTTACCTACTAGCAAATCAGTGGAATGCACTGAGGTTTTAGTACCAGGCCAGTGTAATTCACTAGGAATAAGCATATATCAGCATCTGAAATAAACAGAATTTTACTCACCTCAGTAAAGCATATCTCTCATCTCAATCAAAAAATTTGGAGTTTTAACTATTTCTGTTTTGGAGTTCATACTTTCGTCGGCACACAAGATCACACTTCGTAAATGTACCGTAATCGTTCATTTACAGGAATTAAGATTAATTAAATAGCTTACATCAATGTGTGAGTCTCCATTTCTGCGATTTCCGCTTTATCATGAAGTTAGTTAAAGGCTTAAGCCGTCTCGGTACCTAACCTGGAAAGATTACTTCTGTTTCGTAAGACAAGTTTTCAAATAATGTTTCTATTCTAGCAAGTGAAAGAAAGGCAGGCCGCAAAAATTTTCACTACGAAATACGAAATATTATTTTGTTAAGTTCTTAATGAATTTAAAACACAACCACATTTAAATGTGAAACATTTATCCTGTGCACCACTTCATACTTTTTTTTTTCTGCGTTCGTTTCCAAGGCCGACAAAAAATTTACTGCGCGAAAAATTACATTAAGTGACCACTAAATAGTTTGGATGTGATAAAGAAAAACTGTCCCTTTATAATCACTAACAAACAGTTTAATGATCCGTAAAATTAAACCATTTATCGGCATTTGTCCTGATTACTACAAAATTGTTTTCCCATGCAAAATTAATTCCGGCCAACCAGTGTCAACAGTAATTAATGTTTTACTACGTACATCAGTTTTAAGTTTCTTGGCTAGTTTATATTTTCTTTTAATTCTTTACTGTGCTTATATGCCTATTATTTTAGTTTTATGTGGACACTGAGCGATATAGTCACTTGGGCAAAAAAAAAAATGCACTAAACAAATGTACACTTGATGTTGCCAAATGTATTCTGAAGAAATACATTCTGATGAACAATTAAACTGACCTCTTTCTCGTAAGCCAGTCTATAGTCTAAGTTAGATAAATACACTCAGTCATTACGGCATAAAAACATGTGTTCAAAAACTCTGATTGAAAGAAATATATTTATGACTGGCACTTTTCTACTTAAGTACCGCTGTAGGTCTGTTCGGTAATGGAACATGTGTTGGCTATATATTCCTCATCTTGTGGTTATTCTGTGATGAAAAACTATTTCTTGCTTACTTTAAACAGTGAGTGCATTATTTGTTGGTGTCTATGCATTTGGTATGTAGATAGAAATATTTATTTTTGATGCTGCAGCGCTACCGCACGAGTGTGGAGGTGTTCAGTAATGAAGAAGTCATCAAATACCTTAGTTGCGTATATGGTAAATTGTAAAGAGAAATAAATTAATAAATTATTACCGTTCCCGGTTAGGCTTCTATGCCAAACTATGTATAGCTGCTTGTTGACAAATTATTAATGTGAACCCTTGCATAGGACTACATACACATTTTAAATTTTAGATTGCAATGTCCATCATAAACCAGATGTTCCCTTTTCATTGGATTTAGTTGTGAAAGTATCATTAACATGACAACCGCATCCTTAAACTTAATTTCTGCTATAAAACTGAGAAAAATTAGTTATGAGTAGTTGCCCAAAACATGTGTAAAATATAGTAGCCGCCTTTACTTTAAATTATTTTTTTATATTTCATAATCCAGATTAACAAATGACGCTGACATTATTTGAACGAATAAATATATATGTTCGTATAGTGACACACAAATTTAGTTGTTACACAACATACCGTTCTCTCAACGAATTTCTGCGTAAAACACTCTCGACTTAGTAGGTTCATACACAAATTCTACGTCTGACCATTAGTGCCATATAGACAGAATTCCAATTTTATGCTAACGTTCATGTCACAAGTACAGTGATCTTTTGTTATCTATGAGCCGTCAGTAATAAACGTTACAGTTAACGTAACATACTGATATGCTGTTAATGTAATATATTGGTATGCTATTAATGTACATGTAAAATGACGTACTTTTGTAACAGTATTACCTACATGATGTACTGTTAGCATTAAGGTGGTGCTTATGTTGCGGCAAAGCAAATTTTGTGTTGAATTGATGTGTGTGTTAAACATTTTCTAGTGTTTCATTTGCGTAAAAAAACATAATGTAAAATAAATTACGTTCAATTATTTTGTCACAAAAAGAAATATCACCTGTGAAGAAAATTGTAAGGCCGGGAGAAGAATCTAAACCGCGCCCTATAGCCACGAGTGTCTCTACTTCACAAAATCTAACTTCCTACCAATTGCAGTATTTTAACATGTCTGGTCAAGTTTCGTATTGTGGGTATTCACGAACTTACGTATAACAACAAATTGTAGTATTCCTTCGTTACGTGGAAATAAATATCTAGAAATATATGCATATTTGGCTCACATAAAATGCTTTGCAAGGTTTGAAAGGTTATCTAAGTTACATTTACTTATCGTTCTATGATTTAAAACTTAGGTATAGTGGTTCCATTTTACGAGGGTGAAGCTGTTCACTAGTATCCGCCATTTTACAACGTCAAGTCAGTGGTGTTGGCTGGTCATTACTTTAATGTCGCAATAAAACGAATGTTTTGTTCTTCCTGTTATTTTCAGCGTAACGGAACATTTGGTTGCGGCAACATTACTAAAAGGCTTTGTTAACATTAACACTTCAACAGTGTATATGCATTTTAGCAATATAAGACTTTGCAAATGGTTAACATTGTCACAGCATTATTAATTTTCCTACAACATAAGACGTTTAAAGAAACGGCGCAATAGTAAATTTTTTGTTGCAACTACATTACACATTATTTCTGAGTGGCGAAATTACGGAGAGAAGTGTATGAAAGGGAATGCCTCTTCGCATACCACGGCTCAGGGGCCTAACAAGTCATTTTCCTGTGGGATATAGATATGTCCCAGCAAGCCGTAGTGGTTTTACAAGTTTCCGAAAACGAGAAATGTAACTTCGTCTTCCGTAGGTACTTAGAATTAATGTTAAAATATATCAGTTTATCGCAACTATCCGTGTCTTCCACAAGAGAAAACAAACAACCAGTTTACGTGATACGTAAATGCGTATATGACCTTCTAACCTTCACGCTTATATTTTTGGTCTGACGCAAATATTTCTGTTGTTATATGTTGTTTCGAAAAGGGTTAGATGCACTTTTGGGTAAAGTCAACGTGCCGATGTACTAGGCCATTACATTCAAGAACATGTTTTGTGTTGACACACACAAAATTTTGAATAGGTCACTATTAAGTCAGAATTTTTACAGGATCTACTAGTCGAACCACAGCATCTAAGCTAGAGTCAAATTAACTTTAATTCATATTTAACCTGCCATGTGAGGTTATGACTTCTAATTATTAGACGTAAGATTTCCCTAAAGAAAATACAAAACAAAAATATGACAGCACATAAATGAACACTATTGCCATAATTTCCCTATCCAAAAAAAAAAAAAAAAAAAAAAANGAATGGTTACAGTTTCAATACGGCAAGTGGTCAATGTTAAAGAGTATATAGGCCTAGACTTACTATAAATTAAAATATTACACTTAAAATTTAATTATGCCAAAACAAAAGAGGAAATTTTATCAAAAGAAAAATGGTACTTTATTCCGCCTTCGTTCAATTCTAAATAATGTTAACACAAGCCGTTTATGTTCGTAATTCTAGCCCGTACTTTGAAATATGTAGGCCCTACGACACTTCACTGTGGTTTGCTTCAGTAAGGACGACAATGCGTGACATTTGAACGTTATAAACTCCCATCGCAGCCTACACTGTCACCACACATTACCATTAACTATTCATGTGTTGATTAAACTCCATGAAATGTCACATGGATAGCAGATATAAGTCTAATGTAGTTTGTAACACTGCCTAAACACGCAAGGAAAATTAACCATTTACACCGTTATCTCTGTTTGAATATTTAACTGTAATAGCAATAACCACTATTCATACCAATTCTGTAAATAAAAAAAAAAAAAATTAAATTCAGCGTATAGAGTTGTTTCAATTTTTATCACTTGAAATACAGATAACATGTAAATGTTTTCGTTACTTAATGCCTTATCTGAAAATTCGCAATTTGAGCATGTGAGCATTTAACGCCTTACTGTAGTTGCGAAGACAATGCGGTGTTAGGCTACTTACTTTTTATGTGAATCATACGCATTGTCTTCTGCAAATTATTTTGAAGTAAGACTACGAGGAAAAAATATTTTAGTGGCCAAAGAAGTTTAGGTGTGATAACTAAATTATTTTGTTTCCCCAGAAGAAAAATATGGCAAGAAAATATTATTTTCAGTGATACTACTTTATAAAACAAAGATATCACAAAAGTGAAATCTTTCAGGAATTACAACTTATACGATTACCTCATCAATGACGAAAACATACGCCCAGGCTTTTTATAGGTGTTAATAATACAGAGATGAGCGCACTTCTACTTATAACGACATTTATTTTTCTGCGACCTACAACGAAGGTTTAAAATTGTAGGTATATGTCCATATTAATACTTCAGTTAATCATCCCTATTGCCAGAATCATATAAATATCACACAACCTCTGAAGTTCAGGGGCTGGAATATTTAGCATGCTCTCTGTATATGAGCCATTCACGGTTAATTCAAACTTTTCTGAAGCCCAGCAAAAGTTCTACTTCCAGGATATTCATCCGCCTCATGCCAACCAACTCTAGAAAATTACACCAAAGGGACAGGGCACCGCATTCGTGCGCACTCAGTGTAATAAAATGTTGCATAGAAACTATTTCGTACTAGACATTACCAACACGGCTATTTTCTTCCCGTTTTTCGTAATATCAATTATAAATAAGATATCATAATTTATAGATAAAGTGTAAGTAAAGTTCAATTTAACCAAAAATAAATTATTTTTATGTTTGCGCAAGGATAAAAAGCTTGTGATACACGACATATAAAGGAAACAACAAATCACACCATATATGGGGTGATTTTTCAAAGGTTGTATTTAAAAAGTGTGAAGAAACCGCGAATAGACTATACTCGAGACTTAAGGCATTTGTCAATTGATTGCCGCTCCAGCGAGCAGCCAGTTTTACGCCAGACCAGGTAGTGCGATATTCCGGCCTTGTATACTAGCAGGCTTGTTACGGACCCAGACTGGAAATGACATGTCACATTGCGGTAGAAATACAAACTTATGTAGGTTAACAAGCTTTCAGCTTGTAAATACATTCTGTTTGATCACTAACAACAGTGTTTTGTTGAACAATTTGCAATAAACAGCAGTAATTATTTGAATAACGCATTTATGAGGATTTAACCCTTTCTACATTTTAAGTTTTTGCACGATTATGACATGACTTACCATATCAAAAATTTTCTGAAATCTAATAAAACTAGTATAGTCACGTGACTTCTATCTATGGTATTCCTAATAGAATCTGCGACATGTTATAAGAGTAGTGCAGGTACTATGTCTTGTACGGAAGCCGGATTGGTAACTGTCAAATAATTTGTGGTCGTTCCAATATTTATACACTTGCTTGTCTACTAGGAACTCTAATGCTTTCGACAAAGTTGGAAAAATACTAATGGGCCGGAAATCGCCTAAAACAGTGGCACTGGTGCGCTTAGCAAGTGTGTCACAATGGAATATTTCCAAGAAGTAGGGAAGAAACTAGCTCACAGCGATTCGTCGAAAATATCAGTAATGACGGGTAGTAAAATGTGTATTACTGTTTGTGGCTGTAATCAGTCTTATATTAGCAGCTTGTTGTGTGGTATTACTTCCATTAGGTTTAACCCATTCTGACCCAGTGTACAGTTGTGTACATTACGCACGTGCAGGTAATTTTTGGTCTGTACTTCACACTGCGAAATTCAATGACCTATGATCTTAACTGTGGGTAAATGATTCGCAAACCGTCTTACTAGTCTAGGTCATAATTGGTTCATATATCTGTGGCCGAATATATAGCTTAACTGTGGCCGGATATATAGCTTACATCTTATTGGCTGTCAGCGAAACAAGTGTTGTGTCGACTTAAGTACAGCACGCATCATAAAATTTGTTATTTGTAGCTCCTGAAACCTTAAATTAAAGTGGGTTTTAAATGGTAAAAGTTCACCAGAATTTTTTTTAGCGGTGATCTAGAGAAATGCGTGTCTGATAAACTGTTATCAACTTGCAAAAGCTGCTAGAATGAACACGCGTTAGAATGTTAGCATGGCTTCGAATAAATGCGCGAAAATTTGTCCGGTCTGCAGCGATGATGTTCGACTGTGCACCGGCAGCAAGATGCAGATGCTATTAAAAGACCCGCGTGGCGTTCATCGCAGAAGAGAGGCGGGTAAAAATAGCGAATTAAAAAAAGATCACGTGTCGGCAGGACTGAATCCTTATACGCGCTCCACGGTCAACACCGCTCCTGCGTCGTGGGACACGTGCCCTCCGGCACGTCAACAACGATACACTTGCACGTGGAAAACTATTTTGTCGCAGCCATGAAGGCTGTTCACGGCAAAGTGAGCACTTCTGAAAGCCCCGCTTAACATCTACTTATATGCACGTTGTGTATTATTCCACCATATGTGGATATAATTGACACTGCCATAGGCCTAATCACTTTATTCTCGCGTCGATCAAATAAAACTCTGATTATATAAGCAAAGTAAATATTTTACAAAGTTGCTAAAATTTACACAAATATGCTTTAAAAAAAAAGAGAACGTAACAGAAATAATTATGAGTATTCGCAGATGTCTACCAAACACTTCTAATTCTACGTCGAGATATGGAACTATTTTCCCTCCGTCGTTACCAACCTTACTGGGCGCATGCCAGTCAGTCTCCCCGTTAAAATATACGCAGGTAGGGGCAGTGACATTTTTCAAAGTTGATTTCAAAATTTAACGTGCACAGCCTAGTATAGGGAACCACATAGCTATTATAAAACTATTTTGTGAGGACACAAAAAAAACTTGGAATGGTAACTTCTGTACAAAATATTTTTCTGTGTGTACCTAAAATATATTGTTGCTTATGTTTTCACGTACCATTTGTGTAAAATAAATGAAGTACGTAAATTGGTACTTGTCTTCCGCGCTCGCTACAGTCCGCGCTCCGGGAAGCAGTGTGCCGCAGATTTTTTTAGTGCATTCGCAACTATGTAGCCATCTTTTTATTTTTGAACAATTATTTTATTAAGTTTGCATTATTTGGAACTTTTCCTTTTCCTTTGTGTTACCCCACAATTGTCCTGATCTTTATGGCCCTCTCGGATAAGCCGCCAGTCACGATAACGAACCTGAATACGTTTACGTACCACAGTTTATGGTTTAAGAAATCAAATAACTGACTTGAACAGTAAAATATTTTTGCACCTGTAGTTAACGTATTTACGTAGAACTGCAAAATATTGTAGATTCCCAAGAACATGGTTAGTATATGTACACGCACATCTGTTCTGTGAAAATACCAACGAGATTGTGTTGTTATGAATATTCCGCAAAGACCTGACGTAATATCTACCAAAGTTTGCAAAAATTGCATTCCTTTTCAAGGATCACTGAAAGATTATTGACTAAAGTGGCTTGACAATTGTCACATTTGTTTTACAATGTGAGTTTTCCACCAAAACAAAAGATAAAGAATTATTTGTTTACAACACCCATTTTCTGGTACCTCACAAAAATTTTGTACAAGAAGTTTATTACGCTTACTAAATCCACGAGAAGAAAAAAATAATTTTTGCTAACAGCTAAAAACAGGAATAGTTAAGATTAACATAATTAATTATGTCATGCACGCTATTCATTTTCTGGGCGTAGTGCTTCGAAACCGAATTACAAATGGCATTGTGTGAAATACCTACTCTTTTCACAATAAAAAACTCGGAGTTGATATTGTAAGGCACAAATAATATTAATAGGCGAAGTTTCAATTCATTACATTAAAAAAAATAGAGAAGAACTGTAATGAAATATAGGCCTACAGTGGTAGTGTTCGGACTCTGCGGAGCTAACGAAAGTAACAATAGGGCTATATGCCAATACTGATAGTCAATATAAGCTACTTAACTATGTAAATACTGTTGTTCCGTGCGGAGGCTTTTCCCCACGTCGAAAACACGGTTGCGATATAACCCAAGCTTCTAATTTGAAACTTTAACATATATCACTCGTACATTCTTGGTTATGCACCTAGTCACAAATGTCAAATCTAAATCTTACTGTTATATTAAGACTTTTTTTTCTGTAGCGTAGAATAAACTGTTGATTTTCTAGTACGATTATCTACACGCCATTAAACTGACACGTTTCTGAAATATAAATACAAGCGAACAAATTTTTATAAGTTCAGTAGCTGTTTGCTAAGTTACTCCGGAGAATAGTTGAGAAATGTGTCAATAGTATATCATTCGTATCATACACTAAATCTCTCGAGAAACATAAAGTGAAATTATACAAAATAGTATTTTATCTAGTAGTACAAAAAACTAAATGGTTATATGTAAGTTAATTATAGGCATAACGCGCTTAAAAATGTAATAAGTATTAAGGTAAACATACTTGGTTCATGAGGTTTACCCATAGAGGTAAGGAACTCGACAACACTAACGACTTTTAAGAGCCGTGCTGTCAAGTACATTAAGAATATGCGCCGATGATCACACACTTGCATCAGTATTCCGTAGTATTTTGATTTGCTTAGCTTTTTTCCCCTTAACTATTTGTACAACCTAGCAACGCCTGTTTGTGTATACATTCACTTTAATCAATGTGTAATTTGTTGCTGTCGATTCGTCAATTTATTTCAAGAAGTTGCTGCATCCAATTTTCATTCATCTGTATTTATTTTATTGAGCTGAGATTGAATCTCTTATTTTTCTCTCAGCTACTTTTTTGGTTCTGCACATTTATATTTATGATTGGTAATGTGGATTATGAGACACATTATTGTGCTATTGTAATTTTTATTTCTTTAAACATTTCCTTGTATCTAGTCCTGCTCAAGATATGTACATAATTGGAAATCACAGATCATTTTTAGAGTTTAATCTATTGGAGCTATCATATTTCTGTTTCGCCTCTTGTTAATTTAAGTATATTTATTTCTTACTCATTATGTTTACGTCTGTGTACATTATTTTACACCTGGTTAAGTGTAAGAGAAGGCATTGAAGCCTTAACGTCGCAAGTTTAACTAAAGTCTAAATAAATAAATAAAAAGTTTACTAAAAATAATTATACAGGAACACTCCATTCAAACAGCAAACAAACACAAGTAAAATAAGTGCCTGTTTTTATCTTTAATTGAAAATATCCTAGATCATACGAATTGAAATATTAGACCAGAATTATGCACATCAAGAACACAGTAACACTAATGTAGTTAAAACTTATAACTAGTAGGAAATTTACTAACGAACAAACTACAACTTAGTACGATCGTTAACGATGTTTAGTAGATCACATGAATAATGAACAACCTGGACAAGAGGAAGAGAAAAAATGTTGACTTTACAGTATTTATACGTAAAACCGACTTGTGGGTAGGCTATAAGTGGGAACTAGTCATGTTCATTGCGAAACCATATGTAATTTAAATGACTTGTGTAACATTTTTGTAATATTATGAATCGAAAATATATCAAATGGATTTATTGAAACAAAAAAACCTATTTTACGAAGTTAACGATGGTAAACTTGGAGTAGTCGTTCCGCGATTTTACATTTTTCAGTTAATTGTTTCACGAAATACGACAAAGTCGATATGTTAGTAATAATAAGCCATACTAAATTGGCAACAGAAAGTAAATCAATTACAGATCGATACTCATAGAATGTAGGCCTATAGTAAACACAAACTTCCCTTCTAACAATCAAAATTTATCATGGTTAAAATTCTTTACATATTTTAGCTTTAGTAGCCTGCGTATTTACACCTGCAGGCCCGTTTTAAAAAGAATATTAAATAGCACTTGAAATCAGGTGAACCATATTTAACTTTTTTGTAGAAAATGTGTTTTTTTTCTAGTCACAGGTATGTAATAATTTGCGAGATGCTACGTACAGTGAATAAGTTAACACTTTTTTATGTTTGGTTGGTACTAATCTAATTAATTTTTATTTTCTTAAACTCTGAGTAAAAACTTTGTTATATAATTCAATGTAAGTATGATTAGTTTGCGTGAAGGTGTTGTTTAAGCTTGTGTTACATTTTTCGGTCTCCACGAATTTCATCTCTTGTTATGTTTTCTCTCTCGGCAACTGATCATGCAAAACTTGTCATCAATATAGTTGGACAAATCTGCCTGTAATACCTATATGTAAATTAAAAAATAACCATGGTCTGCGTTTTTACTCTATTGGATTCAAATGTAGTATCTTAATACTTTTCTCATAAACAAACTATAAATGCAAAACTACCTTACCCAAAGTAAAATCAACTTCCAAGAAATAAATATCTATGGGTCAGAATGCGAAAAAGGTTCTCAATTTTCACTCTTAAGACACGCGTTATCATAGAAATTTGGAAAAAGTTGTTATTATTCGAAATTCAGAACAAGCCGTGGAAAGCATAGCATCACTAGGGCTGTGTAATGGATAAATTGTGGTTTCAGCGCTCAAATCACTCAAATAACACTTCCGTTGGCGCATTTATTTATAATCCCCGTTCCCCTACAGATCTTGCAGTGTTTTAAAGGTTTTGATAATATGTGTATTGATTTTTATGAAAGCAATACTGTACTCTTGAAAACTATTTTAACTGGAATGCTTCACAAATATCGTGTAAAAGGTGACTGTATCGCGTGATTCTCAGTGATTTACATATCCTTGTTTCCAAAGTAACCTGTGAAACTTATTTTAGTTTCAACGTTGTTCTAAGATTTTTTAATTCAGCCTTGTAGATACAAGAATTTTTTTGGCCTCCGCGAGCGTTCGTAGTCAAAGTGTTCGAGAGTACAAACAAGAATTTCTGTACTGTACCTAAATTAAAGTAACATTAGCACGCAAGAGATGATTTAACTGATGTTCAGTGACAGTAGATAGACGAATGAATTACAAACACGCACGCAGTGTAGATTATTAGTGCCCGTGGGAAATAAATTAGAACGCACACACGCTTTGACGCTGGTTGTATTATGCATTACAAATTTTAAAATATACATAGGAAAATTATAGCTGCTCTGAGAAGGAGTATAAAAAGTAGAAGGGAAAAAATTGTGACAGCATTTTCTTACATAAGAGAATATTTTGAAATATGACTCCGTAACCGCAACCATACCCTGCGTTATAAGATAATGCGCGCACGAGGTAAAATTAATTTTTGGTATCTAGCATAGGCTTATCATGAAGGCAAATCCCGGCTCGACTTCCAGAGTCTAAAAACGCCTCGCCTGTCGACACTTGAAGCCAGATTTTCAAGGTTACCTAGGCCGAATTTAAATGGCCCAGTCAAATAGGGAAACTATTTTCCAACAAACTAGCTATTCATGCGCATCCTAGAAATGGCCTCAACATGATTTCTCCCAAAAGTTTTTTATGTTTGCTCAACTGGTTGCTTGTCTCGTGCTGTGCAAAAACCATAAACATGTCCTGTACATCAGACACTGAAGAAAATAATTAATTCCTTATCAGTTATCAAAATAAAAGGTACCGAAATAACAAGACATTATAACGTATTAATGTAAAAATATAAATTTATAAAGCAACACAGTAACGAGGTAAAGTTTGCAGAATGAAACTCTCACTTAAAACGCAATTCAGAGCGTCTGAAAAGCGTTTTTTTTTTTATGAAACCATTTATATATTACCAAGATACTTATCTACAGAAATAATAAACACGATTGAAAAATGTTACTAACACGGCTTTATTTTTCATTTAGGAGCCCTCCAACAAAGCTAAACTGTCTTCCCAGAAAATATAACCTGGATACGCACTAAACTAGGATATAGGCTACAGACACTACATTGAACTTTGGTAAATACTATCCCCCAATTAAATGTTAGGACCTGTGTTCGAGTTAATGCCTTGATCACTTGCATTAAACAGCTCGTTACCGATATTCACCACATCCCCTTAGTCAGGACCCAACTGACCAGAATTTCACAAACGAGTTGCAACACCCTGCAAATCAATACAAGCAACAATCGTTCAATCTGATTTAACATGAGCTGTACTCTTCCTGTGTCTGTATTTTAGCCAATCAGAGGCTCCGAATGGTCTTATCAAAAAAGAAAATTGTTTATGAAACAAGAAAATATGTTTTACTTAATTCCATAGTGTATACTATAGCTTATGTGTTTATTTCTGTAGCATCGTAGTACAAACCTTTTTGGACGTTTTGAAGCGACGTTTACAGTAAAAATTTGAACAAAACAAATTTCGTATTTTAAAAACCTCGGAGCTGTATCGAAAGTAAGTATTTTTGGCGAAAAACTGTACCAACTACACCAACCTGATTTCTCCGGTAGAACTAACAAATGTAGCAACTTAAGAGACCCAACATTATCGCAGTTATATTAATTGCAGCAACACCACGGTGCTTGTGTTGTGTATTAATGTGATAGTTGAAGTTCACTTGAGGCTCAAGCCTTAAATCCTTCCCTGACATAAGCATGCAGTTGTGAACTACAACACCGCTTTTTTCGTTTTGCTGAAGTTAAAACCTATAACGTAAACACAAAAACGTATAATAAATATAATGTTAAGTTCCAATTACAGAAAAACAGTGTTGCCACGATTGTTTACAAATAAGTGGCCAGGAAATGGAAGGCGGTGTTAACGGAATGTGCACTGCAAGGCGACACGGCTCGTGACATTGGTTGAAGGGATTACTTGAGCGCACATTAGTCCCCTGGATCCAAACAGCAACACATTTACGTCACGCGCATTTTAGAAGGATGAAGACAATTAAGTTAAGGGCACTTGGCGGATGAGTACAGGAAGTAGCACTGCTTACCACACAGTATAGTCTGTCTCACGAATGAGACCACTTTTTTTGAGAGTTGTGAAAGTAGTCCTGGGTACAAAACATTACATTCCAGATCAGTTGACGCGATACAGCCAGCGTAGCCCCAACCGTTCCGCTATCTCATGGTCGAATACATTTAAGAATGGTTTTCCTGCGCAGATGACACTATGGAGGCTTGGGGCAGAGAACGATGGNAATATAGTCTGTCTCACGAATGAGACCACTTTTTTTGAGAGTTGTGAAAGTAGTCCTGGGTACAAAACATTACATTCCAGATCAGTTGACGCGATACAGCCAGCGTAGCCCCAACCGTTCCGCTCTCTCATGGTCGAATACATTTAAGAATGGTTTTCCTGCGCAGATGACACTATGGAGGCTTGGGGCAGAGAACGATGGCTCCGCCGAGGAAGAACTACTCACTCTGCGGCTGCTCGCTCATGTCCTCGGTCTTGACGGGCGACAGCTTGATGNGGCTCCGCCGAGGAAGAACTACTCACTCTGCGGCTGCTCGCTCATGTCCTCGGTCTTGACGGGCGACAGCTTGATGGGCCGCTGAGGGCCCTGCAGGTTGACGAGGTGCGGCACGCCGCCCCCGGAGGGACGTTCGCCGCCGCCACCGCCGGTCGCCAGTGCGTTGGCGCGCCCCCAACACCAGGCGCCGCAGCTCGCTGCAGCGCCGCGCTCCACCACGGCCACCGAGCACGCCACTCTGACGGCCTCCCGCTAACCGACCCCTTCACTACACTACTCACGTCGACCCGCGCGCAGCTTTCCTGGCACGTCTCCACCACACCGCGGCCGGATCGCGACTGAGGAGGCCGGCCGCTCCTTCCCCTCCGGTAGTCCTCCCTCCCCACGGTGCGCGCGCATCTCATCGCGCTGCCGGGCCTGCGCCGCGCGCCGTCGTCGCCCCGCCCTCCCGCTTTCGCCATTGGCCCACGCCCCTGATCAACACCGAGCCCTCCCCTCTTTTACCCGCCGCCGAGGCTCGCTTCACGCAAACGGTTGCAAGGTGAAAAGAAAATGGCTGCTTCAGTAGGTGACGGGGCATCATCGATCCGGCCGGAAAGACTGGAGTACATAGCTTTTTTTTTATTTAAGTTTTAAGCTAGCGTTGGGGGGGAACGAGAGGTGGAGTCGTGTTTTTTTACTCCCTTTCTTTACATTGTTTGGGAATAAGCTGTCCCGACACGATTTCGGAGACGGAAGTTTCGGCCAATGGTGTTGTGGCATTGACGGACGATCCTAGGGGGCCGTGGAATAACCGGCTCCTGCCGCCGTCTTGTACTCGTCTAGGAGGGGGAAGGGGTTACGCTTTTTTCCAACGTCTGTAAGGGGAGGATAGAACGGAATAAAAAACGCCGGCACGCCATTAATAAATTACGTTCTAAAACCAAACCTGGTGCAAGGGTTTGTCGCTGAACATTTCCCGAAATAAGGTAAACATTCAAGAGGATAACTTACTTTTGGTCGATCACAGAGCCGACGTTGCAACAAGCCGCGCCAATTTGTATTCAGCAGAACCTGCGAATGTTTTGCCTTGTGCCCTGAATTTTTAAATTTGTTGCTGAGCAGTAAATGTTACAAACTTGATTGTACTCTCGCGAGTCTGTCGCATGCTTGATACGATGTGGTTTAACCAATGTTTACGACCGAACAGTGAACATACCTTCGACAAAGCTACTTTCGTACACAAAATACATTAAAAGAAAACTACAGCGTTTCCTTATCTACTATCTGAACTGAAAGCATCTCACAACGGCCCTATTTGGAAGCGTATGCGGGTGGATGCACTAGAGAATTGCAATAATTGAAAATTTATGGTATAGGCCTACTGCTGGATTTTGAGATGACGCTTGGGTCGATAACGTTCGCTATTGAAACGTAATATTTTGGGCTATTTATTGAAACACATCAAAGTAATTAACGACACAATTTCCTTAGATTTCGGAGTGCGAAATCTTAACTCGAAATCGNGGGGGGGGGGGGATATGCTCGAATAATTTGATTTTTATAGTAGGGCTTGGTTATTCATAACAAGTTAAGGAAACGTTGAGTAACTTATAATTAAGAATAGCTATTTTCGGGAGACGAATTTCTGTCTAAACATTTCAACTCGTATTCACTTCTGCGGCTTGATGGTGTTAATTAAATGCTTTGCGTCTGGGTAAAGTTAATTCTACTCAGGCCAGGAACAATACGAGTTTTCTTATGGGAGAGTTTGGCATAGAGACAATTTCCGCAGCTAGATACGCGGAGTTTCAAAGAGGTCCCCTATACTTAAAATTTTAAGCAACGTGAATAATAAAAGAGAATGAATTTAATAAGTTCCGAAGTTATTTTATATTTTATTTATGATAATTGCAATTATTTAGTTTTTTAACTTAGAAAATGTGGTACACACACAACACTAGCGCTTACCTAGAGGCGAAAAATATTTTTTTCGAAACTAAAAGCATTGAGAGTGCCAACCTGTGTAGAATAAACCATAGTCTGGGTGAGTGACTACGAATCACATACGTTCAATACTGGAGTAACCTAAATGTGATTGGTTAATCAAATATCAGAATGTATTTGCACAAACACAAAGACATGCGGCCGTTAACCAAAGAAAAACTGCACTTAGTCAAGTATAATGATGATAAAGGTCAGATCGTTATTTAATTACTCTTCACTATTTTTAAGGGGGATAAGTCCCTGCCATATTGAATTTATCAGTATTGTGCTATTACTTCAATTTAAGAATGTTTGCACGACACAACATAAACATAGCTTCTTGCACTTCATCATACTATTACAGGTTAACTGCCTTTATTACCTAATTTTTTGCTAGTAATCGCTGGCAAAAAAAAAGTAAATTTTTTTGCAAGCTGTTACAGAATTGTTACTGGCAACAGTAGTGAAGTAATACGCTGACAGATTATAGAAAATATGAAAAGCAATGCCTTAGATAATGTCGATGCCACAAAATGAAATCCATAAATTATGATACAGTTGTGGCAAAATTCCCTAAATTCAACATAGCGGGGTCTGATCCCCTTTAACACTGATTCCGTCGTATAGGGCCAATTAGGCTTCGTTTATTAGCACAATAACACGAAATGAAATGTCAGAATATACCCCTAAAATAGGTATTGCTATGACGCAACATTATTCACCGCTGCAAGACACCAGTTATATATGCTTTTGTGCTCCCAATCACCATCTTCCTTTGCTGGTTCACAATGATTTAGACCACCGTTTTTCGTCTAAGCAAATTTTCTATTCACGAAATTTGTTGCTGATGTGAAGTGCGACTGAGAGATTTTGATTTTAAAAAAACATATAAAAGGTTTTTTTTTTTTTTTTTTAAAGGGAACAGGCATTTTAACTCTAGCGTACCTCAAACTTCAATCCTCAAAAGTGTTATACAGAATTTTAGCCACCTTTTCTCAAATATATTTTAATTTCACTAACATACTAAAATAACTGCAACTGACATGTAGCCGACTTGTAAATTCCCGAAATTGATTTCAACAGACATTTACACCAAGTTTTGTCAGAATTTGTTAATTGTGATTCAGTTCTCTTGTTTGTATTTCAGGGAGAGGGTATTTTTTCTGAACACGGTCTGTTATGTTTATGAAACATGATTTAGTTGTTTTCAGGTTGGCAGCGTAAAGCTACAGACCACACTCGTTCGCTGCGTCGCCGATACTCTACAATCTGCTGTACTATTTATAGGTAGGGACACCCGAATTTCGCGAAAACATTTCCACACATGTTAATTTTCAACACCCTACGAACGTTTTAGCAGTTTTCTTTTCCTTATTGGCGGCGTGTCTTTGTAAGAAGACATTTTCCTACTTGATTGGCCAAACAGAGTTAGGTAACTTCAAAACTGCACGTATGTGATTCTCACGCAGACACTTAAGACGCGTAATACGGAAGCCGTCCAATCACGAAAGTGGATCTGGGCTAAAGTGTTGTGAAATACATTTGGTCGTGAATTCTTTTCATGAAAATCGGGTGTCCCTACACTGTTAGAAATTTCTGTATATTTACGGAAACTTTTACTGAGAGGGAGGGTTAACTTACAGAAAGGCACTCCGTAATGACGAATAACGGAAATGAGCTCCGTAAATATAAAATACGGAAGCTCTTCGTATTCTTCCGGCTTCGATTTTGAGACACGAACAATCCAGATGATACCTGGAGCGTGTAAAATCCCATCTTCACAATACTACTTCGTGCAAAATAGTAGCAGGTGAGTGGTGAACCACTCATGGAGCGCCAATTCTTTGATTCTTGTTCAAACTCCGTTACAGGACAAAACCTTCTGTATACGCAGTAAAACACGCACATATCAAATATTAAACAATTTTTTCGCCTCGTTTTTATAAACTGCAAATATAGCAAGCGGTCTAACACAACTTGAAGCAAGGGCAGGTATCAAACCCATATTAACAAAATACTTCGTGTAAAGGTGTGGTAGGTGAGGGGTTTGAGTTATTGACTGTTAATATTTCGATTCGTGTACAAATCCCACTACAGGACCAAATTTTTAAATTTCTTTTTAATTTCTCTGTTATACACAGTGAAATACATTAGGAGAAAAAGAATCGCAAACTCTCTTACACGACTAGAAACTATGAGATACATGCAACATTCCATAAAGTATATCCCGTATTTACAAAACTAATGATTGTGAAAACGAGGTAGGTGAGTGGATAGAGTTTTGAACTAGCAAGATTTTTTCACTGTACAAATCCCGACACCTAACAAATTTGTTAATTTTTAAAGTCATTTTCATACACAGTGGATCACCCACATAACGAAAGTAAAACTTGTTTTTGTTACGCATTTTTTAAGAGCAGATTAAAAAACTATCAAATTTATGGATACATTCCGTGAATTTGCGGAGATTTGTGTAAAATTTCCAGAGAGAGAGCGTTATTGAAAAAAACGAAGAAACCGTAATTTAACGCAAATGGCTGAATAATTTGTGACTGGTATTTTCCTTAATTTTACGTACATTTTTTCTAACAGTGTATTATAGGCCTCCCGGACTTTATAGCAACGCCGATATCGAAATTCCTTTAGCATAAACCCCATAGTCATTGTGGTCTGNTATAGGCCTCCCGGACTTTATAGCAACGCCGATATCGAAATTCCTTTAGCATAAACCCCATAGTCATTGTGGTCTGTCTACTAGGCGTTGCACTGGAAGTAAATGTATACTGTTAAATAATAGCAACAAACAGTTTTGTGGGTATTCACCCTGCCACGCTCCTTTGTGGTTAACCATCCATATATTGTGTTCTTGGTTTTTTTGGTTACTTTTTTTCGTAGTCGTTGTAGGCAATGTAGATACAACCATAATTCGAATGCAGTTTCACCATTGCCATTACACTTCAGAAATAACACAAGAGTAGTAGCTACCACAAAATAAATTTTTGTGGCTACAAAAATGTTGTGCNCAAGAGTAGTAGCTACCACAAAATAAATTTTTGTGGCTACAAAAATGTTGTGCTCAATACAAAAAAAAATTTGGCAAAGTGAATATTAACAAAACACTTTGTGGCTACCACAAAATATTTTTTCCAGTGTACACAACAGAAAACTACGTGCGAGTAGGAAAGTCCTTGACTGGTTTTGGAGACATCATTCGCTTTTGAGACTATAGTCCTCAGCCTCAAAAACATCTGCCGCCAGTAACATCGAACACAACTACTGTAACTCATTCGGACACAAATGTGTACACAAAGCATATGAAGGTTATTTTTGGCCGGCGCTGTACACTGCGAGACTCAATGTCCAATGATCTTCCATGTGGGAAAATGATTCGTAAACCGTGCTACTGGTATAGCTTATGATTGGTTCATATTTATACAACTATAGCCCCGAGTATTTCGCGAATTTATTTTGTGGCGAGGAAGACTTCAAATACTTCTTCTTTTCTATCATTATTGCGATTGGACTGTGCAGTTGTTTAGACGCTTCCCGTTTAACAGTGAGCCAATACGTAGTAAGCAGTTGTGTGAGTGAACTTTGAACAGTCCTGTACAAAGGCGTCACTTGGTTGCAGTAACCAATAGGCAAACGATACTGTCTCGAGTGTATAGGAGACTGTAAAGTCTAGCCGGCCGCCACATCAATCCGCCAAATACTCGGAGCTCTATCTGTAGCTGAACACAACGCCCGCAGTTCATTATTGGTTGTGACAACGAAAAAAGTGTTGTTTCGACTTAAGTACAGCATCCATCACAACCTTTTTCTTTGCAACTCCTGAAACTGTAAATTAAAGTGGGTTTGAAAGGTTGAAAGTTAGTTTGAAAGGGTGAATTTTTTTCTTTCTGATATTTGGAAAGGCGTAATGCTGATATCTGCACAGTTACAAACCAAACGTTTCTTCTTTGCTTCGCTTAAGGGCTCTGCCTACCAAGTCTGCAGCCACGAATTTAAATGGGGAATCACTGCTAAAGAAATTCCTTCTAAGTGCATCAGTTTCAAAGAAAACTGTTTCAAACAAAATTTAACGCGACAAAACTTCCTCAAAAAATACTGCCAAGTTAAGAAAAAAAACCTTTTTAAATATACATTTTATTGTAAATTTTAGAAAAATTATATTGAACATAAAAAATGCCTGGATTTCTAAACTTGCCAGTATCCCTTATGAAATGTCACGTACGGTTAGCTTTAAAATTGATAAATTGAGAAGGAATGTATATAACATTGATTCCCCACATTTAAACTGCGTGGCCGAAGTCTTGGTACGCAACGTTCTTAAAATAACATATTTATCTGTGATTGAAAGAGCTTAAAAAATCTCGCGATCGGCTTTCGTGTGCCTTGAGGTCAGGGCGTCTGCCTAGAGAAGTGAAGTGTTTTTTAAATCATATACCTGTCATGCGCAAATGATGTATTGAGACACTAGATATCCGCTAACATCTGCGAGTAGGCTATTACATTTCAATATCCTTTTGCACATCTCGTACTTCTAGCTGTTTCGTATTCGCTGAGTGTCTTTAGTAGAAGGCATTTCGTTACTTGACTGGGTCAATCCGAATTAGACTACATTCCGATCTGTGATGGGCATAAAACACGTCGCATGTAAAATAATGCATTCATGAAAGTAGTTCTGCGTTAAAGTGTTTTTAATAAGAATATTATAAAACATATTTGCAAAAATTTCGATGTTCCTATGAACCATCCAGTGTACACTTTGGAGAGATTACGCAGAGAAATCGTTGTGTCAAGTAGTTAGGTGTAAAAACGTATGTAGGTGGCTGTGAAGTAGGCATCTTCTCATTGGACATTGCATTTCATGTTCGCCGTATCTTTACTTCACTTGTCCACGCAGAACTCAGCAGTACTGACATCCTTCTGAATCGCGTGTTTCGTAGTCCGAGAGACTCTGGATGTATGTGTGCAACATTTTTATAAACGATGGAAGTTTCATAAGTTATCTTCCGCAACCGCAAGGCTAAACAGTGTCATGCTAACGTCAAACATAGGTTTTAGCCTACATAAGGTAAGAGAGAAAATATTGTAGTACTCAGGAGTTGCGCTGCAGACCTTTGGATTTCCTCTATCTTGCGCTTAGTTTTATTTCTTGGCAGTTGATTTTAGTGATTTAATATTAAAAATCAGAGTCTGTTATGGCCTAGAGCACGAACGATTTTCTCAGTCTTGGACATAGTTTTATTACTTCCTTGTTGAATTTTATGATATAAGTAATTATGAAAACGGAAGCTTCTTCTGAACCACGGGATTAACGGAGTGAATTTCTGAAGTTTGCACGGTCCTAGGTACTTATTTCTATCTGCATTTCCTCATTGATTAGGAAAATTATATATTAACTTCTATTATGGTTACATTATTATAACAAGAAACTGCAGTTTAACCTTAATGTTTTCGAAATAATTGTTCTGGTAGTATGACTTGTACCCTAAAGGGCGCTATTTTAAAATAATTTATCTAATCTAAGCACGAGTCCTGGACAAACATAGCTGAAATCAACTGGAAACTGAAAGGGAATCAGAATAAGCATACTTAAAAGTTTAAGTTAATCAATAACTGAGCTACATTGGCGTACACTGAAAAAAAAAAAGTAATTTAGGGCAGTCGCAAAGTGTTTTGTTGGTATTCATCCTGCCTTCTGTAATCAAGTATTCGGCGTCGATGCTAGTGCTTTTTGAATAATTCTTGAAAATTATGATTAGCGTAGGCTGTTCACGGTAAGGTGAGCACTTTTGAGGCGCTAGTTACATTTCACTGTCAATAGCCTACAAGTAGACGATGAAACGTTATTGTTATGGACATAAGTCATTCTGATTTCTGTTGCCATAAAAAACTAAGAAATAGTTATAAAATCATAAACACCGAGCGTGTCAGAAGATAATTCTGCAGAAAGGAGTGTAGTTTGGGGTTTCACGAGCAAACAATGCCGAGGATTCAGAAGGCGTTATTCGCCGCTGTAACTAGAAAGTTGTCGTTCCTGCGGTAGTTACGATATCCACACAGTAAAAAGACTTACGTTGTTGCAAAAAAAAAAAAAAAAAAAAAAAAAAATGCTATTGAGCCATTTCTTTGAACGTTTATGTTGTAGAGAAATTAATAATCTTGTGGCAAATTTTAAAATGTTAACCATTTCCGAAGCCCTATATTACTATAAAGCACATATTCTGTTGACATTTTAATGTAAACAAAGCTTTTAAGTAATTTTCCCGCAACCAAATGTTGTATTACCCTAAAAATAACACGAAGAACAAAATATTTGTTTTACTACGACATTAAAGTACGTAATATCCAGCTAACGCCAGTTTGCACTGACTTGAAATTGTAAAACAGCAATAACCTCGTATAATGAAAGCACTGAATTTTAAAGTTTAGAATGAGAATGAAATGTAACTTGGATTAACTTTAAAAACTTGCAAATCAGTGTGCCGAATACGCACATATCTCTAGAACACAAAGAACTACACGCAGCGAAGGAGTACTGCAGTTTGCAGGTATAATGTTGTGCAATACCCACAATATGAAATGCTGCCCGGCTTGCCAGAGTAGAGGAGTTTGTAAGACGCTCGTCTTCGTCAAGTGGAGATCGTGATGCGCGCTCACAAGGCGCGGGTTCGCTTCCCCCTGCCCGCATATATTTCTTCATAGGTAATATTTCCTTTTGTGGCAAAATAATTTTACTTAATTTATTTTGCGTTTGAATTTTTTTTTTTAAGGTAAAGGAAATACAAGAAAATTTTTAACTTAAATGATAACATCAATTCAGCACAAAACATTTTTTTGCCACAAAATAAACACCGCTTATGTTTTGACAGTACAGTATGGAGGTAATGTTACACAAGTATTTAATAATACAACTAAATTAATAACATAACAGTACTGTATATAACATTAAAAGAAACATTAGTTTCTGACGGCTCATTACTGTAAATCTCTACTTGTAGGCCTATAGTCTATTCACGGTAAAAGTGGGCACTTTCGAAAGCCCTCTCATTTGAAAAAAAAAACCAATAAGTATATTTAGTTTTAGCCTTAGACGTTAACTTTCGAGGGCTGTGGAATATAAAAACCGTGTTTATTACTTACACGACAACGTTTATTTCTGAAGGTGGTTAAAGTATAAAAAATGGCTGAAAGGAAAAAGTAACTAGAGCCTCAAAAGTGCTCACTTTACCGTGAACAGCCTATAACATTAATACTGTTGGCACAACATTACATTTATATCTTTGCACGCCACTTAAACGTAGTTTTTAAAACGTAAAAAAGTATCACGAGCTACCTGTAAAAATTTAGCAACTTTATTAAGAATTGAGAACGTTACGTGTGTAACTTAAATGCAAATAATATGTTAATAATTTAGTTAATAAGAAGTGTGTCGTGCTAAGCGTGTCTTACATATTTTAATTTGTGCTCAAGTCCCGGTTCACTTCAAAATATTTTAACTTTTTAACGTTTATTTTTATTCACAATAAAACATTCCAATGAAAATTGGGCACTGCCAAATTTACATTTTCAATATTGTTGCATTAACCTATAGACTGAGGCAGGACTCAGCCTGTTTCGGCGAAAAATCTGTAACGCTAGATAGCTGATAATGCCATAGTTATCATTTTAAAACTTACATTTATCAACAATTTCTTGGAGAAAATGTGCTGTATCAATACGAGGGAAATGTGTGTTACGCCACAGAGAAATTAGAAGCATACTATATTTAATATGTGTCTACGTGATTTTGATAAACATGACGTAAACAGTGCTTACTCGTTAAATTACACACGCTTTACACATTCTCGTAGTAGTGTTACATAAATAATTTAGGTAACCATTAGGCTCATTATTACTGTGCCCATATGGGGAACTGTGTGTCTGTATATTTTTTTCTGAGATTTTTATTTTGGTTGATTTGCTGCACGTAAAATCAGTAAAGAAACTGCTCTCACAATAATACTTACTTCATTGTACTTACCTCGTTTCGATATAAACCAATGAGTAACTCAAGCGACAGAGAATAGCATGCCTACAGAAGAAAGCAGAAGAAGCTGATGACTGTGAAAGCACGCACGCTTCTCTCGTGACTCGCGAGCATTATGACTGACGTGTAGCCAAGGTAGCGACGCTGATGCCCTAGCGAAGATAGCGAACATGCGGGGAACAGATGCAGCTATCGATGGAGGTCGTCAGTACATACCTCGCGACACACTGCTCACCTCCTTTTTATATTCACGGCCTTTCAATGCAAGACAGCAGACGTGCTGCGTAAACATATTTTTGACTGCTATTATAAGTATGCGAGCGTAGATTTTATAGGACTCTGTAACGCATTCAGTAATCAAACACTGTTATATTTTGTACGTTTCTCAGACTTTGAAAACGATAGTGGGTTTTGGGAGGGTGCCTGTTTTATTTCCTGATGTTGGCTCTTATAGAATAGTTAACTGAAACGGGGTTCGAATCGCAGGGTAATGTACGGTTATGTTAGGTTTTCGATTTACATTTTAAATCCCTTCATGTGTCCAAAGCCCTACAAGCGCATTCGTGATTTTGTGAGACTTCTAGTAAGCTAAATCGTAGGGACACCCGAAATTCACGAAAATATTTCGGCAAATACTGGACTTCAATAGCCTACAGGTGTACATAAGCTTTCTTTAGCTTATTGGCTGCGTGGCTTTGAGAGAATACATTTTCTTACTTGACTGCGCAATCAAAATTAGGTAACTTCAATGCTGTACGTTTGGCATTCGTGCGCAAATACCTAAGATGTGAAGCATGGAAACCATCCAATCACGACAGTGGATCCGAGCTAAAGTGTTATGAAATATAACTGGTCGTGGAATCTTTTCGCGAAATTCCAGTTCCCCACCAATATGTTCAGTACTGTGGTTGCTTATGCACTAAGGAAACTGATATTTACTGAATATAGCTTTTATATTTCCCATATGAATATTCCACCAGGTAAATAATTACTTCACACAAAATCACACGCACTATCAACGTCGCCAGCGTAATTTGATATTTATCTTTAGGTAAGAGTTTACACCATGCAATGTATTAATCATAAATACATAAAGTACGCCGGAATCTACATTAAGGCACTGCTCTTATGCAGAAATTGTTCGTTTTCGTGTCATAATTTCATTTTCAGAGTAATTGTTGAAAATTTCTGACTAGCAAGTTTATATTTCGTGAGTTATTAAATATTCTTTAGTTCGTTTTAATATGTGTCATTTGGTAGATTTACAAAGGCAGGAACGTACTGATATTTTAAAGTTTATGTCATGATATTTGCAAAAAACCATTATACGTTGATAGTTTGGAATTCATGTCTGTACCACAGAGTAAGGCAAATAGCTTAACTTTTACAGCGACTTTTAAAATTTTGCTTAAAAAATAATTTTATCAACAGGAAATGAAAGAATCCAATATTAACGGATGACTCCTAACCTTAAAGTGCATCCAAAACATGTAGAGCCTACAAGCATTTTATTGCGTGTGAACATGTAGACATACAATATTCAGCAACAGAACCGTCGTGCTGTAGTGATTATACAAACTTAAGCTGCAAGCAATCCGGTGTTCGAATCCCGAATAGGCCTACGGCTTACGTAATACATTTCGTTAAGTTGAACATGCAATGAATATTTCAGTTTATCCAGACTACATTAAGCAATCACATTAATGAACAACAGTAAAAATGTGCAGGAAAAATTAAACTTCAGAGTAAAATTATTACTTGCATGTTCTTTTTGTTTTTTTTATGATTACTTTAACTGTCCTTTTCATACAACCTGTTATATGGACTAGGAACTAATTAGTATAAACCAGTTATATTTATTTCATCTTATTCTTTTTTTTTTAATGTCAATGCCGATACTTGGGATTCAGCTAACGTTCCAATAGTAAATCTGTTGCTTTGTGACAAACCTTATCTCAGACCAGACATAGGCCCTATCGTAGGCTTTTACTATTTGCAAGTTCGTAAATAAATAGTAGACATGAAGTTGGAACAAGCGTGTGTGCTAGAGCTTCAACATTTCTCGATAGCTATATCGATAACTTTTCTAACTACGATAACGTTATGGCGCGTAGTTTTGAGAACATGACATTGCGATGGTGCTATATTGGGGACATTATGATATGTGCGATTTCGTTTTGTTTAGAGATTTAGCACAGTTAGGTAGTGCTATCCTTGTCATCATGTGTTTCTTATATCTCTTTATAACTTACTGTTATGATTTGTTATTACAATTCAAACCTCCTTGTTACATACATAACTACTTTACAAAATTCACTAAAAACAATAATTCTCTGATTTCAGTCTGTATTTTCTCATGGGAGACTGAATAAGAATAAATAAATAGTTAACCTTTATTACAGTTACAGATGCAACAAAACCAACATCGTCAACATATTGTGGACTTACGGCTTTGGCCTGGGATGAGAATTTGGTATAGGGAAATACATAAATTCTGTTTTTCGGCGTTCCTGTTAAAGATAGATACATAACCACCAGGGACTTTTTTAAGCAGAGAAATACGTGCTTCTATGCTATCGAAACCTTTTGTAACATTAATATATAGCCTGTTTCCTTGAAGAATTCGAAAATTTAATAATTAAATAAAAGCTAGTTAAATAAAATTGTTATATTTGCCTCGATACAGAGTTTGAGAGTATAATTTCTCATATTTAGGTGTTCTTTCAAGTTTGTATCTTCAAAATTGGCTTAAAAAAACAAAATTAAACTAACATGTATTCCCTATACCAAATTCTCAACCGGGTAAAAGTCAACAGCTGAAGTTATAGCCTACGTTTCGAACTCTGCTGTGGTCATGCACTTCATCGACATCTAGGCTGATACGGCTCACCTGTGTCGAAACGACATTGAAAAATGGGTATCGTACTTCCTTAGTCGCGAGTATGCCTATAACATTTTTTTCTTAACTACAATTATTCGTAATATTGGTTATTCAATAGACTGTTTATTATTATTTTATTATTATTGTTCAACTTTCTAAGCCAATGGTTTAATGGTTTTCATCTGAAATGTTTTCGGGAGGTACCAATAATATAACTTTTTTATGTTATAAACACAGCTATTTTTTTTGCTTTCTATTAATATAAAAGTGTTAATAATTAATTAATAAATAGCCACAAAACCTTGTTATGGCAACTATAAGAAAGAATGTACTTTTTTCAAGTTACAATGCTTGTAACGTAATGCGAAAATCCAAGCAGGGGACCTATTTGAATTACACGAAGGTGTAACTAGCAGTCAGCTAAAACGCAAACAAAATTTTCTTGTATAAAATACTAATTAATTTAAACGTGAATCTGAGATCGTTTCATGCGGTAAACTCATGTCGTATACAGCTGACGGTAAACAACCTATCAACTCGTAAGGAAGTTCGGATGTTCGGTGAAGACTTCTTTATCAATCACGCCACATATTTTGTATTTTTTTTAGCTGTCTTAGGACGTGTTCCTAAATGATAGTACTTTAAACTGCCCTTTGACAAATTTCGAGTGTGTGCAAAAAATAAAACATAGCTTCTTTTGTATTCGTGAGGAAATGGCCAGGTCTTGAAACATTCGGGAACGTTACTTTATATGGCCTTGTAAATTTGTATATAAACATACATTCCCATCTTGTATGATTTTTATTTTGTCTTTGGATGTTTCTAGAGAAATAAAACACAGTAATGTAAGTAGAATTCCGTTAGGAAAATTTATAAGGAACATGAGAGAAAATCACGAAATGTATTACTCGCCTCCGTTTCAAATTTAGCATGAAACGGAGTAATACATTATGAAACTTATTTCAACGATGCACGGTGTTGACCCAAAAATGTATCCTATTTTTAGGCATGCCGTAAAATGAATAAATAAAAAAACTAGCCCGCCTTAAACTACCAGCGGACATTATCGCCATGGTGTCAGGCTCTTGTGTGATAATCCTTGTAGCGAAGTGAAGTATAAAAAAATGGCGTGAGTATCTTTTGCACTAGTGCAACAGAAGAGCAACAGACACCGCTTGGAAATGCTATCTTGAATGCACGCTTCGCGGTTGTGGAGAATTACGCACCGATAGCGAGCCGTTTAGAGAGCAGGCATTAGCGTACACGCTCCCAGTTTCATAAGCACTTTGAGATGTTTGCAGTAGATCGACTTTATACTTTATTTCTACAAATCCTCCACATATGTTTCTCTGAAAGTATAATCAAGCAAGCGGACAAAAAAAGTAAAAGAGCATAATATTTATTGGCCTATATGTATCTATTAAATTCATACGCTCCTTACCACCCGCAAAATGCATTTATTTAATCCTACGAAAAATACAATTACTATAATTTTCTTAAAATATATACGTATTACACAAAAATAATAAGTGCATGTTTATACAGTTGATGAGAATACTGCAATAAAGATAACAAAATTCTTTAATTAAAGCCTGCTTGATGGTGCTTCGTCTTTAACTGAGCACTTGTGGAAACCCAGCTGAAAATCTACTTTTATGCCTATTTTATAAGTCCGCGACACTCAAAAATTAAAAAATAATAGTTAAATACATATTTTTTTAGAGAAAAATGTTTTGTAATCGCAAGACAAATAACGCCGATCTGTAAAATATATTTTAGAATTCTCCACAAGAAGTAATTTAAGTGTGTATAAATAGGCCATGTGGCTACGTAAAAAAATATTACGTTACATACACATTGCTTATTTTCAAAGTTAAAAAAAATTATAACACAAAATCAGGTTTGTAGTTATTGCACATAAATGAAAAAATAGAGTACTCGTCTCGCACAACAGGACAGAACGGCAGACAGTGAACAGGTGGTCTCCATAGACTAAAGATGAGGGAGAAAGACAGATTTTTCGTCTTCTGCGTATGTACCCAACATTGACCTACCCCACACCAATGCAGTTTCAAAGGCGGATCCAAAGAGGGGCCGCAGGGCCCCTTACCCTCATCGGAAACCAAATTCTCGACGTAACTTAGTTTAAATATTTATCTTATTTACAAATAATATTTTAATACTAAGCTGAATAAAATGTATGTTTAAAAATATTGGCATCTCCCTTATGTATGTTTATTTGGGAAACGATATCCTAATATAAACTGCCACTGTACCATAGCCACTCGGAGCACGCAGCTTTTGTGGACTGAACAAACCCGTGCGGTGAGTTGGAACCGAGGGTAGCTAGAGACTTCGCCGCTCGTTTGTTGCTGCCAGCCTGCCCGCATTCCTCAGCTCCTCTCACACGTAGTGCCGGCAGTCTTGGCGGACGTCGAGTTCAACTGAACGTGCGCAAGCGTGCCACTGGACACGCTAATTGGAAATCGGTTTCGGAATGACTCGCTTGCGGCGAGATGACTTCAAGGTGTTTCGTTAAGGGAAGAGAAAACTTTGAACCTGTGCACGAACACCAGCGCTCGCGACTGTCGTCTGCTGTCATCTCGTCAACACGTACAGCTTGCTCGGTTTTCACCAGTCACAGGAACGAAAAAATTAAACTTTAAACATTAATATGCATTAATAACAGCCAACGTTTACTTCTTGGCCCGAGATATCTCGTCTCGTAGTCATTAAATTGCCAAATAATAGTCTTAATTCGCTAGCGCACTTTCCAATTTTTGTTCATTCATTTCAAAACCAATTGATCCCTGTAATTACCTAACTGATTTTATAAACGGCAGTAGAATATAAAGTTTTTTTTAAAACTGATATTGTATAATTTGTTAAAACTACATTTTGATATTAACAAAACTGTACACTTTCTAACTTACAACTGACATACGAAGTTACTTACTGAAAGTAAGTATGCTATATTCGCAATAACATGCAATTAGCACAGACACACAGAAATTAAACCTTCATTAATCAAGGCCATCTGATACAATGGTGCACGGTACACTCACAGAAAAATAACGCACGTCTTGGCGCACAGGGAGTTAATTAATTTTTAACTTGTCTGTGCGCTGTGCGCCGTGCTTCTGTGAGCGGCCAATTACGAAACAGTATATGTACTACGCCAGTCGAATTGAAAAAGATATATATATATATTTAAGAAATCCAGGGGAAGTTTACAGATGTAGTATGTCATTATTTTCACTTTTCAGTAGGCTTCTCAAGGAAAATTGAGTGTTCGTATGACTTCGAATTATATTTAATTGCAGCTGTAGAAAGTAAGGCGGTTTTGTTTGATAAATCAAACGATAGTTCTTCAATTTCATTCATGTTTTCCAAAGTGAACAAAAAGCATGTATCAAAACAACAACAAAATATAAGATTTACTAACTTATAAAATTGAAATTGTCAACGGAAATTAAAATAAAATACTGGAATAATTTCCGGTCGTCTGTGTTCTGTACGTATGTAACAGGGTAAAGATGCCATGTGCTTATGCTCCTGTGTTATTTTGTATGCTAATTACGCGCTATTGCGAATGTAGCCTATGTTTTACAAACAAACTTACAAACCAGCACACTAAAAAAATAGTGGCTTAACTATCTTGTCGGTACTAAAATGTGTTTCATGAATAATGTTTGAACAATCAATCTCCTGAAACTTAGTGTAAGAATGATCAGGAAAATGAGGTGAGGAGTAAGCATTTTTTAACGTTGTTATTTAGTGACTAGCAGTGCCTTTGCTTATGCGCACTAACATTTTATTTTTTTTACTTTAAAGGTAAGTATTGAAGAAAATAGTAGCGCCAAAAAATTAAATGTGAATTGTTACAACAGGAAATGCAACATATTAACTGCATTTTGAAAATAATGTTTAGTGTTTACTGTTGACATTAAACTTAGTTAAAATTATGTTATTTTGGCAAAATTACAAAAAATAAGTACATGCAGATTTTACTTAATAGTGGAGAAAAAGAAACATGAGTTTAACTTGGTTCACACATATGTATTTTATTGTGACTTATTTTTTATACTTTAATATTTGTCGTAAGTAAAATTCCACATAGTGAATTTTTATAATACCGGTAACATGTTCAAAGCTTTCACCAGGTTTTGCTTACTTTTCGTAAGGAAGATAATTTTATGAGATCACCTTCCTATTTGTGTGCATGTGTGTTTATGAAGTTTTATTGTATATTTTTACAGTGTATAATTGTGTTGGATTGCTCATAGAATATATTTTGAGATGTATAATCATTTCCCTGCATGGTTAGAGGCAGACATTTTTCTGTACCTTAAAAGCCGATGTATNCTTTTCGTAAGGAAGATAATTTTATGAGATCACCTTCCTATTTGTGTGCATGTGTGTTTATGAAGTTTTATTGTATATTTTTACAGTGTATAATTGTGTTGGATTGCTCATAGAATATATTTTGAGATGTATAATCATTTCCCTGCATGGTTAGAGGCAGACATTTTTCTGTACTTTAAAAGGCGATGTATCTGACTTAACCTAGGATTGTAAAGGCTGGCTTAATATGTGGACAAGACACGAAACAACTTCTCCTGCCAGCTTTATTGCGAGCATGCGTAACAGCACGTCCGGATACAAAGCTCTGATACTAACAGGATCTTACCAAAACAGTACAGCCCAGAGACAACAATGTTTTCTGACTACAAAAAAATCTAAATAACTGCTCAAGAGGACACCATTGATTGTAAAAGTTTTTGCACACTACGGGACAGTTTAATGGGACAAAAGCAACTCGGCGCCCCTTTTGCTGATGATCAGCCAATAATGAACGCTGTAAAGTAGAGAAAGCTTGTCTGGCGTCTTGTGGACCAATAGGACGGCGGTGAGTAGAAACACAAAAGAACCAACATAACGGTTTCTGCGGTGCTGGATAGGTGATTCACTTCTAACTTGCCACGAATGCATCAAAATGTGCGCAGACCACTATGTGTTTAAAAATAAGCAGTGAGGTGTAGGGATATTTTTCTAAAACCTGGTTTCAAAAGTGTCCAACCCCGAGCCAGATATAGGTCTTTATGAAGCGTAATATACACTTATATTAATAAAANGGGACAAAAGCAACTCGGCGCCCCTTTTGCTGATGATCAGCCAATAATGAACGCTGTAAAGTAGAGAAAGCTTGTCCGGCGTCTTGTGGACCAATAGGATGGTGGTGAGTAGAAACACAAAAGAATCAACATAACGGTTTCTGCGGTGCTGGATAGGTGATTCACTTCTAACTTGCCACGAATGCATCAAAATGTGCGCAGACCACTATGTGTTTAAAAATAAGCAGTGAGGTGTAGGGATATTTTTCTAAATTCTGGTTTCAAAAGTGTCCAACCCCGAGCCAGATATAGGTCTTTATGAAGCGTAATATACACTTATATTAATAAAANTCTGGTTTCAAAAGTGTCCAACCCCGAGCCAGATATAGGTCTTTATGAAGCGTAATATACACTTATATTAATAAAAATTTCAGGAATGTAGAACATAAATTTATAAAGAAAACGTTGAATTTACCACGAAAATTATTATTTCCATTGCAATTGCAAAACACACACAAAACTGCAGGATTATTTCCACTGCGTTCGTTGATTGAAATATTCTTAATTGACTGGCTATTACAAATGCATGGAATATAATGCACGCCGTCACGCAAGCTGGGAGAGCCCACGGATTACAGTTTCAAAAGCAGTACTGAAGCTACTGAAGTCTGCTTATGTAAGGAATTGAAGGCATTGTCTGTCTACGGTGGATCTTCACACTTTTTGAATAAAACCTTTGGCAGAACACGCCATTTTTACAACATATATGTTAGTTTCCTAAATACGTCATATAACACAATGGTTTTATATTTATGTTAACGCTAAAGTACCTCACTTACATTCTGTCAGTAGATTATAATTTTTACTTTAAAGTCAATGTACTTTATTAAACGAGAGGAAAGACGAATCTCGGTAAAGGCTAGTAAATAGTTCATACGTAAAGAATAGATTGTTTTAATTCTCTCTCAAGTCAGTGGGCTAAACCAAGTTCGTTAAGAGATGGAGGTCTAAATAAAATAAAATTTTTTATTATAATTTCCTAATTTTATTAACAATAACTACAAACAAAATTCTCTCGGTTCAATNAAATAAAATAAAATTTTTTATTATAATTTCCTAATTTTATTAACAATAACTACAAACAAAATTCTCTCGGTTCAATATCTCACAATAAATTTATGTCACTAGCTGTTTACAATAAATAACTTCAACCAACACAATTTACTATTGCCTCAAAGAAATTAACATAATTAAATAATAAAAAAATAGTGCCAACAGACAGTGCATCGAAACCAATTCAATTATTTTACAAATTGTATGTTCATATTTAACAGTNAAAAAAATAGTGCCAACAGACAGTGCATCGAAACCAATTCAATTATTTTACAAATTGTATGTTCATATTTAACAGTTCCAATATTTACAATAAAGTCCGTATCACATGTTATTCAGTGCAACCTCAGTTTAGTCCAGGTCCCACCAGTCCGCAATGTTTTGGAGTCCTCCGAGCGCCCTCATGCACAGTAGTCTTTACTCGTCGGGTTTCATGCCCTCTCGGCCATTCACACCACGAATACCTGGTCCGCCGTCGCCTCGCCACCTCCCGTCGTCGTCCGTCCTCTGCACGTCGCTCGATTACCGCACTCACCTAAAAGGCTTCTACCAAGACTGCCGACAGTCCAACTGTGGCTTGTATTAATTCCCAGAATATTCTTGCGTTTCCTCTACACTTGTCGGCTTCTCCCCAGCAGGGGGGAGGAGGAGGTATTTGACGCCATCTACGTCTCCGCTGTCAGTCATTCCCCTGGGTGCCCGGAGGTAGAAGGATTGATGGGGGAAGGGGGGGATGGTGACGGGGCAGGCGAGCGGGTCCGACTTTGAGGAGTGGAGGGTCGTGGTGGGTCACCCCCACCCCCTCAGTTGGACTACGCATAACGGGAGCTCACGGCCGGTGTGGGCTGCAGTGCGTAACAATATTTTTAAGTTGAGTTTTGTTGCATTACTTGTTGAGTTTCTTATCGAATAAATACGACCGATAAACAAAGAAAAATCATGTGTCCTTTCTCATCGCTAACCCAGACGTTTTCCTTTACCAAATGGCACCACGCTTTAAAGACATCACAGTCCTGTGCACTCGATCAGAGGTCATTTGTTCGCTGGTTGTTGTCCCAGACATAACTCATTCTTCTGTTACACTCGGCCACACAGAATTAAGCCACCCAAGTGCTGAATGTTGGCTATTGGATCAGAGTCATGTGCAAGGCTTGTTGGATGAACGGAGGCCCAGTAACACCCGAGAAAATAACCTAATATTTTGTTACACCTGGCTTGGTACTGGGTTAATACTACAAATTGTTGAGTATCTGTATCTATTAATTAGTAGAGACCGGTCTAATTTGAATTATTATTTGAAGACAGAATAAATAGGCTTCAAACACCTGCGCTTTACATTTTTTTTACCAGTGGACAACTGTTTGTTTGACACGTCCTGGACGGCTTTGAACCAATAGAAAACAACTATCGATAGGCTGGGACCAATCACGTTCAAGCAAGTCAAAAGCGAGAATGGGTTCTCAGTGTTGCAGCATCCAATAAAGAAATGTCACTGATCAGAATGTACCTATAGGATGGCGAATTCTAACGTGCTGCCAGGAAATAAAGCAAATTTTTCAGATCGTTATTGATTAGATATAATTAGAATCATTATTTTATCGCGGGAAATTTTTATACTGTTCACTAGGATCCNCTCCGCTGTCAGTCATTCCCCTGGGTGCCCGGAGGTAGAAGGATTGATGGGGGAAGGGTGGATGGTGACGGGGCAGGCGAGCGGGTCCGACTTTGAGGAGTGGAGGGTCGTGGTGGGTCACCCCCACCCCCTCAGTTGGACTACGCATAACGGGAGCTCACGGCCGGTGTGGGCTGCAGTGCGTAACAATATTTTTAAGTTGAGTTTTGTTGCATTACTTGTTGAGTTTCTTATCGAATAAATACGACCGATAAACAAAGAAAAATCATGTGTCCTTTCTCATCGCTAACCCAGACGTTTTCCTTTACCAAATGGCACCACGCTTTAAAGACATCACAGTCCTGTGCACTCGATCAGAGGTCATTTGTTCGCTGGTTGTTGTCCCAGACATAACTCATTCTTCTGTTACACTCGGCCACACAGAATTAAGCCACCCAAGTGCTGAATGTTGGCTATTGGATCAGAGTCATGTGCAAGGCTTGTTGGATGAACGGAGGNAGAATTAAGCCACCCAAGTGCTGAATGTTGGCTATTGGATCAGAGTCATGTGCAAGGCTTGTTGGATGAACGGAGGTCCAGTAACACCCGAGAAAATAACCTAATATTTTGTTACACCTGGCTTGGTACTGGGTTAATACTACAAATTGTTGAGTATCTGTATATATTAATTAGTAGAGACCGATCTAATTTGCATTATTATTTGAAGACAGAATAAATAGGCTTCAAACACCTGCGCTTTACATTTTTTTTACCAGTGGACAACTGTTTGTTTGACACGTCCTGGACGGCTTTGAACCAATAGAAAACAACTATCGATAGGCTAGGACCAATCACGTTCAAGCAAGTCAAAAGCGAGAATGGGTTCTCAGTGTTGCAGCATCCAATAAAGAAATGTCACTGATCAGAATGTACCTATAGGATGGCGAATTCTAACGTGCTGCCAGGAAATAAAGCAAATTTTGCAGATCGTTATTGATTAGATATAATTAGAATCATTATTTTATCGCGGGAAATTTTTATACTGTTCACTAGGATCCCGATGGTATGCTTTCTTTATTTGCTGCCGGGCATGTATGAAACTACTATCCCATTTCATTTGGTCAACGAGGATTCTGATACTCTAAAACAGAACGTTTGCGATTGGCCGGAAAACTTAGCCGAGTCAAAAACTTGGTCTTCCAGACATGAAAGAATCCTATGGAACGCATGTTGGCTACAAACATTGTCGCAGTTTTTCAGTGTCTCTATATATAATTATCTGATAACAGAACACCTCTCTTCGCGTACGTGACTATATATAATTATCTGATAACAGAACACCTCTCTTCGCGTACGTGACTATATATAATTATCTGATAACAGAACACCTCTCTTCGCGTACGTGACTATATATAATTATCTGATAACAGAACACCTCTCTTCGCGTACGTGACTATATATAATTATCTGATAACAGAACACCTCTCTTCGCGTACGTGACTATATATAATTATCTGATAACAGAACACCTCTCTTCGCGTACGTGACTATATATAATTATCTGATAACAGAACACCTCTCTTCGCGTACGTGACTATATATAATTATCTGATAACAGAACACCTCTCTTCGCGTACGTGACTATATATAATTATCTGATAACATAACCTCTCTTCGCGTACGTGACTATTTTTGCTTCTGTTCGCAGATGTCTGACATTCGTGCGCACTGAGTGTAATAATATTTTGCATAATAACTATTTCTTACTAGGCATTACCAACACACTTATTTTCACACTGTTTATTATTAATGTTAATTATTAACGAAATACTATAATTTATAGATTAAATGTCAATACATATTCAATTTAACCAAAAATATGATACTTTTATGTTAACATAAGTTTAAAACGTTTATGATGCATGACACATTTAAGAAGCAGCCAAGCACGTCATACATGAGGTGATTTATAGAAAGTTTAACTCAAAGAGTGTGAAGAAACCGCGAATAGAATACACAAATATGGGAATGTTTAGTGTCAGTAATATACAAATGTAGGAACTTTCCTATGGATTTGCCTTTTTCCTAAGCAAATGTAGGAACGCTACCATGGATATATTGGGAACAACTTTAAAACTCACGTTTTATTACTATTCGTATACACTAGTGTGATAATGTTTAGAATNGGAACAACTTTAAAACTCACGTTTTATTACTATTCGTATACGCTAGTGTGATAATGTTTAGAATGATTTCTTAGAGTGCAGAGCCGCCATTTTGCTGGCGCGTGCGGTTGGAGTTCACGGTATAAGCGGACGTTTCGCCTCTANGACTATATATAATTATCTGATAACAGAACACCTCTCTTCGCGTACGTGACTATATATAATTAACTGATAACAGAACCTCTCTTCGCGTACGTGACTATATATAATTATCTGATAACAGAACACCTCTCTTCGCGTACGTGACTATATATAATTATCTGATAACAGAACACCTCTCTTCGCGTACGTGACTATTTTTGCTTCTGTTCGCAGATGTCTGACATTCGTGCGCACTGAGTGTAATAATATTTTGCATAATAACTATTTCTTACTAGGCATTACCAACACACTTATTTTCACACTGTTTATTATTAATATTAATTATTAACGAAATACTATAATTTATAGATTAAATGTCAATACATATTCAATTTAATNTATAGATTAAATGTCAATACATATTCAATTTAATCAAAAATATGATACTTTTATGTTAACATAAGTTTAAAACGTTTATGATGCATGACACATTTAAGAAGCAGCCAAGCACGTCATACATGAGGTGATTTATAGAAAGTTTAACTCAAAGAGTGTGAAGAAACCGCGAATAGAATACACAAATATGGGAATGTTTAGTGTCAGTAATATACAAATGTAGGAACTTTCCTATGGATTTGCCTTTTTCCTAAGCAAATGTAGGAACGCTACCATGGATATATTGGAAACAACTTTAAAACTCACGTTTTATTACTATTCGTATACACTAGTGTGATAATGTTTAGAATGATATCTTAGAGTGCAGAGCCGCCATTTTGCTGGCGCGTGCGGTTGGAGTTCACGGTATAAGCGGACGTTTCGCCTCTANATCTTAGAGTGCAGAGCCGCCATTTTGCTGGCGCGTGCGGTTGGAGTTCACGGTATAAGCGGACGTTTCGCCTCTATATTGCTAGGGATAGGAAAAATTAACGAATTCATTTCAGGATAAGATAGAATTCGAACGCTTATACACTGAACTCACCTTTGCAATCGAATCAGAGTTCATATGAGACACCCTCAACGACTCCGCGCCAATAGCCGATTTGCAAGGGAACAAAAAGCGAATCCCGTACTGTCAAATTTGGGGTAACACTGGGACAACAGCCAATAAACAAACATCTGAGGTTTGACTATACAAAGGATTGTGGAGTCTAGCATACAGGTAATTGAATTCGCGAAATTTTCCTATCCTTATATATTGTTAAGTACTTACTCTGTGATTTGGGGTAGTGAAATTTCGCGAAAAGATTTCAAGACGAGATATACTTCAAAACGCTATAGGGTTGTTTACATATCTTGATTGGCTGAATTACTTTTTGACACGTGTTAACTGTCTGCTCGCGAATCGCGTATGAGCCGTGCCGATGTTGCCGAATTCTAAGTGGCCAAGTGAAATATGAAACCGCCTTCTCAAGTAGACNAGTGAAATATGAAACCGCCTTCTCAAGTAGACTGTAGCCAATGGCAATAGACGAGCTGCTGTTGGGTGCTAATAGTATTGAAGTCTACCGTGTACTCATTTTTTTTTCCGCAAAAAATCACTGACTCTATTTGTGGTGTGACGTAGGAGGACCAGCGTCCTCAATCACCGGCGATGGGGTTATTCCCGTCACTTCGGGTGCAGGCCGGTCCGCGGCAGCCAACCGCGGTTCACGGGAGAGAGAGGCGTCTGCAGGACTATAAATTAACACCTCCACCACCTGCCCCCTGCTCCGATCACAGCGAATAAACCACCTAGTGGTGCCCTCGCCTCGCGTGCGATCAAACCAACCTATAAATACCGCCGCGACACCGGCACTTCACTGTATCCGCCATCCGCGACTGTTGGGACGTGTACCGCCCAACTCCCGGACACACACAAGCGACGTGCTCAACGATTTTTTTTTTTTCGTAATCTGCCCTGATGTTATGTGTAGGGACATGAAAATTTGCGTCATTGTCTTGCAACATGATAGACTCTACAATTCCATAGGTATACAATTGGCTTGTTGGTCTGTGCTAGGCACAAAGCAAAGTAAATAAACACAGTAACTCTCCCAGCCATCTGGCACTCTGGGTCTTCATATTAAACTCTAATCTTATAAAACGTTCTTTAAATTCATCAATTTACAATCTACGTCATGACTATAAAACCAATCCATCACCACCAAGGGAACGTAGTAATATTAAAACCTTCTTGTCAGTTATCAGTATAAAATTTTTAAAATCTTTAACATCCACAAAGGTTGAAAACAATAAAAATCATCAGGGAAAAATTTACATTAACGGCAAAATAACGTTCTTCCAAATACTGTATATTTCGTGACGCTTCACAGACAAAAATATAGACTTTTTTTTTCATTGATGGGGCTATAGGAACGACACAGCACGATGCATTTACGATGACTCGTGTCGATCAATATAAANCTTTTTTTTTTTTTTCGTAATCTGCCCTGATGTTATGTGTAGGGACATGCCAATTTGCGTCATTGTCTTGCAACATGATAGACTTCACAATTCCATAGGTATACAATTGGCTTGTTGGTCTGTGCTAGGCACAAAGCAAAGTAAATAAACACAGTAACTCTCCCAGCCATCTGGCACTCTGGGTCTTCATATTAAACTCTAATCTTATAAAACATTCTTTAAATTCATCAATTTACAATCTACGTCATGACTATAAAACCAATCCATCACCACCAAGGGAACGTAGTAATATTAAAACCTTCTTGTCAGTTATCAGTATAAAATTTTTAAAATCTTTAACATCCACAAAGGTTGAAAACAATAAAAATCATCAGGGAAAAATTTACATTAACGGCAAAATAACGTTCTTCCAAATACTGTATATTTCGTGACGCTTCACAGACAAAAATATAGACTTTTTTTTCATTGATGGGGCTATAGGAACGACACAGCACGATGCATTTACGATGACTCGTGTCGATCAGTATAAACCAAGGATTCAGCAAGTTTGTGAGAAAGTTTGGTAAACAAATGTTAACAATGACACAGTTGGTACACAACTGGCAAATTTGTTCTGCCACAGACAGCCCGAAATCGTCCTTGAAATGTTTCGGATCAGACAGCTGTCAGCCTACCGCCGTGTGTTGTGGGGCGATAGGGCCAACGAACTCATAATTATTTCAGAGTTTTGTTGACTCAGATGACAAAAGTTTGCCTAAAAAATCTGCGATAGCTAGTCCCGTTTCTCATTCCGCCCCCCGCCCCCCACCTCCGTCGATGTATACACAAGAAATTACTATATTTTACACAAACAAAATGTATATGACATTTAAACTGCCCCATATTTCAGCTGAATTCGAAAGAAAATTGTTCATTATTCTATTACGACAAAGCTGCAATTATAAACCAGTAGGATTTTTTAAAATTCATATATAAAAACAGTATTTGTATATATAACACAATCTAATACATATAACTATATCAATGAAATCAATTTTAATGTTAATTGCTTAAAATCGCTTAACCAATCAAATTAAATTGTGAAAATTGGTTTTAATTTTATACAATGGAGTTGTATCCTTAAAGATTAACTAGTGTTGCCGAAAGTTCCAACGATTTCATATCACAGTAACTTACCAAGAGCATTAAATTTCACGTGCGGCAATTCAAAATTGTAAAAACGTAACAAAACTGTAAAAATTCGCATTTATTTAATTTGGGACATAAGGGATTAAAGTAAACTACAAAAACCTCCAGAAAACATAAGGTTGCCAGCTTCCTTTTAGTTTTCACGGCTCACCTCTGCATGGGACCCAAAGCTAGAGTACCAATTATATATATATATATATATATATACTAACGAAAAGGAAGCTGGAAAACTTATGTTTCCGGAGGATTTTATAGTTTACTTTATTTCTATAACATTGCAAGTAGATCAGAGCAACGTTCACAACATCTTGCTGTGGAGTATATAGAGGCAATGTTGTATTTTAATACCCAAGTATTATGCGTACAATACCGTATTATACTCTAAGAATGTTACGTACAAATTTACGATATAAAACCCTAAGTATTATAAGTACAAATTTTTAAAAACATGAATTGTCTGTGTTCTATATGACAACATAGGTATTGTGAACAAGCAATATTTCACTTGCAATGTTACAAAAAATTCTTGCCAACTAGTTAACAAACAAATTGGCAACTAGTTTTCCAAGAAATGTTTGGGATTTTTTGTAAATAAAAAAACAACTAATATGGTATATGTAACGACGGTGGAAGGTATTGGAGGCGGAAGAAGGGGCGGGCAGGCTATGATAGTTGAGTAACATGTACTCGCCGACAGTATCTAGTCGACACACAGTCGGCTATCAAAGAGCCGCTCCCACCGCAGCACGTGTGTACGGCCGCGGTGGGCCGTCAAAGAACGAGTTATAATGGCGGCCGATAAGGAAGTTTTCTCGTTCCAGAGATACCAACCAGCCTCCTTGTGTGGTCCCGAACATCGGCAATCGGAAACCCGCTCGAACCCCTCCACGCACACGGACGCAAAAAAATTCCCATATCTTATGTATCTGTCCACCATGTAGACACAGTGTCATTTCCATAGAATCTACATTTCCATCCACACGTTAATTTTTTCCATGCCTGGTGCTGCAAATAAGACAATTTGTGATACGTGTTGCATTAAAGCTGACAGAGAATATGCTTCGTTATAGCATGCATTGTGTTCGGTGATCAGATTTATTAATCAGCCGTAGCATCCAGCAATAGCACGGTTTACGAATTAGTCACCCCCAAGGAAGATCATTGGACACTGAGCCTCACAACGTACAGTTCCTGGCCAATATAACCTTCCTGTACAACGTGAAACCNACCCGCTCGAACCCCTCCACGCACACGGACGCAAAAAAATTCCCATATCTTATGTATCTGTCCACCATGTAGACACAGTGTCATTTCCATAGAATCTATACTTCCATCCACACGTTAATTTTTTCCATGCCTGGTGCTGCAAATAAGACAATTTGTGATACGTGTTGCATTAAAGCTGACAAAGAATATGCTTCGTTATAGCATGCATCGTGTTCGGTGATCAGATTTATTAATCAGCCGTAGCATACATCAATAGCACGGTTTACGAATTAGTCACCCCCTAGGAAGATCATTGGACACTGAGCCTCACAACGTACAGTTCCTGGCAAATATAACCTTCCTGTACAACGTGAAACCGGTTGTCTACACTGAGTATGAATGGATTAACAGTTCTACGTCTCCATTGTTCTCGCGCAGTTGCATTTCAGAGTCGTAATTTTACACTTTGTTTTTGTCACACAAGTAAGGAAGGACAAGTCATTCATTTGTAAAACTGTAAAACAAGGAAATAAGGAAGGCAGTGTCTTTATTAATTTTAAGACGTGCACAGCAAAATTAATTTGTACTAAAATTAAAGGTCAGTGAAAAATTAAAAGTATAGGATTTTTTTAAATATTTATTTAAAAATAAGAAACTTATTTCTGTCTTGTCGCCTAGGCGTCTTTAAGAATTTAATTATCTATATTTTAATGTGAACTATCCCATTTGTGCAAGTTATTCATTTCTTATTATTTGCGTGACTGAAATATAACATTTTCATTTTAACACACTAAATAGCAAAAAAAAGTATATAACCAAGTTTTTTTTTCTAGGAAAATTGATTAAGTATAATATGAGCAAGTTGAAAAGTGTTTCCACAAATACCTATAATAACGATTTTTTCTTGCTAGGCACTCTTCAAGCTCCTATCACATTGTGAAATTTTTGTTTTAAAATATGCTTAATTGGTTTCACTAATTGGCACTAATTGGTTTCATCTATTAAATTATACTTGTTCGTACAATATGAAATCTTTTGAAAACCTCTCACTTGGAGAAAGCTTATCATCTGACTAGTCTATTTAGATTTTTCAATTATTCTTTATTTTCGGAGTTGAATAACGCTGTTGGGCCAACATACATATATTCGAGTACAGGAAGAAATGTAAAAATTTTGTAATATTTGCACTTTAAAACAAAAATTAAATTTTTTTTTGCCAGAGATATTTTAGACGTCACGAAGTTGAATGATTTTGATGTAAACGGTCATGGGCTACTATTATTAATTAATCTGCTACATAACCTTATTCCAGTCTCATGTTTTATTCACTGTTTTAGAGTATTGTGGGGCTGGTAGTGGACCTTTTTGCTGAGCATGATAATGATTGGCTGAACCCATCTGAAAACCAAAGAAATTCTAGAACTGGACCTATATATTACAAATAAATACTTATGGAGACTTAATAATGAGCAAGACTGCGCAGTGAAGTCTTGGTGACTTAGCGAGCAAATAACTGTCTTTGTCAGTAGTCTTATGGGGGCTTCACACTGGTTATATTCTTTTCTCATTTTGCTGTCAGCAGCAGAAGAGATTACTGATGAATGTTCCTTTATGTACTCATGTTGCGATGAGTTACTGACGTAAGGTCTTGAAGGTCTTCTGGCGTTTGGGTTGGAGGCTACACTTATTGCTAGGTGCATGACAGGTGGTCTCAACAGCAGGCGGTAAACAATATTCTAACCAAGAAACTGTAGCACTGTCGTATTCTGCCGAGTATACGAAAAGAATAAAAATTGGTTAGTTTAAAATTATTTTCATCTGAATTAAATGTCCGTAACATCATTTTTACAGTTTAATACCATTATCGAANTACTCATGTTGCGATGAGTTACTGACGTAAGGTCTTGAAGGTCTTCTGGCGTTTGGGTTGGAGGCTACACTTATTGCTAGGTGCATGACAGGTGGTCTCAACAGCAGGCGTAGACTGAATTTGGATGCGGTAAACAATATTCTAACCTAGAAACTGTAGCACTGTCGTATTCTGCCGAGTATACGAAAAGAATAAAATTTGGTTAGTTTAAAATTATTTTCATCTGAATTAAATGTCCGTAACATCATTTTTACAGTTTAATACCATTATCGAAACACACATGTATTGCCAATGACATGACAACAAACTCGTCTGGCATAGCGAACGCCATTATTTCAACTGCTGTCGCAGCTGACGAGTATTCCGTTACTAAGATAGCTGGCTGGCTGTTGGCGTTCTTGAATGGCTTCCTGTTGGTCAGCGCTGTCAGTAGAAGGAATGTAGCCAACGTTGTTTATCCTGGAAGTCTCACTTCAAACTCAACTTTGGTTCGACAACACCGACCTGAGCAAGGCTGTCGCCACGATGCACCCTCTAAAAAGTGCTTGAAGACCCAGGAGAATATTATCTAACTTTAAACACCGCGCCAGCTTTCACCCTACAACGGCTAGAGATTGTGGGAAAAAACCCTGTAGGCCACCCAGACTTCGTACCTTTATTATAAACAAACGTCGCCCCAGAGGCCCTTCAGCTACAAAAGAAAGCCATCAGAGGTGGAGTACAGTTTTACTGCCAGCACGTTTATAGACGTGATAAAACAGTCCTCTCATTGGCGCGAGTTTTGTGCTCTCGGAGATCTAAAATATTTCAAAGACGTTATAATGTTATCATGGCCCCGATGATACAAGTCTTCTTCGAAAATAATATTGCAAAAAATTCTTCATGATAAGTATGAACAATTTTCTCTCCACATGAAGTGTTTATAGAAGCCTTCACGAAGTAGGCATATAATTTCCCGCACAATTTTTTTGTAGGTTACGTGAAAATCTTAACAATAGCTCACGGTTAGGGGCAACCTGAATTTCGCAGAAAAATAAATACTTGGCACGCTATACATTTACCGTCCTACGTGTGTACTTGCAAATTTTTATTTCGTTATATAACGGCGTGCCTTCACGAGAAGACAATTCCTTACTTGACTGAGCCTACGAGAATTATGTTACCCCACAGAGGACATTTGTTATTTGTGGACAAACACCCGAGACGCTTGATAGTTCAGATCATCCAATAGTAAGAGCAGACTCGAGCTTAAATGTTTTAAATTCAACTAGCTGTTTAAAAAAAACGTCCCTACTCATTACTCTAGTTGTCATATTGGTTTAGGGTGTCATCAGTACCAACCAAAGACATTTTGATCTGGAGAACTTGCATTTGTTTTGGGATAAATTTTCCACTGACGCATATTTATTACCATTTTCTCCCACCGCTCTAAAAATATCGTCGGAAATAGTTGCGAAATAATTCCCCAACAATACAACAATTACTAAACTTTACTTTTTTTTAAGCAGATAAGCTAATCATAGTCTTCAAATAAAAGGTGAAGAAACTTGGAAGGGTCACACTGAAACTGCAGTAGCATTCCCGTGGAACCAAGGTTACCTATGGCTAAGGGTGGGGGGAGGGGAAACAACTGGGCCTCGGTGCAGCTCAGGGTTGAACAATAGATACTTTTAGAAAAACTTCCCGTGAAATACTGAAAAGTACTGATAAAACATAATTTAAAAAACCTTTTTTAAAATTACGGACACTTCGTTTTGTTCGACAACGGATTTCCCGTCAGTTTCACAGTTGTTTTCACGCAATCTCTCCGCAAATTTGCTAGTTACTTTCGTTTTGCAATTTTGGTTTATAACGAGATGTTACAAAAACATAATTTCCTAATCAATGTGTTTTAACAATGAATCAAAACGCTCAGTGCACACATTCCTTACCACTCGTCTGACAGGTGTTCGTAGTAGAGCAGAACAGTAGAAGTAGTAGTAGAAGTAGAAGTATGCACCAATAACATATAACATATACCTAATTATACAGTATTTAAATTGAAGCATGCCATACATAATGTCTAGTCGTGTTTCAGAGTTTGAAGAATTGCCAACCATTAAAGTTGGCTTGCACTCCTTTTTAGCCTACTTTCCGAAGGAAAGAAATGCAAATGAAATTACTTTTTCTGTGTGTGTGTATGTCGCCCAAAAAACTTTTTAACAAATTAACCTTATTTCCCCAAACTCGGTAAAAATATATTACTTAGCAAGGACATCTGACTTTTAAAGTTTTCGACCATGCCGGATGCATACTTTCAATAGGCGGTCATTAAAATTTATGGTGCTATGTTATATCTCGGGAAAAATACAACCGATTTAAAACACATTTTGTATGTTGACAGAACATAAACTAAGCATCGAACTCTGAGATTAATATTGTTAATCCACCATTTTGGAAGATAGCACTACATGAAAAATAAAGCTTTTACTTAATATCTCGAAAACTACTCAACCGTTTCTCGCCAAATTTTGCACGTAAGTAATACTATGGTAGTCCAAGTAAACATATGCGATTTAAATTGGTTAGGTACTTATTTTCAAATGACTGCCATACAAGTACTTTAGGTTTATTTGGTATATTTATCATATTATTCCACCAATTACGACCAAATTTGGTACGCTGAAAGTAACTATTAGAATCATAATTTCAAAACATAGCCACTTTTTGCCAGCCATTTTGTAAAATAGCACCATATGAATTATTAAAGTTTGTGGGTCATAACTCGAGAAACCCAATTCCTACCAAATTTGGCTAACAAGTAGTACTGTGGCAAGAAATGTTAACTGGTACGATTTAAGTAGACCAGGCACTTATCTTAAAAATGGCAACTATGTATTTATTTTAACTTAATATTCTATATCATCGATACTCTGTAATCGATTCCAAATTAGCTCTGTATGCTGCATATATATACATAATAACTATCTAATGTGTCTACGAGGAACCTCTGTTGTACGCCATTTTGTAAGATAGTGCTACATGGGGAAATTAAGTTTTGTATGTCCTATCTCGGGAAAACATTGACCGATTCATACCAAATTGGTCAGATTAGTAGTACTGCTGCAGGTGATGTAAATTAGTGAGTTTTTTTAAGTAGTTTAGGCACTTATTTTCGAAACGGCGGCCATATAGCCATTTTAGCTTATATCGTTGAATCCATGTAATAAATTCCAACGTAACTTTGTATGTTAGCAGTATATATTACAACTGTCAAATATATCGTAACAAAGTTCTTTTTCTGCCATTTTATAAAATAGTATTACATGAAAAATAAAATCTTTATGTCATATTTCCGGAGAAAACCAACAGATGTCTACAAGATATGACAAACAAGAAGAACTACNGAAGAAAACCAACAGATGTCTACAAGATATGACAAACAAGAAGAACTACGCAAACCCATGTAAATTTATAGGTTTTGAGAGAGTCAGACACTTGCTTTTAAATGGCGGCTATATAAACCTTTTAGCTTTGTATGCCATATATAAGAAACTACGAAACAAATTTCAACTTTGCATGCTAGCAGTATATATTACAACCATCAAATACGCATTCCGGAACCTCATTTATCAGCCATTTTGTAAGATAGCCCTACACGAAAAAATGAAGTTTTTGTGTCATATTTCGGGAAACAANGCTCTAAAAATATCGTCGGAAATAGTTGCGAAATAATTCCCCAACAATACAACAATTACTAAACTTTACTTTTTTTCAAGCAGATAAGCTAATCATAGTCTTCAAATAAAAGGTGAAGAAACTTGGAAGGGTCACACTGAAACTATTCCCGTGGAACCAAGGTTACCTATGGATAAGGGTGGGGGGAGGGGAAACAACTGGGCCTCGGTGCAGCTCAGGGTTGAACAATAGATACTTTTAGAAAAACTTCCCGTGAAATACTGAAAAGTACTGGTAAAACATAATTAAAAAAACCTTTTTTAAAATTACGGACACTTCGTTTTGTTCGACAACGGATTTCCCGCCAGTTTCACAGTTGTTTTCACGCAATCTCTCCGCAAATTTGCTAGTTACTTTCGTTTTGCAATTTCTGTTTATAACGAGATGTTACAAAAACATAATTTCCTAATCAATGTGTTTTAACAATGAATCAAAACGCTCAGTGCACACATTCCTTACCACTCGTCTGACAGGTGCTCGTAGTAGAGCAGAACAGTAGTAGAAGTAGAAGTATGCACCAATACATATGCCTAATTATACAGTATTTAAATTGAAGCATGCCATACATAATGTCTAGTCGTGTTTCAGAGTTTGAAGAATTGCCAACCGTTAAAGTTGGCTTGCACTCCTTTTTAGCCTACTTTCCGAAGGAAAGAAATGCAAATGAAATTACTTTTTCTGTGTGTGTGTATGTCGCCCAAAAAACTTTTTAACAAATTAACCTTATTTCCCCAAACTCGGTAAAAATATATTACTTAGCAAGGACATCTGACTTTTAAAGTTTTCGACCATGCCGGATGCATACTTTCAATAGGCGGTCATTAAAATGTATGGTGCTATGTTATATCTCGGGAAAAATACAACCGATTTAAAACACATTTTGTATGTTGACAGAACATAAACTAAGCATCGAACTCTGAGATTAATATTGTTAATCCACCATTTTGGAAGATAGCACTACATGAAATATAAAGCTTTTACTTAATATCTCGAAAACTACTCTACCGTTTCTCGCCAAATTTTGCACGTAAGTAATACTATGGTAGTCCAAGTAAACATATGCGATTTAAATTGGTTAGGTACTTATTTTCAAATGACTGCCATACAAGTACTTTAGGTTTATTTGGTATATTTATCATATTATTCCACCAATTACGACCAAATTTGGTACGCTGAAAGTAACTATTAGAATCATAATTTCAAAACATAGCCACTTTTTGTCAGCCATTTTGTAAAATAGCACCATACGAATTATTAAAGTTTGTGGGTCATAACTCGAGAAACAATTGACCAATTCCTACCAAATTTGGCTAACAAGTAGTACTGTGGCAAGAAATGTTAACTGGTACGATTTAAGTAGACCAGGCACTTATCTTAAATTGGCAACTATGTATTTATTTTAACTTAATATTCTATATCATCGATACTCTGTAATCGATTCCAAATTAGCTCTGTATGCTGCATATATATACATAATAACTATCTAATGTGTCTACGAGGAACCTCTGTTGTACGCCATTTTGTAAGATAGTGCTACATGGGGAAATTAAGTTTTGTATGTCCTATCTCGGGAAAACATTGACCGATTCATACCAAATTGGTCAGATTAGTAGTACTGCTGCAGGTGATGTAAATTAGAGAGTTTTTTAAGTAGTTTAGGCACTTATTTTCGAAACGGCGGCCATATAGCCATTCTAACTTATATAGTTGAATCCATGTAATAAATTCCAACGTAACTTTGTATGTTAGCAGTATATATTACAAGTGTCAAATATATCGTAACAAAGTTCTTTTTCTGCCATTTTATAAAATAGTATTACATGAAAAATAAAATCTTTATNTCGTAACAAAGTTCTTTTTCTGCCATTTTATAAAATAGTATTACATGAAAAATAAAATCTTTATGTCATATTTCCGGAGAAAACCAACAGATGTCTACAAGATATGACAAACAAGAAGAACTACGCAAACCTATGTAAATTTATATGTTTTGAGAGAGTCAGACACTTGCTTTTAAATGGCGGCCATATAAACCTTTTAGCTTTGTATGCCATATATAAGAAACTACGAAACAAATTTCAACTTTGTATGCTAGCAGTATATATTACAACCATCAAATACGCATTCCGGAGNGCAGTATATATTACAACCATCAAATACGCATTCCGGAGCCTCATTTATCAGCCATTTTGTAAGATAGCCCTACACGAAAAAATGAAGTTTTTGTGTCATATTTCGGGAAACAATCAACTGATTCGTAACAAATTTGACGAAGAAATTGTACAATGGTAGACCATATTAATTTATATGTTTTAAGTAGGCCAAACACTTATTTTCAAAATGAAGATTTTCTGGGTTCGAGTCCTGGTAAGTCATGTGGGTATTGGTAATTGTGTCACTACTGTTGCACATGTTTTTGGTTTCATCTCTAATTATATTGCTGTCAACAAGACGTCAAGGCGTATCTACCACCCATGAGTTTAAGAAATTCATTCATATAGATTTGCACACGTGTAGAGGATCGTAGGCTCATTAGTTATATCAGTAATGTCTTGTTGATATTTGGAAGAATAGGTTTAAGTAGTGTGACTATTATAATTGCCACAGAAACAATATTTTTCTGGTTACGGTGGCGAAGAACGTTTGTAGCCTCATCAATGTCCGTTCCCGAAACCTGAAGCTGTTATAAATACGGAATGGTTCCCTATTTTGAATGCACGAATTTTTTTTCCATTTTTTCTTCTATTGCATGGTTCCGTATGCTAACTGTAGGTATATTTCCGTGAAAAATTTCTCACTGCTAGTATTCCTTCCTTCTTCGCCGNTTTTTTTTCCATTTTTTCTTCTATTGCATGGTTCCGTATGCTAACTGTAGGTATATTTCCGTGAAAAATTTCTCACTACTAGTATTCCTTCCTTCTTCGCCGAAAAAAAACGGCTGCTATATAATTATATTTGGTAACTTATCTCCATATGTTCTATGTTGCCATATTTACAAATAATTTTAAGTTGGAAGAGGATGATGGAAGCGGCTTGTATTTAAGCCAAAGGAAATTGTACAGTCGCAGTCAGATTATCCCCACTCCCAGTTACCAGCAGCATTACAAGTACACGTTTTTTTACTGCCCAGGTTACAAAATGGTGTAGGCACATTTTAGTAATTTCACGTCCGAAGATTTTCGCTTTACATGTTACTTTTTTGGAAGTGGAAATGGCTCAAACTTGTGCTCTCACAAACATTTTGGGTACGAAAACTCCAATAAAGGAGGATTTAAATAGTGTGTGGATGTGCATCTTGCAGTTTTACACAATAATATGCCGGGGTAACATCTAAAAGTCTCCTGAACTGTAGCTAGCTACCTAGGGAAAGGCTGCACGCCGGTTCAATGTGTTATATATTAGCTGTTCACGGTTTATTGAGAACTTTTGAAATCAAAGTTTGAAAAATGTCACTGCCCCTACCTGCGTGTATTTTAACGGAAGCAATGGCTGGCGTGCGCCCGTTAAAAGTTGGTAACGACGGGGGGAAAGTAGTTCCCTGTATTAACGTTGAATTAAAAGTGTTAGTTAAACATTTGTTAAAACTGAAATTATTTATTTTTGTTTTGTGTAGTTTTACTGCAGGCAAGTATAAGAATGACCAAATTGGTAATATATGTGCTTTTCTAATAATTTGACGGTTCATTTGACCAACACATGAATAAAGTTGTCAAACCTATATCAATATTAATTTTACATATTGTGGAAGAATACACGTGTAGATATTAAGCAGGGCTTTCAAAAGTACTCACTTTACCGAGAACAGCCTATACTCGTGAAGACTATTANACACGTGTAGATATTAAGCAGGGCTTTCAAAAGTACTCACTTTACCGAGAACAGCCTATACTCGTGAAGACTATTATGAGGCATGTGTTGAGGATGCCTAGGTCACCTTTAGTGCTCTTGCACTTCTCGATCTCCAACATGCTACGCACAGTGCTGTTATTATCGTGCCTTAGACGGACACCCTCGCATGAACGCACCATCACAACATAACATGCAAGGAGGCCAGCGGGCGGAATTCTGCAAAGGCCTAGACCAGTGACGTAACTACAGGGAAGGTAAAGTATGCATTGCCAACATCCCTCTAAATTTTGAAAAGGCGCCAGGGCACACAAAAACGAAAAGTAAATGGACGCCCAAACATTTCTGTTTTGTCCATAGGCAATGTATATGTGTTCCTGAAGTTGTGGAAGTGCTGCTTCTGTTTCTGATGTCCTCTGCCAATGAAGTACGAATTTTTTCTATGTTGAAAAGACTGAAGGACTACATAAATTTCATAATGAGTTAGAAACCATTCATAAACTATTCAAACATACCAAAATTATTGATTGCTTTGACATCAGTGAGGTGTGTCGTGAGTTTGTAAATAAAGACTTTCATGTTTGGCAAGTAATAATATTATTTCATAATTTTGCAGTAACAGCTGGTGAAAATGTATTTATGCTTCTTCTGAACAGCTTAGCTTCTAGGTTACAGATGTACCACACACTATTTAGGAGTTGATCGCGCCAAAATGAATTCGTAAAGGAAGTACAAATTTTCTAAAAGGGCGTGCTAAATGGCTTGCCCCTTGCAATGTTGGAGCTATTGTTTCACCACTGGACTCGAGGACAAAGTTAGCCTAANACACGTGTAGATATTAAGCAGGGCTTTCAAAAGTACTCACTTTACCGAGAACAGCCTATACTCGTGAAGACTATTACGAGGCATGTGTTGAGGATGCCTAGGTCACCTTTAGCGCTCTTGCACTTCTCGATCTCCAACATGCTACGCACAGTGCTGTTATTATCGTGCCTTAGCCGGACACCCTCGCATGAACGCACCATCACAACATAACATGCAAGGAGGCCAGCGGGCGGAATTCTGCAAAGGCCTAGACCAGTGACGTAACTACAGGGAAGGTAAAGTATGCATTGCCAACATCCCTCTAAATTTTGAAAAGGCGCCAGGGCACACAAAAACGAAAAGTAAATGGACGCCCAAACATTTCTGTTTTGTCCATAGGCAATGTATATGTGTTCCTGAAGTTGTGGAAGTGCTGCTTCTGTTTCTGGTGTCCTCTGCCAATGAAGTACGAATTTTTTCTATGTTGAAAAGACTGAAGGACTACATAAATTTCATAATGAGTTAGAAACCATTCATAAACTATTCAAACATACCAAAATTATTGATTGCTTTGACATCAGTGAGGTGTGTCGTGAGTTTGTAAATAAAGACTTTCATGTTTGGCAAGTAATAATATTATTTCATAATTTTGCAGTAACAGCTGGTGTATTTATGCTTCTTCTGAACAGCTTAGCTTCTAGGTNGAAAATGTATTTATGCTTCTTCTGAACAGCTTAGCTTCTAGGTTACAGATGTACCACACACTATTTAGGAGTTGATCGCGCCAAAATGAATTCGTAAAGGAAGTACAAATTTTCTAAAAGGACGTGCTAAATGGCTTGCCCCTTGCAATGTTGGAGCTATTGTTTCACCACTGGACTCGAGGACAAAGTTAGCCTAANACGTGCTAAATGGCTTGCCCCTTGCAATGTTGGAGCTATTGTTTCACCACTGGACTCGAGGACAAAGTTAGCCTAATACGACGTCACCATCACAGCAAATTCCAAGGCACGATTATGCGAGTCGACGTCTATATAGAAGAGAGAGGCACGAATGCGCTCTGGCATATTCGAAGTGGCCACGTCTGACCACAACGCCATATTTGTCTATGTTTGGTTCTTTGCATCAGGTTAAGAACTAATTCACGAGGTATATTCTTAAGTACTTCTGATCGGATTATACATTCCTGTTTCCAAGTAAGTAAAGATTACACGTAAATGATTCCAGAAAGTTAACTTTCCACGAGGTGAAGTGTGCAAGCCTTGTCGTGTGTGCCACTTATTAGATTTCATGCTGAAGAGAACGTTCAAAAGTCTAGTGTATTGATAACACGCTGCACTCGCAGTTGGGAAGTCAAAGATTCGAATCCCACTCATGATGACTTCGAATTTAGTGCTTAGTTTTTGTTAGACCACACCTACCTACAAAAGCCCACAATCCGCAAAACACGTTTGTTAACCTCAAAAACCAGTATTGCTGCTATCATAGTATTTTTTTCGCTGCGACTAACAAAAACATTATTGCCTACAAACACATGAATTTATTGGTGACCACAAACGTCATTTTGTAGTTTCCACTAAAAATATTGGAATGTCAAAATAATTAACTGGCACCACAAATTATTTTGTTAAGTTTATATTNTTGTAGTTTCCACTAAAAATATTGGAATGTCAAAATAATTAACTGGCACCACAAATTATTTTGTTAAGTTTATATTGACAAAAGAATTGTGTGGTCGCCAACAAAATTTTTTTGGTCACCACAAAACAGTTTTTTTTTCAGTGAGGCGGGCGTTCTAACGGTTAAACCATCCCCCCTCCTAACCGCACCACCACAGTGAAGCACNGTTTTTTTTTCAGTGAGGCGGGCGTTCTAACGGTTAAACCATCCCCCCTCCTAACCGCACCACCACAGTGAAGCACGAAAAAGACTTGCATTCCTCATGGCGACGGAACAAGCTCCTGCGGAGACAGCAGCTCCGACTGCCGTGCTACTAACTTGCTATCAGCCTCCGGCAACGTACACACCTCGGAGATAAAAGGTTTTGCGCTGTAATTTGTTGCACATGAAGGATGTTCGCTGTGCAAGTAGGCGCATTACAAAAAAATATTCGTCAAGTCTGGTGTAGTATTGTGTACAGACTGTGTGTATTTCCATGCCATATTTTCTCTTGGGCCGTNAAAATATTCGTCAAGTCTGGTGTAGTATTGTGTACAGACTGTGTGTATTTCCATGCCATATTTTCTCTTGGGCCGTCAGCAACCGTGAAAAACAGAATATCCTCGTGGTGCAAAATTTTTTTCGACGTATGTAAATCATGTGCAATTTCAGCTATATATATAAGTTGAAAATCTGATATATATTTATATATATAAGCTTTTCAACTAATTATACATAAGCTTTTCAACTAATCCCAACATAACTGATCCCCAAACAATTTATATATAACGATTAAATATATCCTGTGTATCTTGGTTTACCAAATTAATAATTACTCAAGTGTTTAGTAATACTTGTAATGGAACNGATTAAATATATCCTGTGTATCTTGGTTTACCAAATTAATAATTACTCAAGTGTTTAGTAATACTTGTAATGGAACTCTGGAATACAACTTCTGTCTGATGATTTCTTCTGCGTTAGGGATTTTACTTATAAACCAATTTATCTGTTAAAGAACGTGTTTCACTAGACACGTTCCTATTTGTTCTTTTCTCCCCTTTGCAAATTTAGTATGACTATTTTATTTCGATTGCAGTGTTTAAGGCTATTTTCTATGCAATTTGGGCTCCCGGCAGTTTCTTAGTTGTTATATGTAGTGTTTCCAGGTGCATTGGCCTCGTGACAGTTTTATTAACTTTTACTCCGGATGGTATCTTTTGATCTTACGAGTGAATTTGTTTGCATCTGTTAAATGCTGAATCGAATGACAGCCGGAAGCTAGTATCTGGAATTTATAAGTGTGGGTTTTCGTTTAACGAGGTACACTAACANCTGAATCGAATGACAGCCGGAAGCTAGTATCTGGAATTTATAAGTGTGGGTTTTCGTTTAACGAGGTACACTAACAGACATTTACAATTTTGGATTGTAAAGAGCTTATTAACGTCACCCGGGGTTACGCTTGAAGGCTTATCGGGGACGGTTTACAAATTAACTTATGATCTAACATCCATGCCATACCTAGGATTCGAACCCAGAACCTCCCGCACCATAGACCGGCGACGCACCAACCAACTACGCGACGGGAGGTCGGCTGGTCCTTTACAAGAGTGCTTAAAACTTTCTCAGGGTGCCCAATTTTATAGACTGTATAACTGAACTGNACAAGAGTGCTTAAAACTTTCTCAGGGTGCCCAATTTTATAGACTGTATAACTGAACTGCTAATTTTGAAACTTGCCAATGGGTGTTTTCAATATTTAATTAGATTATCTAAACTTATAAAAACAAAATTTTCTTAATGTTATGTTATCACACGAGTTGCCCATGCCATCAAATCGTCTCTCAAACCCGCTGAAGTATAAATTGCCTTACGAATAAAGGTGTTGGTAAGGGCAGCAAGTCACAGGGTTGAAGGTAAGGTGATGAGGAAGGTAGACGGAAGCTCGGCAGTTGAGGCTGGGACAACTGCGAGTGAAATGCGGCGGGCGGCNGGTGTCGTGGCGCCGTTCTCCTTATCCCGCCTTCCTCTATTACAACTTCCTTCCCCCTCCAACCCCCGCGACGCGCCGTGGCACGCCGGCCTGTCCCCGGCCACACACCACCCCTGCCCCGCCTCACTCTCTCTTCCAATTCACCATTTAGTATGTTATAGTCTATTCGCTGCATCTTCACACTTTTTGAATCAACTATTTGGAAAAACATCCCATATATGACGCGTTTAGTTGTTTCCTAAATATGTTATGTATCACAAGCGACTTATACTTGTGTTGACACAGAATAACCATATGTTCGCTTAAATTTAACTTATAATTATATTTTATATATAAATTACAACACTACATTTGTAAATAATACGAATAAAAACAGAGAGGAAATGGGTGTGTTGTTAATGTAATGCCTAGTAAGAAATAGTTCTAATGCAAAATATGATTACACTGAGTGCGTACGAGTGCGGCGCGTTGTCCCTGTGGTGTGATTTTCTAAACTTTGTTTGTATGAGGCGTTGTAATATCCGGGAAGTAGGACTTCAGCAGGGCTTCAGAATAGTTGGAAGTAACCGTGAATGGAGTATCCTAGTATTTCAAAGCGTTCAGTTTGGACGCCGTCGATAGTCACTTGTCCAGCGATGGTTGCGATTTGGTAATTTTACATTGTAGTAAATTTCGTTACATAGTAAAAACAAAATACTAAAATACCAAATACGTAATTATTTTAATCAACTGATTCCGTTACGTGACATTTTAGTAAACTAAAAACGGCAATTCAACCACGATCTGAGTTTTATTTCGAGGGGAAATGGGGGATGAGCGCTCATGTCAGCTGCGCAGTGGTGACTTTTCGTGTTCCAAAAATTGGACTGTTTTTCTGTCAACTATTAAAAACCACGCGGAGAGCATTTCGAGGTTACAACACTGTCTATGTAAGTAGGTGCTCTCAGCTATGTGTAAACTTCTTCTAACTTAGTGTTAACGGAACTGGAATATATCTTAATTAGCGGAAGTATTGTATTCATATAAAGGGCATCTTGGAAAATCGGACTTAAACACGTTCATCAAGGTTGGCCACGTGACTTTGACAGTTTTACTAGCGACGGGCCAGTCAATGTTGGGGGCATGCACAGAAATTGGCAATCGGTCTATCTCACTTTTAGTCTACGGTACCAACTGCCTACCTCGCCGTTCGAAATGCGGTGTTGCTATACTTGAACACTTCCCACGCTTTCGTGTACGAAATACTGAATGCTGCTTCATATCACGCATCCTGAGAAATGTGTTGTTTGAACTACTTTAAGTTGTGCCACTAGTTGCTCACTGCCGCATATAGTTCCAGCATGATGGCGCACCGGCGTATTATCAGAAAATAACTACAATTGATAAAGCAAGAAATAATATTCCGTACTAGTGACATATATCAATATTAACAAGACGAGAAATATATATAGTTTTGAGGAAAAATAAGTTTTTTTAATTAAGTTAAGTTCCTAAATTGTTATTGAAGTCGCTTATATGTACCTGGCATTGACAATGTTTCCATATATCAGTCTGCATAAATAACAGTGTTGAGCATTGCTGCTTTACAGAGTTGGGAACTTCACTAAGTACATATTTGACTGTTTGCTAAGCAAATGAAGGGAAGCTATCACGGACGTAATATGGAAAACACATTACCGTTCGTGCTTTCTCAACACGCGTGTACACTGATGTGCTAAATTTGCGAATCATATCTAAAGGCGGGTGGCCGCATTCTATCCATTCAACTAAGATCCACTGATCTCATAAAAAAAATCAAAGATCCACGGATCAGTCCACGGGTGCTGCACAAAAAAATCTGACGTTCCTTGATCTCGGATCACATGAGTTGAGGTTGAGCCAACAGGACGATGCTGATCAATTCCTTTTGAACAAATTATTACTATGTCAACCATAGAAAATCTGCGATTCAGGATGAGGTTCAAAATTATTTCAGATCATAAATGTCCTGAACCTGATCGATATTTGCCCAACGTTTCTGGTAGCTGATCTTGGATTATGTGCAATGTTACAAATTTACTTATATCCACGGAAATCTTTAGGAAAGTGTACAGTTAATATACGGAAACGCGATCCGCAATGGCGAAAAATAACGCTGAGCTCCGCAAATACAAAACACGAAACGTCTACGTATTTCCTATAGTTCTGAGTTTGGGGAACGGCCAAGTCTACGGGAAGCGTTCTTCGACACTGTAAATAATAGACCTAAATTATACTTTCTGTGGCAGTTGGGATATTCACGCCAGTTAGAAATATTCTTTCAGATTTCAAAAGTTGTATCAGGCACGTGTAATAAATACACTTAGAACTCAAACTTTACTTAAAACTAAGAGAATTAGGTTTGTCGCATTTCTTATAAAAAATGTCGTATCCAATATTGTTAAAATCAAGTCTTAGGTGATTGGGCAGTGTCACGACGAATACCAAAACTTTTGACTCATCTTCATATCTCGCGCCATTTCTGTTTTATGAACAATAATCCATCTGTATAACGAAAATTGTTTTTTTTCCGTAATCTATTACTTATCTAATTTACGGAAAGTTTAAGTGGGTTCACGTAAAGTTCTGTAACATGTTTAAGGAAAATCTGTTTTTGAAAAAGCGACGTATCAGTAATTTTACGGAGAGTTCCGGACAATATTTTTGTTAGTGCATTCCCAAAAATTAAGAAGAATTTTTTAAAAGAAACTATTGGAAACCCGAATTTATTTATGGTTTCAGGTGTTACAAATAACAAATTTTGTGAAACGTGTTATCCTTAGGCTGCACAGCGCTTTTTACGTTTTCACAGGCTTGGTGTTCGGATATAGAAATAAGAACCATCCACAATATACAACACTGTTTTTTTAATAACACGGTTTACGAATCAGTTTCTCACAAGGAAGATCATAGGACTCTGAACCTCGCTGTGTACAGCACCGGTAAAAATAACCCTCCTGTGCGTTATGCACACAATTGTGTACACTAGGTCAGAATGGGTTAACAGCACAGAGAGCATACGAATACAGAAGTGAAGCAAACAGGCCAGTGAAATGCTGGAACGTTGTTATCCAATCAGCACCTGGTTCTCCCAGCCGGCAGCCCAGCCAANCGCAAACAGGCCAGTGAAATGCTGGAACGTTGTTATCCAATCAGCACCTGGTTCTCCCAGCCGGCAGCCCAGCCAATAAGAGATCTTTCGCAGCACGCAGTAACCGAGCAGACATTAAGGCCTGTATTCAGAAGCAAATCGTTAAACCATGTCTAAAGACCCATTAGTCCAAGTTTAACTAGTCCAGGTCTAAACCTGTGATTATGGCCGACTAACATTTCGTATTCAGAAGCAATTTTCCAATATCTTTAGACCATGATTTACCTTTGATTAACTAGTCACAGTTTAAGCTTCGGAAAAGGCTTGGAAACATCGTAAAACTGTCGGTNACCATGATTTACCTTTGATTAACTAGTCACAGTTTAAGCTTCGGAAAAGGCTTGGAAACATCGTAAAACTGTCGGTTGTCATGGAAACTAGTCAGGTGTCGTTCTCACATTTCATATTTATTTATTATGAAATGCTTAATAACATTTTATGGGGTTATGTTTCGTATGGTTTATTGAATTATTGAAGGATAGTGTAAACAGTTACGAGATTAGAGGATGGGAACTGAAGAAAAATCTTTAAATTNGTTTATTGAATTATTGAAGGATAGTGTAAACAGTTACGAGATTAGAGGATGGGAACTGAAGAAAAATCTTTAAATTCATAGAACGAGTTTCGGTAACATAAAATAAATATGCATATACCGTAGGTACGTAATACACAAATGAGCCATTTCGTGTAACTTTTACAGCTCACTTTCAAGAAATAATATGATTTAGAAACATATTACACTAATTTTACATGACACGAACAACATTATTGTGAATTTTAGGTAGTTTGAAAACACGTCGGTAGATAGTACTTCATAATTAACGTATTTCTGAATTACCGAACAATTAAAGCACTACAAACACATGTAATTAAATCGTTGACCACAGTGATACAATTAAATAATTGTTAAAATATTAGCAGAATTTAGTGTCATGGCCCAGAATNATTAAATCGTTGACCACAGTGATACAATTAAATAATTGTTAAAATATTAGCAGAATTTAGTGTCATGGCCCAGAATTTATTTCAAAGAGCGTGGTCAGTAAATAACAAACGACTACTTGTATGCTCACCCTTTCTTCCGAACAGTCACTCGTACTTCGTACATACAAAAATACGTTTTTATTAAAATATTGTTAGTTATGTTCCCTACTTCGGCGTACGCCATGAATTAATACTGGAAATTATATTTGTTAGCTAAAAACACAGGCTTTATCAGTATTGTAGTCGGAAGCATATTTACTCAACGCATTTTCTGCCANATTAAATCGTTGACCACAGTGATATAATTAAATAATTGTTAAAATATTAGCAGAATTTAGTGTCATGGCCCAGAATACTTGTATTCTCACCCTTTCTTCTGAACAGTCACTCGTACTTCGTACATACAAAAATACGTTTTTATTAAAATATTGTTAGTTATGTTCCCTACTTCGGCGTACGCCATGAATTAATACTGAAAATGATATTTGTTAGCTAAAAACACAGGCTTTATCAGTATTGTAGTCGGAAGCATATTTACTCAACGCATTTTCTGCCACAACCTAAAATCTGCTACCACCATATTTAATATAAGTATAGTCAGGTGTTAAAATACCTCCTACCTAGTTTAAAGTAAACCAAGTCTAGCTAAACCATGACTAAAAAAGTCACTTCTAATACCTTCTTCTGAATAAGAAAACGTCGCGTAAGTTGACTAACTGTGGCGATTTAAACTACAACTATAGTTTAGACCGTGTTTAAATCGGCTCTGAATACGGCCCGAAGGCTCCCGCCTTCTTAGCGCTTGAACTGCGCTCCAGAGAGTTTGAAATACACATTTTCCCACGAAACTATTAAACGTGCGTCCAATGTGCTGATCTACGAAAGGAACACATACTTCAGACGTGGGCTATTCAGTATTTTCAAAATGTCACGCTAGTTGGAAACTCCATTTCACGGTACTCCAAAACTGCTAAACACCGGTTTTTCAAACCTCTATGGCTCAAAATATACGCATCAGATACACACAAAACTACTCAAGGGCTCTGCACAGAACCTTCCTACAGACTTTCCATCAATAAAATAATAGGGTCACCGCTGAGAGCTGAAAGTCCCATAGGTACGCGTAGTGGGACTAGAACACCGCACGCCAGTTCAGAGCCTTGCGCTTAGTGGTGATGGCGCACTTGATGCGCGTGGCAGTGTGGCCCTTATCGCCCCTACGTGTCTCGGTTTCAAACACGGAAAAAAGCTTCAGGTAAGCGGGAGCCCAAAGACTCGTGCAGCCAATCAGAGAACGGATACACCCACATCAAAGGGACCGCCACGCCATTTCGTCTGTGTGTACTTCATGAAGCAAGTCCGGGACTTCCGTTTCTGCAACTCGGCATTAGCGTGTGTGAGAGACATGGCCTGGAGAGAGTGATGGCATTGCAGTGAGGAGGGGGTAGAGGAACAGGCCAATGACGACGGGAATTGAGACACGCACCTGGTTGGATCAGACAGGGCCAGATGAGGCGCAAAGCGACGTGCAGACACAAGGCGCCATTGTGGAACGGCGCAAGGGAAGGGAAGGTAAGGGTACGTCCTCACTCGTCGCCGATTACGGCAGCTCCTGTGTGTGCGGCGCGGCGGGCCGATGGTCGCTCGCGCATGTGTGAAGAACTGCACCGACAGGCGTGAAGTCGGTGGCCACGTTGTCGCAGAGGATCAGCCCCCTTACCCGCACACCCATCCCTTCAAGCATCTCCACACGCACACCGCGCCCAACAAGTTTTCTCCCACCGAGCTGCATCTCCTACATCAGAACAATGAGGCGAAAAGTATTCACTTATTTATCGTACACTACAAGGGTGTATGCCCTCAAAGCATTATATATATGTATATTTACACAAATGTATATGTATATATATGCATATATGTGTAACTATTAAAAAAAATACGTTTGTTTTTTGTAATTATTGTTATTTGTAATTGTTTTTTCTGTATAAGACATAAAAATAATTATGGAATTATATAAACATTTTTCAACTGATGCACATTGCCTGCGATGTCGTTTTAAGCACATAAAATAATTGAATTCGTAGTTTTTTCATAATGACATGACACCATTTAACTCGACCATGCGAGCACGTGCCAGCTGTTTCGGGATAAGAACGATGGCGTAGGAAGGCACATGAGTGGTTAGCATATGCGACTATCACGCAGATTTTGTTTGTTGCTTCGTTTGTTTGCTGTGCCCTTTCCATACACTCTCCTCTTTCGGGGTGTGACCAAGGCTACAATTGTGGCCATGGCACCAGACAACCCTGCACTAGCCGCGATGCATGCGAATAATAAACATGAGCAGAGGCGTATAGGACTTGCCCTGAAACGCATCCCATACTTTTACCACGAACTTATAGTCTATTCGCTGTTACTTCACACTTTTTGAATCAAACATTTGAAAAATCACCCCATGCATGATTGTTTCCTAAATATGCCAAACATCACAAGCGTGTTATACTTCTGTTAACTTGAACGTTTAGTTATATTTTAGCTATAATTTTAATATTTAATTTATGAATAATATGAATAAAATCATGGATAAAATGGGCGTGTTGGTAATGCCTAGTAACAAATAGTNCTGCACTAGCCGCGATGCATGCGAATAATAAACATGAGCAGAGGCGTATAGGACTTGCCCTGAAACGCATCCCATACTTTTACCACGAACTTATAGTCTATTCGCTGTTACTTCACACTTTTTGAATCAAACATTTGAAAAATCACCCCATGCATGATTGTTTCCTAAATATGCCAAACATCACAAGCGTCTTATACTTCTGTTAACTTGAACGTTTAGTTATATTTTAGCTATAATTTTAATATTTAATTTATGAATAATATGAATAAAATCATGGATGAAATGGGCGTGTTGGTAATGCCTAGTAACAAATAGTTCTTTTGCAAAATTTTATTACATTGGGTGCGCACGAATGCGGTGCACTGACCCTGTAGCGTAATTTTCTATACTTGGTTAACATTTATTTGCATCAGGCGCAGGGATATCCTGGAAGTAGAACGTTAGTAGGACTTCAGAAAAGTATGAAGTAACCGTGAATGGCCTGTAGCTACTAACATCTATATCGAAGAGCCCACAGAACTGCGAAGGGACTCACTATAGAAAAAAAGTACTCGAGTGTATTCCAAACCAACGACGATACAGAGGACGCCCAAGCGAAGTTGAAGCTGGAGAAATATTTTACAAGAGCAAATTTCATCATGGAATCTGAAGGCAGACAACTGTTATGACAGACAAGCATGGAAGATAGGGTGGTGAAGCAGCGAAAGGTATACTCAACCCTTCATAAAGGTACATTCTTTACAGAAAGCAACCGACAGCAACCGTCTCAGTAAATACGTCATATCTAGGGGCAGTGATATTTCGCGAAAATATTTCGAGACAAGATACAGTCCAAAGCACTGTAGGGTCGTCCAGCTTCTTTAATCGTCAAAAATGTTCTGGCTCCTGTTAACCGTTTGCGCACGAATCACGAAGGTTCAGTGTCGGAGTTACTTAGTCCTGAGTGGCTTGTTAAAAGACGGACACGGCACCAGCAGCCAATAGAGGTATAACAACAGCTGAGGTGTGTATATAGTATTGAAAGCTACTGTATGCTCAGATTTTTTTACGCGAAAAGTCACTGGCCCTAGTCATATCACATTTCCAAAATACGTAGAAGAGAATACAGCCAAGCGCCAGACATTTTATCCTACCACGAACGAGGCCTGGATCAACCCCCAACTCGGCAATCGCCACTGCCTGCAAGCCCACATAAGAAATTAATTCACACTCACAAGCATTGTCGTGCTCCTGAATCTGAAATAATTACAAACAAGACCAGACTTACTATCTATGCAGCCGTCCGCCACAACTACAAATGGGCACACGATTTATACATTAGTTCGACCACTTAAGACTTGCATTATTCAAGAACTGCGTTATTAAAGAACTTTCCGGCCAATCTGTTGAGCGACCTTACAGAATCCTCTCACAGACTCCGCAGTTTTAATGTAGACAATATCAACGCCACGCCAACTGAAAGGTGATTTATGTAGGCTTGGCGCCAGTGCTATACAACTTAGAAAGTGTAGCTGTTACACTCGTTCTGCTTTTACAGTCCGGTGGTCGCCAATATATACGGTTGGTCGCAATCTCCTGTCACAAATCACCTTTAAAAATGCGTTTATTTTCAAGGGAGGAGTATACGCCTATAATTTTTCTAGAGTATCTTTATAGACAAATTTAATAAGGAATTATTTTGACAACTGGATTAAAATCTTGACACTTTTCAATGAGTTTTCTGATTCATGTTCAGTTCTGAATGAGTTTGTAAGCTTAAAATTATTCTTACTGTTACTTGAACGCAGTTTCCTGTATTAAACAATTATGACAATAGTCACAAATATTTATCAGTTACAGTTTATATTAGAGTATCCATAGTTTTTTCAGATATCAAAATGCTTAAAATATAGTCCGAACCATTTTAAGCAAAATTACTGTGAAGCAAAATACCTACAAAAATTCTTATTAATGTAAACACTTTCAGGTTGAAACTACACTCTAAACTTGAATAAGTGAGAATTGAGCGCTTACTTCTTTTTTCATTTCCTGTTCAACACTGTCTACTGTTTCANATTAGAGTATCCATAGTTTTTTCAGATATCAAAATGCTTAAAATATAGTCCGAACCATTTTAAGCAAAATTACTGTAAAGCAAAATACCTACAAAAATTCTTATTAGTGTAAATAAACACTTTCAGGTTGAAACTAAGCTCTAAACTTGAATAAGTGAGAATTGAGCGCTTACTTCTTTTTTCATTTCCTGTTCAACACTGTCTACTGTTTCACTAACACTTTCCAGGTTTCTGTCCACCATTTCGTTAACATTGTCAATCTTCTTATCTAAATTTTCAACTACAACACTAACTTATTGTATTCTCTTATTTACATTTTTGTTCACACTGCCAATTTTTCTATCCAAATTTTCGTTCACGCTGTCTATTTTCTTATCTACCAGTTAACTAACAATACCAATCTCACTATTTACATCTTCGCTAACGCTACTAATTTGGCTATCTACAGTTGCATGAACATTTTCAACATCATTATTTATTTGGCAATTCACAGATTCTCTAATACTACTTATTAAGCTACTTAGTCCTTCCATTAAAGAGCGAAGTGCTTCAATGTCTGCCGACAGTTTCCTTGTTAGCATCCACAAACTTCTAAACAATTCCCTGGCCTATCACTACAAATATTGTGATATTAACAAATTTGATATTATCTTTTAATAACCTACTGTAATATGAATTACAATTATTTTGTAATAAATTGCATCCATCCCACTTTTGACACCAGTATTACAATTTCTTCAAGAGTCAGTGGGCTAAACCAGGTTCGTTAAGGTATGGAGGTCTATATTAAATAAAAGAGTTAAATATAATATCCTAATTTTATTTACAATAACTACAAACAAAATTCTNTTTGTTCACACTGCCAATTTTTCTATCCAAATTTTCGTTCACGCTGTCTATTTTCTTATCTACCAGTTAACTAACACTACCAATCTCACTATTTACATCTTCGCTAACGCTACTAATTTGGCTATCTACAGTTGCATTAACATTTTCAACATCATTATTTATTTTGCAATTCACAGATTCTCTAATACTACTTATTAAGCTACTTAGTCCTTCCATTAAAGAGCGAAGTGCTTCAATGTCTGCCGACAGTTTCCTTGTTAGCATCCACAAATTTCTAAACAATTCCCTGGCCTATCACTACAAATATTGTGATATTAACAAATTTGATATTATCTTTTAATAACCTTCTGTAATATGAATTACAATTATTTTGTAATAAATTGCATCCATCCCACTTTTGACACCAGTACTACAATTTCTTCAAGAGTCAGTGGGCTAAACCAGGTTCGTTAAGGCATGGAGGTCTATATTAAATAAAAGAGTTAAATATAATATCCTAATTTTATTTACAATAACTACAAACAAAATTCTCTCCAGCCAAATTCTCACAATAAATTGATATNTCTCCAGCCAAATTCTCACAATAAATTGATATGACTTGCTGTTTAAAATTAATGACTTTAATTAATACCACTTATAATTACCCCAAAAAATAATGTACCTAAATAATTAAAAATCATTCCCAATAGACAGTGTATCAAAACCTATTCAAATATTTTATAAATTATATGTTCATATTTGACAGTTCCAATATTTACAATAAAATCCGTATTACTTGTTCATTCTGTCCCACCTCAGTTCAGTCCAAATCCCTAAAGTCCGCAATGGGCTAGAGTTCTTCGAGCGCCCTCACGTACAGTAAATAGCCTTCACTCGTCGGGTTTCATACCCTCTCGTCCAATTACACCACGAACATCTCGTCCGCCGTCGTCTCGCAATCTTCCGTCGTCGTCCGTCCCTCACCTCACTTAACTTTACTCCCGTACACAGCCAGATGGCCTCCGCCAAATACTGCCGACAGTCCAGCTGTGGCTTGTATTTAAAAGGTCGTAGGCCATCGCCCAGAAATTTATCTAAATGACGCGTTGCACCGAGGGTCCTAGTTTCCAGAATATTCTCGCGTATCCTCTAAATTCACCAGCTTCTCCAGCAGTGCGGAGGAGGAGGGGCTGTGACGCGAGCCACGTCAGCTGTTAATCATCCCCCTCTCCCCGGGCGAGCGATAGTGCTGTGAGCGGGCCTGCCTGGGGTAGGAGAGGGTCACCCCCGCAGAGCCGGACCTCGCATGGAGCTCGCGTCAGCGCATAACAGTATGTTTTAGGGACACCCTAATTTCGCCAAAAGATTTCCGCACATGGTAGATTTGAATACGCCACGGGCGTATCAGTAGTTTTGTCATGCTTATTGTTGACGTGTCTTCGTGAGAAGACATTTTCTTACTTGACTGGCCAATCCTAATTGAATAACTCCGATAGTGTAGCTCGGTGATTCATTGGCAGACACCTAAGAGGCGTCATACGGGAACCGTCCAGTCACGAAAGTGGATCTGAGCTTAAGTGTTAAGAAATACAACTGGTCTTGAAACCTTTTCGCGAAATTCGGGTGTCCCCTAGTATGTACCAAGAGAACAGTGAGAAGCGGGAATACGGAGTCCAACTGAACAGGTGTTCCTGCAGTGGTGGATTTAGATGACTCAATTCTAACTTGTCTTGAACGCCTTTAACTATTTCAGTCCCCATTCTCATGATCTAGGACATGTTCCACATGACGGGTAGGCTATTTATGGTGGGCGCTGTAGACAGCAAGGAATCAGTAGCCGGTGTTTTGAACGTCCTCCTTGTGAGAAATTTGATTTGATAAAATTTATGCACCTGTAATTCATGAATGGTGAACCCTGACATCAACGAACACGCAGTATGCAGTTCACTTGTTACGAGAAGTGCGCTTGCCACAAGTACAGCGCACCTATAAATACTGAGAGATTGCAACACTTTAGCTCGTAAATTAATTCAGGGCTGAACGGGGTTAAATGTGTGTATACCTCAAATCGTTGAATATTCTGTTCCGCGAACTTCAACTGCACACGGCAGCAAAATGGCGCCACTAGCTAGCAACATGTCGGAACGCCGTTCACCAATCGGATGCTGGTAAACTACACGCCAGCTAGCAGCCCAGCAAATAGGGATACTTTCGTAGCACACAGTAGCCCTTCGAACCTCAGTGCAGCCAATCAGAGAATAAGTGCACCCACATCAAAGGAACCGCCCCACCATTTCTCCTCTGTGTGGTTATCTACGCTGTGGNCGCTGCCCTCTTACAACCCCGCTACACCTACCTAGCCCCCTGCCATCTGCTGCGGTCCTTCAACCCTCCACAAGCAGCGGGGTTCAGAGGATTACAGCGCCAGCGGCTCGCACGCTACCGCCACTTGTGCATTACCGGCGTACCCGTCGTTACAAGCTTGCTTTGCTTTGCCCATCAACAGCCGAGAAATAAATTTCCGTTTCTTTAACGGCCCTGCCTACCAAGCCGGCAGCCGCGAACTTCAAATGGGGAATCAATGTCGAACGAAATTCCTTCACATTGCGTCAATTTTAAAGATAACTATTTCAAACAAAAACATTTTGACGTGACTATCTAAAANACGAAATTCCTTCACATTGCGTCAATTTTAAAGATAACTATTTCAAACAAAAACATTTTGACGTGACTATCTAAAATAATATTGTTATGTAAAATTAAAAAAAAAAAAAAAAAAAATTAATATTTGTTATTGTTATACTGTATATAAATTTCAATACTACATTTTAGAAAAAATATATCAAACAAATCAATAGCCAAGATGTCTTAACATAGCAAAATTCCTTAACAAATTTCACGTAGAATACTTTTTGTTTGAAACAGTTATCTTTAAAATTGACGCGATAAGAAGGAATTTCTTTTAACATCGATTCCCCATCTGAAGTCTGCCGCTGTACGTGCAGCAAGCAGGGCCATAGAAATCCTGTCACACTCCCAAATTTTTCCCGTCAGACTGCTTCAAATAAAGTTAGTAGATTAAAATTGAACAGTTTTGACGTCACCGAAACGTCATTATCACAGCAATGTTTGTCTGGAAAAGTAAGAAGTTTGAATATAGGACCATTTCTAAAATTTATTTGATGTTTGTTTGATATTTGACGCTCAGTCAATCAGAACCGCGTACGACGAAAATGGCAGATCTACAACACGTAACTTAAAAATGACAAACAGTTACTGGAATCGAAATAGTTAACTTTAACAGAAGCTCTCTGACAATTAATATTATCTGAAGTGATTATTGCACCATAGTGTTTGGAGCTTAGAGTCTTTAAATTCCATTGGACAGGAAATATATCTGAAAAATTAAATTTAAATTTAATAAGGAAGTGGAAATAGATCACATTTGTTAAATTTCATCCAGTAGTGAACTGCACAGCACAACAGCGGCATATCACTTTGAAAAAATCTTCTAAATAAAAATTCTTAGTTTAACTAGATTATTTTATTTAAAAAATTTGACAGTGTGACACATATTCAAGCACATTCAAGATCATTTGATCACATCTATTGGATGGAAAAATTCTAGGGTTGTATTTCGTCTTCAAATTTAATTGTCAGATGTATTTGAAGGCGAAAATTTGACAGAGTGACAGGGGCTTTAATGTAGAAGTAGTGCAACTTCCTAAGGAGCACTGCACACATATGTACTACATGCAGGACGTATTGAAAATGTGTACACACACTACCAAATTTGTCAGGAAATTATTATTTATGTTGTATATTAAAAAAGAATGCGTATATTTTGAAACACTATAAAATGTTTTGCTAGCACATACTTATTTTACTGTTTGAAAAGGTCAATTAATTTAATTAAATTTTAAAATTATTTCCATGATGGGTGCCTCAGAAAGAAAGTTTTTGTTAAAAAAAAATTTTTTTTCCTCAAATAGGGCAATCATAATAATTAATTTGGTAGTATGAAACAAAATATTGTTACAAATGTTAGAAATATATTTTGTAATTGAATATATGTACATTTATTTCCGCTACAGCCAATAAATGAAAACGTTTTGGTATTTGGCTGAAAGTTTAGTTTACGATATACAGTGCTTGTTACTTTGTTATTTATATTACCAGTTTTCCGAAGAGAACGATGAACAAGATATTAGACGTTACTGATTTTTGTATCTACTTTATAAGTTTCTACATGGTATGAGTTTGTATCGCATGATTTGAAGATATAAATTATTCTGTTTTATACTTTCACTGCCTCATAAGCCGGCAAGACCAAATCGATAAGGTATAAAATGAAGAGGCCTGAGCTGTTTATTACGTCATGATTTCATTAAAGTAAATAACACATTTCATGAAAACAAAAACCGTAAGGTGGGGGGGGGGGATTATTTGGTGTTAATTGTCGGCCCGAATAATAAATTGACGCTATGAACTGTTACATTGATGCTACTGCTGGGTCCCACAGTTGGTCGCCAATTTAACTTGAGGTATACTGCAGGCTTATCTAGGCCCCACGTTGAGGAAGCCAACTTAACTGGACGCTGTACCGCCACTGTGGAAGACATGGTGGCTTATAGTGTCGTAGTTAATGCCTCCAGGCACAGACTATATGATGCCTGAAGGTTAAGGGGTTTGCAATAATGTAGTCTTTTACTGTTTCATTTTGAAGGATGAATATATTGTCTGGAGTTTAAACAAGAACTACATTTATCAACACTTGAGAGGTGTGGTACTCTAATTTGAATTTGACTACTAGTATTAACTGTGGACGACTTTGTGGTTGAGTGGGGGGCTTCTCTGCGCGACGATGATTGTATACTTAACTCTTGCTGGTATGATGTCAGCTGTGGAGGGTGAGCTCC
>NQII01000239.1:283233-317575 GCA_002778355.1 Clitarchus hookeri | reverse complement strand
CCCCCCCGGCCGCACTGGCGCGGTTGGCCTAACTCTCTGCTCAGCGATCTTGAACTGACTGACTACTCTGGGCGGTAATAATCAACTGACCCCTTCCTCGAACTAACGTCTCTGGGCGGTAATAATTGACTCACATCCCACTTCTCTGATAAAGGGGTTTATATGCACGCCAGCTTCCCTCCTTAAGTGTCGGCACGTGTCTCTATTATTAGGGGAGGGGGTGAGGTGGAAGGCAACACAGAACAATGCCTTTCAAAACCCGTGCCCTTGTTCCTGAAGGTTGTGGGGGGGGGTGGCACTTTGCTCCTAGCTTGCTCTGTCAGCTACTTCGCGGTGCGTTTCCACATTGTCCTGTGTTTAGCTAAGGGGGGAGAGGGGTGTTCTCGGCACCATTATCCAGCTCGTCAGCTATTTCTTCCGCGGCGCGTGTTTTCTGAATTTAGGCGAACTGCGTTTCTATATCTCGTGAAACCTCTCCGATCAACAGATCTCACGGGCCTGCTAGAAGCGTAGGGAGGTGGGTGGGTGAAGGGGGAAGGCTTTAGCCGCAGGACACGTGTAACTGCGCTCCGCCACCTGCCTCGTGACACNGTTTTCTGAATTTAGGCGAACTGCGTTTCTATATCTCGTGAAACCTCTCCGATCAACAGATCTCACGGGCCTGCTAGAGGCGGAGGGAGGTGGGTGGGTGAAGGGGGAAGGCTTTAGCCGCAGGACACGTGTAACTGCGCTCCGCCACCTGCCTCGTGACACATTCGACTGAGAGGCGCTCGCAAAGTGGGTCAGCAAGGTTTCTATTCCAAAAGACGTCACACGTCAAATTACTATGCATGTTGTTATTTTTCAGATGACTTTGTATTTTTAATCACGTTATCGGCGATATCGTGTCTCGAAACCGTTAAAATATACACAAAATTAAGAAAAAAATTTTTGTTCTTAAATAGTTTTAACATGCCGACGCAAGACTTCGCGTTTAGTATTTGGTCTTTAGAGAATAGGGGGACAGTATAAATTAATGAATCGCAAATTACAGGTTAGATAAAGGCGATGTTTTTGTAATTATATTTATTATTTGTAATTACCATTTAATCTGTCCAGGCAACTTATAACCTCTTCCATTAAGTATTGAATTACTCAATGGAATATCACAGGATAAAAATAACTGGCATTTAAGTGCCAAAGTCCCAGGCCTTTAATTATCACTTTTTTTTATCGTAGAGAATTTTGAGTCAAATGCTCTTACTATATTCATGTTCATACTCTTGTATCGAGTATACTTTTATTGCCCCTCCAGTTTCCTTACGAAAACATTTCCATGAGGTGCTACAGACGGAGAAAATATTTAATGTGCTTAAACTTTGCTTAAGTGTTTCTCAAGAACTCATAAAACTCTAAGTCATTAATCGAGAATCTTATGTGAAACACAATCAACTTTGTCACTCAGTTATGACGTATTTATTCTTTGTTAGGAGTAGCCACTAGCATACTGTTACGAGCTGTAGCTCGCATTTGCCGCGAGCTCCCGTTACGCACGTGTGGACTCGGCTCTGTGAGTGTGTGTGGGGAGGGGGGTCACCCAACTCGACCCTCCCCTCCGCCCAGGCAGACCCGCTCGCTACCATACGCTGCCACCCCTCCTCCTACTTACTGGAAAAACCGACAAGTGTAGAGGATACGCAAGAATATTCTGGGAATTAGGACCCTCGGAGCAACGTGGCATTTAGAGAAATGTCTGGGTGTGAATGGACGAGAGGGCGTGAAATCTGACGAGTGAAGTTTACTGTGTCTGAAGGCACTCGGAGAACTCTAGAACATTGCGGACTGGTGGGACCTGGACTAAATTAAGTTGGAACTGAAAGAACATTTGAAACGTATTTTATTGTAAATAACGGAACTGTCGAATATGGACATATAATTTGTAAAATAATTGAATAGGTACTTTGGGACTGATTTTTAGTTATTCATTTATATTATTTTATGTGATTGTAAATTGTATTAATTGAAGTCATTAATTGTAAACAGCAGGTGATATAAATTTATTGTGAGATGTTGAGTCGAGAAAATTTTGTTTGTAGTTATTGATAAAACATTAGGAAATTATAATTAACCCTTTTATTTAATTAATACCTCCGTCACTTAACGAACTTGTTCTATTCCTCTAACTTTTGAGATAAAATTGCACAACAATACTTTAAATTTACTGTGAACCAATATATGCCCCACTTTGCAGGTCATATGAAAATAAGCCTCCAGAGAAACACAGGAAGGATGATGCACTGACATGTTGTTTACTGTGAAGTTTAAATGGACTGTGTTCAACGCCAAACATGAGAACCAAATTCTGTCACTCGCTTAGCGAATATCTCTGTCGCAACATACATTAAAAACCTTTATCACATTACCGCATATGGTACTATTTTAAAAGGCCAAAATACCGTATTTTTACCATCTATAATTTTATCATAGTAAAGACTAAGTCTAAAATATCGTGGTAGGTGTATGTGAAGATGTATGCTAAAAAAAAATCGCTCAAGATATTGATCTTGCACCAAATTACGTACGAGAATTTCTCGAGAAAAAAAGATTTTGTGCAAGAATACTATACGATATTTTCTGCTTTTGAAGAAAGCCGTTTTAATTTGCCGGGAACAAGAAATTAATTTTATTGGTCTGTATAAGGTGGTCATGTGTCCAAATGTGTGTTAACCATAGACACATCAATAAACTATAATATAAACTGTACGAAAAGGAATTTGAAGAATCATATTGCTGCGAAGATTTATTCATTTTTTTTTTAAAGAAAATATTTTGAGTCTGTTGAATGTATGTAAGTAGTAACCTGTTCTGCTTAAAAACCGTGATGTTAGTATGAAATGAGATGAAAACGAGCCTTTATATTAAGCTTGTAGTTATTGAATATTTACTAACACCATCAATATATCCCTATAGAGAGACTTTTGTGACAAGTTATCGGCGCAGAGTGAGGGAACTCGCTTCGTATGGAAGTGTACTGATATTCTTGCAAGGGAGTTCGAGTGTGAGGTATTGTAAGAAATATACATTTACGTTGAGAACAGCGGAAAACACTAAAAACAATTTATGCATCAATGCCTTAACCGAGATTCCAATTCAGGATCATTCGCACTGTAACGCTAGTGTTCCAATCATTTAACATCATCACTGGATAAGTACACAAAGGTGAAATAGAGTGAGGGTCCTTTTGATGTGGGAATAACCATATACTAAAGATGAGGCAGACCGATCTCGCTGTATGCGCACAACCAATCTCCGTGTCCCAACATTGAACTCTGTTTCTGCCAATACTGCTATCAAAAACGGCGTGGATTGGGTTTGTGGTTAGAACAGAGTATAGTTTTCAAGTGCTTATTCGAATTGGTATTTTATTAACATAATAGTGTTTGTCAATTAAAAAACAAGCTGTAAACAAACACGTGTAGCTTTGTTCACCATGTGACTTTGACAGTTGTGTTGCTTTGTGGTAGGTCAATGCTTGGGTACCTGCGCAGAAGACGAATAAGCGGTCCACCTCATCTTTAGTCTATGGGCATAACCGTCCTCTGATTTTCTGTGCGAGGCTCTGGCAGCGGGCCTTGTATTTGATTGGTTACTGCGTGCAGCGAAATATTTCCTATTGGCTGGGCTGCCAGCTGGCGAATAGGTTATACAGTAAGTACATTCATGGTTATTTCAAACTTTTCTGCAGCCGTTCTAAAGTTCTATTTTCAGTCTAGAAAAGTCTAGAAAAGTACACCAACGAGACAACACACATTCGCGCGCACTCAGTTTATTAGCATTTTGTACGAGAACTATTTATTACTAAGCATTACCAACACACCTATTTTCTCCCTAGCTTTATTCATATTCTTTATAAATGAAATATTATTGTTTAAATACCAAATATATGAAAAAGTTAAATTTAATCAAAAATACTATTTTTTTTTTATGTTGACGAAAGTATAAAACGCTTCTGACATGACATATTTAGGAAATAAAAAACACGTCATCCACGGGGTGATTTTTCAACGGTTGGATTAAAAAAAAGTGCTGAGACACCGCGAATTGACTATATGAGGCGAACGGGGTNTGGGGTGATTTTTCAACGGTTGGATTAAAAAAAAGTGCTGAGACACCGCGAATTGACTATATGAGGCGAACGGGGTTCCAACTTGTTGCTGGCCAGTGACGTCATTTTGCTGACCTGTGTGGCTGCAGCTAGCGGTACAAGTGAACGTCAGCATTCGGCAAAAGTGAGAGAGGAAGAAGGAATGTTACTTTGTCATCTGCCTTGCCAAAAACATCGACCAAGCGGAACCCGCACTGTATGCAGGTTGAGGTGGAACTGAAGGGGAAATGTTATCGGATAAGAGTGTATTTACGTAAGAAGCCTGTCGGCAGATAGCCGACATAACGCAGGTGTGTAGCACTTGAAGGCCGTGGGAAGGCAGCACAAATCCCGACGTTCTGCAGCTGCAGGTTGTCTTTATATATGAAGGAACAACGTACGCAGTTAAGGCTGTATCTCTGCGTCAAACTTTCTTCTTCAAATATATTTCATAATAAAATTTGAAGACGAAATACGTCTATCAAATGTTTCCACCAAACAAAGCTGTTCAAATAATCTTGAATATCTTTGAAAATATTGTGAATTATTTTCATGTCTAAATTAAATATTAATTTTATTAATCACATATGTTTGCTATGCGGTGGGATTTATTGCCTTTAATTTTATAGTATTATTGTTTAATGTGCACTTCCAACAGCGCTCGTACGCTGACAGATATTGCATTCATTTATTATCTAACACCTAATTTCGTTTATAATTAGTGGTCACCAATTTAAAGTTTTGTGGAGTTGGAAATGGCCGCTACTGAACTCGCCAACATCAAAGAAATGTTAGAATTTTTCCAATACGAAAAATGTTTGATAGAAACTGGAGTCATCCAAACTTTTCAGACAAACATGGCAACGGTAATGACGTTTCAACGATGTCGCAACCTTCCAGCTTTCTTTGGGCAACATTGTTTGAAACTGTTTGAAAGGGGAAAAAAAGATTGGCAGCATGGTAAGGACTTTAAGACTGCACCGTTCCTTTCACATTGTAAATGTTTCGTCTTCTGGCTTGTCTGACATTGGGAAGAAGACTATTTGATGTATCNGCACCGTTCCTTTCACATTGTAAATGTTTCGTCTTCTGGCTTGTCTGACATTGGGAAGAAGACTATTTGATGTATCATGGCCATTTAATATTTACAGCAAATGCAGTAGAACGTATTATCTAATTTACCATATACTCAAATTTTTTTTATCTAACGTAAAATGTTTTATTTTAATTTTACTTTTAAAGATGCATAGTTAAATTAGAGAAGTTAACATTTTTCCGATTATTTTAGAACAAGCTAGACTCCACAAACTCATACCACAATGTAAATAATATAACAAAGACGAAATGGTGTGGTGCTTCCTTTAACATGAATGTACCCACTCATGCGAGGCCCTGGGAAGGTTACTTGTGTTTGATTGGCTACTGCATGTTGCGAAATGTTCCATATTAATTAAGCCGCTGGCTGGCAAGTAGGTTACCCGGCGTCGAATGGAGAACGGCCTTCCGACATATTGCTCGCCTTTGAAACCATTTTACTGTATTTCGCGGTATAAGCGGCTATTTCACATCTATATTCTCAACTCTTCCACGCTCATTGTAGAAAAATGTCAACATGTTGCAAAGGAAAGGTATACTTGACCGGTACTGTACGCTGTGAGGCTCAGTGTCCAATAGTATTCGCTGTGAGTATCTGATTCGTAAACCACGCTACTGCTGAACGTTAAAACTGGTTCGTATCACTGATCACCCAACAAAAAGTTTTTAAACGAAACAACTTCTTTTCCAGCTGAAATACAAATTTCCTTATTTGCAACACCACAAACCATAAATTCACGTGGGGATGAAAGGTTTAATATTCTGTGCTCCTAGGTTTATATTACTTGTTCAATTAGTCAACGCATAATTTTAGGCCTCATGGAAAACCCCCGAGATAAAAATAAACATACAACAAAATACATGTCCAACCACAGCCCTCAACTGTAACCGCAAGCAACAAATGAGCTGTTTAAATTTGTGTTATTTCTCATAAACTGTGAATTCTAGCATACGGGTTCCAGAACAAGCCAATTTGTCAGGTCTTAAATGACCCGACCTTTACAGGAAGAAATTCCAAAAAAAATAAAATTATACAAGCAATTCCTTNATTTGTCAGGTCTTAAATGACCCGACCTTTACAGGAAGAAATTCCAAAAAAAATAAAATTATACAAGCAATTCCTTTCCCACATGTAATTCCACGCCTCTTCATATCACCTGGAATGTGGTATGTGTTCCAAAGGGTTTCGTTTTAAATTTACTAGTCCTCCATCTTCTCACTATACACTTGACAAGATCAGTAACTAACTGCTATATAAATTGAGGGTTTCATTTTGACATTGCTCTGTTTTTAATGTGTGTGTACCGTATACCATTTGCTTACCCGCACCTACATATTACAGTATNCATTTTGACATTGCTCTGTTTTTAATGTGTGTGTACCGTATACCATTTGCTTACCCGCACCTACATATTACAGTATATACTTTCTGCTTTTTCGCATATACATTCTGTGTTGGTTTATTTACTTGTTTTACTTTATAACTTTACCAATATCTACAGAAATACATTATGATAGGATCATTAATCGAAGTCATATCGATCTGTTTTATGGGTTAGTCTAGGAACTTTTTATCAAGTGGAACTCATTTTAACTAGGGCCACTGATTTTTCGCGAATAAATTGGAGCACACAGTAGACTTCAATACTATATATACACCTCGGCTGTTGTCATACCTATATTGGCTGCTGATGTCGTTTCCGCATTTCACCGAGCCACTCAGGATTTCGTAACTCCGACACTCTCATTTTTTGTTGTTCGTGTGCAAACAGTTAACACGGACCAGAACATGTTTCAGCCAATTATAAAAAGCTGGACGACCCCACAGTCCATTGAACTGTATCTTGTCTAGAAATATTTTCGCGAAATATCACTGCCTATAATTATAACAGACACCAATCTACGTCAACACCAAACAACGAATTTGGCTGTGTTCACTTTGCTACGAGATATACGGAGCCCAAATGTACCACTAACACCAGTTATAATAATATTAATAATACTAATAATAGTAATAAATCGTCATTATTTGGTGCAGTTAAAGCATATTTTCTTTCTCTTACATTGAACCTTTTTTAAAGATGATTTACTTTTTCTTACCACAATTGATAAGTTTTAGTAGTGCTTAAAAATTAATATTCACTACCGAAAAATTAATAGTCCTTAATAAAGACTCAGTAAATAGTGGCTACGTTTTCATTTAAGGAGTGAGTGAGTGAGTGAAGAGATATGGGCGGCTCTTAACATCGAGGTCTTGAGAGCCGATTCATTTAATGAGATATAAACCAAAACGCAATAATAAAAAATGAATAAACCAAGCGATTTGACCAGAAACATTTTGTAAGACCGAGAATCGGCCTCTATTGCGCCGAGCTTCCCGTCACTGAGGTTGCCTGGTGTTCCTACTAATCTTCGAGCTTTCACGTCAGACGAGTGTACCTTCGGAAGCTACGTATTCAGCTACGTGTTGTTACAACTTTTCAAAGCTTCTGGGCGTATTTAGGTTGTTTATGGGATAGGGATGGACGTCTTAATTAAGTAAAAGTGGTGATAACAATTTTCTAAATTATGTATAAGCAATCCACAAGAAATATTCAAAACTTAACATCTTGAGATTAATCACTATCAATTGCTACTTACCGTTAATATTTTATAATCGTTCATCTCCTCACATAAATTAATACAATCAAATAGTTAAAGTTAGTCTATAAACACTTCATTTACACCTCAGAAAATTACAATTAAAATTATATATATATTTGATATATGACAGTTCCAGTAATTACGATCAAGTCTGTATCGCTCGTTCATTCAGTTTTATCTTGTTTCAGTTCGGATGTCACCAGTTTTCCTGCCGAGAAAGTTCTGGTGCGTCCCGAGCGCTCCCAAACACAGTAGCTTTCCAGTTGTTGGATACCGCGCCCTCCGTAGCACTCCCGAACTCTCGTAACCGCCGCACACACACTCATTCGCCACCGCTACTTTTCTCCGAAATCCTTTGATACCTTGATATTTGCTATTTTTAGACACTTGCCGCACTCAAGCCAGATGGCTATCACCGACTGTCAACCCTCCAGCTGCGGCCGTAGTTATACTGTAGAGATTCTAGCCCAGAACCTACTTCACACCTCAGAACACGCGGAGGAAAGTGTTAGCTGAAAGGTTCGTGCACATGATCTCATGTCGTCGGATGAGTGAGTGAGTGAAGAGATTTGGGCAGCTCGTAAAGGCGAAGTCTTGAGAGCCGATGGGAGTGATTAAGGTGAGTGTGGAGCAGCGCCGAAATAAAAGGGTGCGGAAACAGGAGATACCCGAGAAAACCCGCCGACAAGCGGCATCGTCCGGCATGATTCCCACATGCGAAAATCTCCGGGAGTGACCCAACCCTGGATTGAACCCGGTTTACCTTGGAGGGAGGCGAGCAGGCTAATCACTCAGCCACCGTGGCCCCCTAATGCCGTCGACTCTCCAGCGGGGTAGAGAAGTGACGTTAGTCCAGGTCAGCTGTCAAACATTCCCCCGCCGGCCTGGTGACGTAGCGGCTCCTAGATCCTCCTGAGGCAAAGGCGGGTCGTGGTGAATCATCCCCCGCCGCGCCGAGACTGACAACGCGTAACAGTAGAATCCAATGTTGTTAATATATTTCTCGCCCCTGTTTTTGCACATTGAGATTTAACTATAGAGTTCTCAAATCGATGTGATAAGGATTTTGAAGTTAGTGAGTCATGAACGTAGAGGTGGCGTGTGCACTCCGTCAGTACAGAAAGTGTAAACATACTAGGAGTCTCCTGATTATAGTGGTGTCGGAACTACATGATACTCAGTGTACCAATGTGGGGCGCCGTCAGCGAAGGATGTTCAGTTCAGTGGGTGCCAATTACCTTGGAATATAATTGTGCAGGGAGGACGTTCAATTGTCCAGGGGGCTACTATGTATACTATGCTTAAGCAAGCGTGGGAGTGAACTGTCCACGGCTGGTGTCCAGTTGTCTGGGGAGCTGTTGGTACTTCTTTGTAAGGGAGGGGATGCCAGTTACCTTTGGAATGAAATGTCCGTAGAGGGGGAGAGTGTGCAGTTGTCTGGGGAGCTGCGTGTACTACGTTGGGGTGGCAGAGGTGCCACTTGCCTCGGGGCCGGTGTCCAGTTGGCCGGGAAGCGGAATGTACTAGGCTGCAGGGGGGCCTGTTGCCTCGGGGCGTGACTGTCCCGGAGGACACGGCTAAGGGCGCCTACTGGAGGCCTGGCTCTTGTCACTCGGCCAGGCGCCGGCCGGCTCAAAGGGCCGACACAACACCCACATGCGACTCCACAGGGCGGGGAGAAGAGAGAAGGAGATAGCAACGTCGGGATCGGGGCCTGAGTTACAAGGCGACTTATCTGGCGCCGCATCTCTCTTTGTGACGGCGCGCCGTTGGTCCCTCGGGGGTGTCAGTAGCGCCCTGCTGTCCTTCTGGGTGGCCGCTGTCTCCCGCTTTGCACCCTTCGCGGTCCCTCCCTTGCTAATTACTGCCGCACACACTACAGAGTAGCGTCCAACCCTCCACCGCCACACTGCCAGGGACATTCAACTGTCTGCTAGTATACGTGCTGGTTCCTTAGTTACCTGAGCTATACCTACAGACGATGGGTTATCGCGGCAAAAGTTGACCGATTCCTACGATTCAACATAATATTGCCTGCACAAGTTAAACAGTTTTCTTTCCATTTTGGCTGTCATACGCCCGTGAAGCTACTATGCCGTTTCACTGGACCAATGGTGATTCTGATACTCTAAATTAGAACATTTGTGACTGGCATGTAAAGAACTTCCAGAGTTGAAAACTTGATCATCCGAATATATAAGGTTAAACCAACTACAATTTACAATGGCATCAATTATGTGTTTGCTCAATATTTTTTTTTTTTTTTTTTTTTTTTTTGCGATTTTCCAGTGTATATATTTATACCTGATTCCCGGCACATCGAGCACTTATGAAATCAATCGTATTGCATATATTTTAACAGGTACTCTTGTGGCCGCTGACAGTAAAATTCGCAGCGATAGAAAAGTAGCCTGTTTCATGACTTAACGTTGTAGTAAAATGTTATTTTTAAATTAAAAGGACACTCAATTTTCTTGATTTAGTTTCTGTTTGTTCTATGAATTTTAAAGTAAGAACAAAGAGTATACAGAGCTGAAACAGCCGTTTATTCTTAGAACTCCAGTCGCACACTCAAAAAGTGCAAGTAAATTTCATAACTTACCGGAAATACTATGAATGTATCTATACAGCTATGTTTTTCACAATGTACTCATGTCTGTCCACCACCTCGTTGTCCCTGCAGGGATTGCTGATTTCGCTTTACTCTATATGTATACCTAATACACACCGTCTATATATTTGAGCTACTGCGAAAGCAGTGTTTCTTGCAAAGCTAAATTTGCTGGTGGGCCAACAAACGAAGGCATCTTTATCATGACTACTAGGAAATCGACTTTGGAAGTAGGAGCCACGACCTTTTGGGTGGACAGTAACACACACTATATTTCCTTCCTCAGTTCTAACAATAAACCGTTACTCAATATCTCATTATTTTATTTTATTAATAACATAGTTAAATATGTCTTGATATTAGAAATTACACAGGTCAATGCTTCAAAAATCACAGAGAATGCACCAATATTCCAGTTTCTCGTGAACTCCTCCCATGTAAGATCCCATGCATATTCTTTGTCTCATGAAACTCGGCAAGATCATGACAGTCAGTGAGTGGCAATTTAACGTATACGAAACAAAAGACGTTTTGTTTACAAAATCCTGTATCAGCTGATGCTGAACGAATGAAAATTAATATTAAATTGGCTATTCTGACTCTAATGCCAACGCACATCAGACAAGCAGGAAATACGTGGATAAGAAAGAGTTCCTAGAGTAATTAATATATTTTATTTTACGTTGTCACAAAACAGCGGTTTTTAGTGTAACAAACTAAACTTCGTGCTAAAGTAGTAATGTAGAAGAGTTCAAAATTAAATGCAAATGAAAATGGTTCGTATTCAAATGAAACGCAACTTCGAACATTGGGAGTATCTCCACTTTTCATTCATTCCTTCCATACATGCTTGATATTAATTCTAAAAGCCTACAGAAACATCGCAGGGTATTGTTGAATTATTTCTCCAATAATTTGACGAAATACATTTCAAACTCGTGTCGTTTCGGGCCAGTATATGGAGAAAAGTGAACTTTTAAACAGACGGGATCAAATGGCGGGCCAGCGTGCTGCTATCTGTTGAGGAACACGTGCGGCTCACAACACGCCTTGCCACATCTGTCGCCGAACTCCCGAACACTATTAGCCAGAAAAATTAGTTTTCTTGTGTAAAATAACATTTTTTTTGTTCTTTTCGTGTTTTGTTGTACTGTATTAATAAAAAAAAAGAAAGTGGGACGTGGGTGGGTTGTTTTTAAGCAATTCTTACGTTATTCCGTTCCACGTATTTCCAATTCGAGTTGTTTAGTATCAGAGACAAACAACATGCGCAGACCCCAGTGCCAGCGGGCAGGCACCTGACGAGCACTGAGGCAGTGGAGGGGATTAGTCTTGCGGGACCGCTCCGGCATGGTTGCTGGGCGGCCCGAGTTACACGGTACGACTTACCTCCATGGCATCTACGTTGCGTATTAAGTTCGGTACACCACTGCGGGTCATGGGTATAGAGGCCATGGGGGACGTGCGGTTCCGAACCCCCGCTGCGGTTGTAAGGATCCTCACTGGAATGACGATGAACCCCATGGACCCCCGATCATACTTATACCGGAATTCCTTATTTATAGAAACTTTTGGACCGTCTCATAAAATAACAGTTACGTTCAGTTTATTCTTTTACTTTACTATCGGACATATTATAAGGTATGCATTCGGGGTGTGGCACGCATCACAAGAAATTGGAGGTTATGCGTATACTATGGAAAGTTAAAAACATTTTCCTGTCTATCAACATGATCACAAAAAAGGTGGCAGCATAAAACACATAGGTTTATTATTTTTAATTGAACCTACGGAAAGAAAGCACATTCCGAACGGCGACGGATGATACAATCAAGACATCACGCACATTGGAAAGGTTATTTTCATGCATTCCAAAATAGATAAAACTGCTTATTCAGACTGCCATATCTCACAATATGTCAACCGGATGCATGGGAAGCTACGGCAGATGCATGCATTGAATTTTGCTACAGAGGAGCATCCAATTAAATTATAGGGTCACCGCTTAAATTTTGAAGTTCTACGATTACCACGAAACCACTCTACGCTAGTTCAGAGGCATACGCATAGAGGCGATAAAGTTTAACTTACGCCAGTCAGCATCTATAGGTTTTATGGAAATAAACAGTGGCGTAGCGTAATTATTTTGTAATCAATAATGTTATATTGAGTCCTAACAAATAAATTTAATACACCTGAAATGAAAGCTCAGCCACCATTGCCTTCTATTTCTAATGGCCGTTGGCATATAAACCGAGTTGCTACGGTAAAAAGGAACATCTTTCAAAGACGAACCCATAAATACGCTTTCTACACCCTTTTTGCAGAGACATGCACTGGAGATTGTATACAATGCTGCAGCACAATTTATTGAACAAAAAAGTAGTTTAAATGTACGTACGTCATTGAAGCAACAAGTGACGCAACAGGAAATTCAGAATCAACAGTCAAACGAATTTTGTAGAGAGTAAACAGGAAAATCAGTCTGACTTTTCAATACCTAAATGTAAGAAAATTGCACAAGAAATAAATTGAAGTAGACGATTTTATATTCTGTACCATATAAGAAGGCCACTTTTTGACAGCTCGGCGAAAGTAGCGCCACTGTTTAATCTGACTACGTATCCTTCCGCCATCAGCTGGTCCGTCACGTCGGGGCTGTATTTTTTATCAACACGCTGTCAACTAATCCACTTCTCATTGTACTGTATGCTAAACAAATTTTAAAATATTTTAAGATATTTTAAGACTGACATCTGTCTAAAAAAATAAGTAGGTTATAAAAGCAAAAATATAAAATGTTAGATATTTGATAACTCTTTTTAAATTTGTCCGAGATAGTGAATTTGGGTTAAAATTTGCGAGACGGTCTGTTGTATCTATTATTACACTTTGGACGTTATTGCTAATATATTCGAGTTGGAAATATGTGACGTGGAATAACGTTAGAATTGCTTAAAAACTATTCACGCGTGTCTACGGAATCAAGGAGATAGGTTTCGAGAAACAATATGGCGTATAATTTATGTAGATGAACGATTACCGGCCGAATATAAATGACTTGTACTCCAAATCGTTGCACATTAAATATGTGTTACTTTAAAAATTATGCAGAGCTCGTGGAAAAATATAACTATTGACATATGTTTGTAAATTCGTTATATATCGCGCAGGAAAGAGGTTCATTTCTGGCTGGTAATAACTCGCAGAATATCCGATAGATAGCGCGCAGCACGTCACGGCGAAGTTTTGAGTAACTCTCTTTATGGTCAACAGATTGCGTATTTTTTAAAGTTGATAATTCTTATGTTACGGGCTGAAAATATATTTAAAATTCGTGTCGTTTCGTCAAATTATTAGAAAAAATAATTCAACAATATTATGCAATATTTCTGTATGCTTTTGGCATTAATATCATGGACGTGTTGAAAGCAAGGTTTGAGATGGATAATACGACGTGAAAAAGCTTTCTGAAGTTAGCACAACTCCAGAAAACTTTTCCACGTCGTATCGTTCTATTGTCCTACATTTCATTTTGATCACCTAAACATAACTACATTATCACGAAGTTTAGTTTTTAACGCTAACAACCATTGTTTTGTGACCTCGTAAAATAAAATGTGTTAATAAATCTACGAACTTTTTCTTGTCCGCGTATTTTCTGCTTTTCTGATGTGCATCGGCAGTGCACTCAGAATAGCCAACGTAAGTTTAACTTTTGTTCGTTCATGCATCAGCTGATACAGGATTTTGTAAATGGCACTTTGTTTGTTTCGTAAACGTTAAGTTACCACTCACTGACTGTCAGAAAGTGGCCTTCTTATACGGTATGGACCATACATGCGGTGCTTTGTGGAGAAAAATACACAAGTTTTACATGACGAGGAAAACGTTCCAAGTTTTACAGTGTATGTCCATATTTGTCTATTATTGGTTGTGGCAATATTTTTATGAGCGGCGGGAACTTTTTTGTTTAAAATTTTTCATTTTACTTCGTGGTTTTGCTATTTTAGTGGGTTTATAAGCCGTAGAGTACCATCTTGACACTTTTGCTTTTGTTTTTGTTAGCTTCCCATATAATGAGCTCGAACAAATCACTGGTTAGTTACATAAACTTGCAGGTGCTAATACAGTTTTATGCTCTTCTGAAATACGTTTATATACCGATTTGTGGCTCAAACAGCGAATCAAGACATTAACGTTTGTCACTTGTTCAGTCCTCTTTTACCACTATAAGTATAGGAAAAACAGTTTTCAGACATGCTGGCTACGTTCGAAAAAATTAATGTTTCAAAATCGGATGATGAACGCGTAGTGAAATAAAATTCGTGAGTTCCATTTTTGTTCGTGTAATACGGACTCTAATGCCGAGAAGCGGTTTCCACCCCTCCAGCCGTGCCGAGGTAGGGGAAGGCCACCACTGCGCAGAAGAAAAACGGAGAAGGATCTTCTGTTTCTTGTCCAACTTATAGCAGAATAACTGCTTTGCAAAAGTCGTTGATGAGTTGTTTTTTGGCGAATGAAATTGAAAGTGCGTTGTCAAGCAAGTTCCCCGAATTACTTTTATTTCCAGTTTTATTGTCCACAGTTGTATTGTCCAAAGTGTGATAAGAACTACAATTTCCGTCTTGAAAATGTTTTTTTAAATTCGCTGTCTCTAATAAATTAAAAAAGAGTTAACAAATATTTAATATTTTTGCAAGATTTTATTTTTTACTTTTATAACCTAAGCATTTTTTTAGACAGATGTCAGTCTATAAATACCTTAATATTATTTAGCAATGCAATGACAAGTGGATTAGCTGAGGACNTCAAATTCGCTGTCTCTAATAAATTAAAAAAGAGTTAACAAATATTTAATATTTTTGCAAGATTTTATTTTTTACTTTTATAACCTAAGCATTTTTTAGACAGATGTCAGTCTATAAATACCTTAATATTATTTAGCAATGCAATGACAAGTGGATTAGCTGAGGACGTGTTGGTAAAATATACAGCAGCCACTTGACGCACCAGCTGATGGCGAAAGGATACATACACGAAAAGTAAACATTGTAGCTACTTTCATCAAACTGTCAACATCTTGCCAAGTCACATGCGACAGAGAGTACGTGTATCACAAACACTGCAGCACTCGTCAGAGATCATCCAAATCGTTCCATACAATTGGACGGGCATGCTGTTTCCGCTGCCATAACCGTCATCGCTCGCCCAATCCACAGCAACTCTCGCCAGTTAACGCCGTCCACAGTCTTGCAAGGACTGCTCGGTGGGACCAATAGCTGCGTTCATACCTGCGCTAATAGTTTCAGGATCATTGCGCTCTTACGGATGCCTAGAGGTGACACAATCTACCGTCGAGAGATTCCTCAAAAGGTGAGACAATCCCCGACCTTCTGGAATGTGCCAGTCACCGCCAGGTGTGAACTGCCGATGGTGGGCGCTTGGCAGCTACGTCACATCTCTCCACCGCGCACCGCGCACACTAATCACTGCACTCGTATGAGTCACGCTGGCAGGCGACAGAGGACACAAGCGGAGAAGGGATAAGAAACCGACGGATAGGCCGCAACAACATTTACATTAACGTCATTGTCACAGTTGCACTGATAAATATCTAAATGTATTTATAATAAGTAGTATCGGAAAATTTCACCAATTAATTTGAGGACAAGCTGTGTAAGTTTGGGCTGCTTTCGCAATTGGACCATAGCGTATTTGAGACGCAACAGATTATTCTGACAAACCTGCAGGCAAACTAGTCCGAATACAATAGTGGCTAGTCTAAGGTAGACAAACCTATTATATATAGAAACCGTGCCTCAACTTCTGAGATGTTCTCAGTAATTTACTTCATTCCATTGTCAATACCAATATGATTCTCCAAGCGATAAAACTGCTTCTTTCGTAAAAGCACAAATATGACAGGTTCACAAGAACGCTTTTCTTTGTGAAACCATACATGTGTGTAGTTAACATTACGTAAGTTCTTTAACTGGTGTCACATATTTTTATAAATAAAATCATCAGAAATGATGTGAATAGCGTAGCTTCCAGATTATTACTCCATGCCACGGATGGTGCTTCAACGAGGGCGGGCGATCACACAGGTTCTCAGAAAACACTTCTTACCTCTCCCCTGCCCTCAAAAGGAACTCAAAAATGTGTTCGCAAATATAGGTATATACATGCATGTGTTTGTAGACACGTTTGGTATAACGATGTCGCAAAATTAGTTTTGCAAACAAGATGCAAAGATTGTTAAATTACTTCCTCTAACAAGCGCATTTATCATTTGATGAGTTAGTCCTAATTAGTAACTGCCTTGTTATTTAATCCGTTCAGTCCTCGTGTTTGGCACTGTACACAACAAGTTATTTGTGACCTGTGTTTTGAGTGCTTTCCTTGTAAGAAATTCAATATGTTGATGTTTATGCATCTCTCGTTGAGAATGGTTAATGCCGACAGCAATGAAAACGTATTACGTTGTTCACTACGTTACGGGAAGCTCGCTCGAAACAAGTAGGTATAGCACAAATAAAAAAATTAACGATTGCGACACTCAAGCTCGTTTATGTTTTCGGTATTGAACGGGTTAAGCGATAAAGCTTAAAATAAACGTCAATATCGCGCACACGGAAATGAACAGTTATAAATAGAGACGCTAGCATTTCGCGTTATCAAACGGTACCATGGAAAATGTACAGTCATATACGTACTCAAGCCGATCGTGTTTACTCACTGGCTGCTGCCACAGCCAGAACTCAGTTTTATATTGCTATTGGCGAAACGAAATGGAGCCACCAGATTGTTACATGTTTACTATTTGTGCAAAGTCCTGAAGGGCATGACGGATGAGCAGAGGTTCAATGACACAAATCAAGCTAACGTTTATTTTATGACACGTAGTCTATCACAAAATTTATTACGCGAAATGACAAGAGTCTCTAGCTATAGGATTTTCAATATATAATATTGCCATGTAACTAATAAACACAGTGTATACATCCCCCCACTCTTCAAAAATTAACACTTGAGGCTGCAAAAAAAAAGTATTTGTTGATGATTAATACCTATTAAGGAGGCCTTAAAAGTGCTAAAGTTACCGAGAACAGCCTTAACAAAATATCAAAACAATAAAAAGATGTAATTTAAATGCGTGTGTATTTAACAATATTTCGAACCTTCCTTACAACGAGATCCCATGCACGCCACTGCGTGCAGTATCCAGTATACATTCTCGGCTGGGACCTCTCGCTCGGCTAGAAGTGCCCTTGAGACAGCCAGCCGGCCGGCGAGGGTCGTTCCACGGCAAACAACGCGGAGATTGCCGCCTCGCCCGCTCAAGTCGATTGGCGCCGACAATAATTGCCTGCAATGAGATTAGCGCAGGTGTCGACTGCAGCCAATCCCAGCCGCCCGCCTCCTCTGCTGAAGGGGTTATGAGCTACCCTACTCGTGATAGCAGGGGATTACCCTCTTGATAACCGGGATTACCTCGTGCCAACACCGGGGAGCTGTGTTAGCAGGGTGCCCTACCTCCCCACACGGCTGTCTTAAAAACCTAAGGCTCAGATTCACCTCTTTTGCAGAAATTCTGCGTTTTCACGTCATCATTCGGATTCATAGTAATTACTAACAATGTACGATTATAGAAAATTTACATTGTACCAGTTGTTTAATATTTTTTGTGCGCAATTTTAATTGTGTTTTATCTGATTGTTGTAAGAAGTCGAGAGCATATATATATATATATATATACACTTAATAAATTCTCGTCTTTTTACAACAAGCAGATAACACACAATTTCAATTACGCACAAAAATATTAAACAACTCGAGAAATGTAAAATTTCTAGAATCGTACATTGTCAGTAATTACTATGAATCCGAAATGATAACGCGAAAACGAAGAATTTCTGCAAAAGGGGGAAAGCCGAACTTGTTACAGCTTGCATCCAGCTGTGGTGCTGCTGTCTCACAAGTAACTCAATTTTTCGATACTCGCCTTTATTTTTAAATTCCGTCCTGTAACTACTTACGTTTTAGCCCTGTAACCTACCGATGAGATTTCAACCGTTGCATTATTATGACATGTATTAACGAATTCCTTATAACTAGGGACACGTTATTCTCGAGAAAAATAATTCCCGTATAGTGAATTTCGAAACACTTTCCGTCAGTTCCACCTTTGCCAACGAATTACAGATGTTCAGTATCTGAGTAACCTAATTATTACTGGCCAGTTAGATGCCAAATTATCTTCTCGGGAAGACTTGGAGGAGAATAACAAAAAAAACCAAAGAAAAACTGGAAGTGTGCACGTACGATAGTAATGTAAAGTCTAGCCTGATTTAAAGGTTTTTTTTTTTGCGAAAAAAAAAGTGTCCCTCTGCTTATAAAAACTTGCAAAATATAACGCGTGAAAAGTGTTTATATCTGTCCACGGCATGATCTGCAAATAATTATTAAATGTAGGTGTGTCTGAAGCAGCCAATAACGTCAGCCAGGCGATGTCAGCATTGGTGCTAGTATACAATCTTGCACAGCACCAGCCAAGATTCTACCTACTATGCAACATGTACGTGGACGAGTATACTCGTCATAATATCGCAGAGAACTTAAAAAATTAAAAATTCAGAAGTGAAAAAGCCCCTTCTACAGCAAACTATAGTCACACACGCTAGCAAAATGGCGTTACTGGTCTGCATCGATACGTTGGCAAACATACCTGGTCACCAACTCGCCAGCCGACAGCCCAACCAACACAGAACCTTTCGCAACATACACTAGCCAGTCAGACACATGGTCCGTAGCTAGAGCCTAGCGAAGCCAATCAGATCAGCCACTGCTTTGACTGCGTGCCACGCTGCAGGCAGGTGAGCTATGTCACCGTATTCCTTTGCGTTAGGCAATTTTTTAATGCAATTATTGAATATTTGCAAATACAAAAATTATATGCAGCCTACGCATACGTATGTGCGTGTGAAACACCAATAATTTTTGTAAATGATGAATTACAGGGACACGTGATTTTCACGAAAAGAGTTTCACTCGCGTGCAATTTTTACTTTGGTTATTGGCTGCGTGTCTTACTCGTATTTTAGAGATTGAGCGAGTCAATCAAAAATATGTAGGAACAGGTGTTTTTCGCGAAAAGATTTCAAGATCAGTTGTACTCCAAAACACGTTAGTTCATATGCACTTTCCTGGTTGAATGATTTTAAATGTCACGTACCTCAAGTTTCGGTCCGCGAATCGTGGACGTTCAGTATCGGAGTACTTTATTACGATTGGCCCAGTCAAATAAGAACATGTCTTCTCACGTAGACACGCGGCCAATAACCAAAGGAAGTTGTGGTTGTGGATGTAGTATATTGAAGTCTAGCATGGCCACAAATATTGTCACGGAAAACACCTATTCCTGGAAATAGGTTACTCCGGCAATGAAAGTCTGTGATTCAAGAGCAGGCACTTCAGATGAGTAGCGATTAAAAATTATTCAATTTCTAAACTGGATCTGCCTGAACTAAAGTGTTTTGAACAGACAGGAACTCCCTTCTCGAAAATAGTGTCCCTGGATATGTTTTTCATGAAATAAATTTTTTTCTGGTATGTAGGCTATATTTTATAACTCACAAATAAGAAAAGTTAAAAAAAATTTCAATACAGGAACATTTCCGATTTAAGTTTAGGATGTTCAAAACATGCCTAAAATTCCTCTGAGATAAGTATGTGTAACTTAGTCAATAATGGCAAAAATTACGTTTGCCAACGATGTTTTATAAACGTTCGGGTCAAAATATTTTCGTCGCCACTGTTTCAGTTTATTGTTTTTTTTTATACGTTTATCACAAAAGCAGTGAAACTATGATTCTGAATAGGTAGCTATTCAGAGATAGCAATTTTATTGAGAAAAAAAAAAAAATTATTGCGTGTTGGTCACATTTCCTTTTGCTGGGCTGTATGTCAGTGCACATTTGTAGTTTTTGTTTTGCCGTCGCGTGGCACATGAATGAGAACTGATTTATTATTATTATTAATTAACTGGTCCAGTGATAGTTCTGTTAATGTAAAATACTCAATGGCTCTGATTTGATTAAACCTTAAAAACGTTCATCATAGCAGTGTTCAAGCCTAAACATACTGGGAAAAAGCAAGTGGCAAAATTTTTTGTCATACATGAATGGTAGCGTTCCTAAATATTAGCTCAGGAAAGGGTTAAATGCGTAGGAAAGTTCCCAACTTTGTATTGAAGTGACACTAAACATTCCTTCACTTGCCACCTGATATGTGGCATTATTTACATACCACCTGTAGGTATGTATAGGTTAAAAACTTCCATTACAGTTTAGAAAGTATACTAGGAATTTTTCTACAGTGTAGCCTGTAAAATAAATAAGACGTGAAAAACTTATCTTCCTCTCATACAAGCTTAAAAAAAACTTACAGAATTCTCAGTAATATCTTTGCAGTAAATAATGAAATAAATCGCCACAGTCTAGAAATGTTACGAAAACAGTAATCACGAGTAGAGTTCCAGTCTAGTTGTACTTCAAAACACCTTAGCTCAGATACAAGTTTCCGAGTGGATTGCTTTATTTGCTACGCGGATTAAGTGCCTGCACGTGAATCAATCACAGACGTTCAGTAAAGTGTTAAACTAACGCTGATGGTCCCAGTCTAATATCACATCATCTCCTCACAGAGGCACGGCCTATAACTAGGGACACTCGAATTTCGCAAAAATATTTATATCGGCAGTTTTCTATTGCTTATTGGTCGCGTGTCTTTGTGATTAAACATTCTCTTGCTCGGCTGGCCAATCAGTATTAGTTTAGGCCTGCTCCTGTAGTGTGCGCCTATGATACACGGACAGATACCTAGGACGCTTAACACGTAAATAATCCAATCAAGAAAGTGAATCTGAGCTTAAGTGTAATGAAATACAACTGGTCATGAAACATTTACGCGAACATAACCAAGGGAAAACTTCAGATGTACAAGTACAATATTGAACTCTTTCTGCGAAAATCAGGAGTCCCTAGCAAACACATAAATAAAACTAATCAGGAATGGTTTTGTGTAACTTCTACTTTTTACTCCCTTCCCACCAAGGCGAATCGGGTTCTATTCCCACCAGGATCGCTCCTTGGGTTTTCACGCGTGAGAATCGTCCCGGACGATGCTGCTTGTCGGAGGGTTTTCTCGGGGATGTCTCGTTTCCACCGTCCTTGCATTCCAACGCTGCTCCATGCTCACCTTTCTTCGCCCTCGTCGGCTCTCAACACCTCGTTGTTACGAGCCAGCCAAACCTCTCCACTCCCCTCTACAATTTGACCACGTCCAGCGGAAATATAAAACGAATAAAATAGGAACCCTACATCGATAAATCGTTTGCCGGCACGCAGAGTGCGCCTGGTGTAGGGCCGCGGCTAAATTTGGCGGCGGCACGTCACGCGAAGTTTTAGTCGCGGCCAATAAATCTTCCCGCTGACGTCAGAGGCGTAGCTATCGCCAGCCGTCTGCGCACCGGGCGAGGCACTTCGCGAATATACGGCGTATCCGTCATTTTCAATCGACCGCAGTTTCGCGCTAAGTAAGAACGCATTTCACTTGCAAATCAACTGCTTTGTCCATAGATCCAGTTAAAGCTGGACTCACAACCATTCGTCGCACCCGTCAGTCGTCCGTTCGTCAGTCTTTCGTCTGTTTTTTCTTTCGTCAGTTGAAAGCGATTCACAACAATCCTTCGTCCGTCAATCCTTCTGTACGGCAAAATTTCAGTGTTGCAACTTAACATCGTGATCCTTCTTTAGTTAGAGGTATATTTTGGTTGGAAATACATTTTCAAGTAAAAAACATTTTTGATGAAAATTTTTTTACTCGATAAAAATTTATACTGAATTATGGTTTACATTTTAAATTCCTGAATTTACCACTAAAGACATTATACACAGATTTACCGCCTTGCATTTTATTATTTCAAAATGCGTATTCGCGTCTACGAAATGTCGTCAGAAGGCGGTGGCCCATGCATCTGTCCGTCGATTGGTTGAAGATCACGTGACCTGTGGACGGGCGGGTGACTGAAGGATGTGACAGATGGTTGTGAGTCCAGCTTCAGGTTTATGCGTTTATTAACACAGGCTCCAATATCATGCCCTTGCAGGAATTTGAACAGAGATTTATGGCACGACAATATTTGCGTAGCTTACTACACCTACTGTTGGCCGAAGGAAAGTCAGGCGACATTAGACATAACTCTGTTGTTTGAGGACACGGCAAACTGTAAATGCTGTGGAGAGGCGAGGCAAGGTGCTTACTGAAAATATAAATATGAAACTATTGGTTGAAAAAAATAGATTTTTTTCAGAGATGGAAGCATTAACAATTGCTGTAGATGAAACAGCATAGTTAGCTGTTTCTGAGTTACATCATAAAAACCAATAATGGCTCCTTGGTGTAACAAGCTTTATACCAGCAACAAGCAACTCCAGTTGTATGGACCATGGTACTGAAGGTTCTTCAATCTTATGTACCGTTACCTCAAGTGCTGTAACAACGTGAAACATCAACAATAATTAGTGATTGACGTAAGAGTAAGTAAATTACATAGTATGCCTTCAATTCATCCAAGAAGAAAAGCAAGAACTTATCACAAACCAAAAAGCNGCAAGAACTTATCACATACCAAAAAGCTATAATTTAATTTTAATAAAACAGAACAGCTCAACAGATATCATTTACATAAATGTGAACAAAAATTAATTTCTGCTTTGCAGTATTGATTCCCAGTATCAAACTGTAAGACTTGCATAATATGCAGTATAAAAATAAGTAATATGCAGTGTTCTACTTTCAGCACTCATAAAATTACCATATCTCACACCTAAACATGACAGAAAAATATGTATGAATAAAAATTACTCAGTATTTTAACAATTTTTTACAAAATGTTTTCAGTTCAGAATTATTTGGTGATTGCTGGGCTATCAGGTCACGTCACCTGTCAGAATCTTTACAACGAATGCAAACAATTTTGCACATAAAACAAAGCTGAAATGCTAGTTTAATTTTGTTAGTTTATTTACACATTTACACCACCAAATAGAATTACCCACCACATAGCTTCTGCACTCAAGTTCTTCCAAGGAGAAATGAATAAAGTATTTAAAACCAGCGTTGCCAACCGTACGATCATGATCGTACAAGTACGATAATTTTATGTGGTGTACGATCTACGATTAAAACTTCGGATCGTACTCCAATTGTATGATACTCAGCCCTGTTAAATTTTTACCTTTTAAGAGCCGTCACTACGCTTATTTTTTCATCAAACCTGCAGAACCGCATTGCTGACTCAATTTTTCTTCAAATTTTAAAGTCTCACTTAAGGTAAAATATTTTATGAAATTAATTATTTATTAAAATAATTTTGTAAGTTTTGGAAATTTTCTTGTGGTTTTACTGAAAATATATTGATAAATGTTGTTACTGACTGACAATTTTGTGTGGAAGAAAGAGTTTTGATTTAATATTATTTAAATATCCTTAAACGTTTTTGTGCTTTTTTTTTATAAATGTACGATCCTGGAAGTGGTTTGTACGATCTTTCTAATAAAACTATACGATCCTGGCATCGCTAAAGATTGGCAACGCTGCTTAAAACATAGCTGCCTGTGGACCTCTCTTTGGCAGCAGTCAACCATAAGTCTGCAATATGAAACTTTCCCTCATTGCTTACGTCAAAGCATTCAATTGGTGACAATATTTTCAATATATGGTACTTACTCATGCTACTGTTATTAAAATATGTATGCAAATCATCAAATGGTAAGGCCACTCATAAAATGTTATGCAAAACACTAAAAATAATAAATAATTTAATATTATAATCAAATCACGCTTACTTCACACTTTTCTGAAGCCCTGCTATAGTTCTACTTCCAGGATATTCCTCCGATTGGGACAACTAAGCCTAACTAAGTCAAGAAAATTACACCAAAGGATAACGCACCGAATTTGTGCGCACTCAGTTGTAATAGCATTTTACATACTAGGCGCTACCAACACACATGTTTTCTCACGGTTTTTATTAATATTTGTTATAAATGAAATATAAAAATTTATAAATGAAATATAGGTAAACCTTTAATTTAATGAAAAATGAGATATTTTTATGTTAACAGAGGTATAAAACGCTTGTGATAAATAACACAATAAGAAATAACTAAACACATCATACATGGGATGATTTTTCAAAGTTTTGATTCAACAAATGTTCATACCTTGAACACATTAAGCAAAGGATAATCAATCCGTCAACAGAATAAGTCGAAGGACCCATAAAATATAATGTTTGGCTGGAGTGTACCTACAAAAAGCCACAACCTTCCGACGAAGCTATTAGTCGACGAGCTTTCAAGACTGCGAACGTAGCATTGTACCAAGGTAAAAGGTCAAGGTCGAGTTCAACGACATCCAATATGGCAGAGAAGATGGCTGATAGAACCACGATGGCTGATGGTTAGGTCTGTCTCCAGACCCTGGACCCCTTGTATCGAGTTTGTACATGCTAAGCATATAAAAGCAATATGGCCACCACTGCTCGACCCTCAAAAACAATCCCCCCAAATACGTTAGATGGATAGAAAATTGCCTTTCGGGGGACGTTTATCAGCTGGGGGTTCGGTGGTGCTTTTTGAAGGAAAACGGGAAATTTTAAGGAGAAACAAGAAATTTCAAGGGAAACTTAGTTCATTTTGAGGGAAAAGGGAAATTATGAGGGGAAAAAGGGAAATTTCAAGATGGCGGTGGCCAGCTCTAGCTCCAGTCTCAGGTCCTGATGTGACAACACCACCACNTTTGAAGGAAAACGGGAAATTTTAAGGAGAAACAAGAAATTTCAAGGGAAACTTAGTTCATTTTGAGGGAAAAGGGAAATTATGAGGGGAAAAAGGGAAATTTCAAGATGGCGGTGGCCAGCTCTAGCTCCAGNTCATTTTGAGGGAAAAGGGAAATTATGAGGGGAAAAAGGGAAATTTCAAGATGGCGGTGGCCAGCTCTAGCTCCAGTCTCAGGTCCTGATGTGACAACACCACCACAATCATTCTACTTTTCCTGTTTTTCAGAAAAGCCAAGAATTTTAACAACTACTGGAGTATTTCTTTTAAGTAGGTAAATATATACTTTAAATAATTAATGTTTATGAAATGAACAGAACCATCACTGACACAGGAATTTCTGAGGGAAGTAACCTACCTGGAAAACATTACGAAAATTTCCATAAAATAACATGTTTTTACAACTGTAGCAAGGGGTATTGTGCTATTTCTGTGGGAGTGTGCTATACTATTGTGTGCTTAGGGTGNCATGTTTTTACAACTGTAGCAAGGGGTATTGTGCTATTTCTGTGGGAGTGTGCTATACTATTGTGTGCTTAGGGTGCGGTTGCAAACTGGATCAATGTGGGGAATTACAAAAAATAAGAATAAAAAATAGCCAATGCTTAGACCTTTAACAAGCATCTGATCACCTCACTTGCACATGATCTTAACCCTACGCTATTTTCAATGCAATCGTCTGGGGTACTTTGTGCCACTTCAGGGTAACTTTGTATAACAACTATAGGCTACATTTTCATTTTAATTGCCAATGTTAATGTTTAATTTCCTATTTTTATTATTTTATTAAAAAAATATATGTAATAATATTAATCATTAGGCGTGGTTGTAAACTGCATACTCTGGTGCACAATTACCCCTAACGACTGTGTGACAGGTTATGTTTAGGGATTGCAATCCGGAAAATCGGATCCGGTTTCCGGCAGATCCGGCATCACTAAACGTTTACCGGATCCAGTGACAGCAATTTTTGGAAAAATAATCGCGCTGTTGCATGAGTAGGTACTTNTGATTATTACTGATAGTACGAATGTTGTGCGTTATTTCCCTTCAGCGTCCGCAATTCCCCCATCCTCCCCTACTCCAATTGTATGATACTCAGCACTGTTAAATTTTTACCTTTTAAGAGCCGTCACTACGCTTATTTTTTCATCAAACCTGCAGTAACCGCATTGCTGACTCAATTTTTCTTCAAATTTTAAAGTCTCACTTAAGGTAAAATATTTTATGAAATTAATTATTTATTAAAATAATTTTGTAAGTTTTGGAAATTTTCTTGTGGTTTTACTGAAAATATATTGATAAATGTTGGTACTGACTGACAATTTTGTGTGGAAGAAAGAGTTTTGATTTAATATTATTTAAATTTCCTTAAACTTTTTTGTGCTTTTTTTTATAAATGTACGATCCTGGAAGTGGTTTGTACGATCTTTCTAATAAAACTATACGATCCTGGCATCGCTAAAGATTGGCAACGCTGCTTAAAACATAGCTGCCTGTGGACCTCTCTTTGGCAGCAGTCAACCATAAGTCTGCAATATGAAACTTTCCCTCATTGCTTACGTCAAAGCATTCAATTGGTGACAATATTTTCAATATATGGTACTTACTCATGCTACTGCTATTAAAATATGTATGCAAATCATCAAATGGTAAGGCCACTCATAAAATGTTATGCAAAACACTAAAAATAATAAATAATTTAATATTATAATCAATTCACGCTTACTTCACACTTTTCTGAAGCCCTGCTATAGTTCTACTTCCAGGATATTCCTCCGATTGGGACAACTAAGCCTAACTAAGTCAAGAAAATTACACCAAAGGATAACGCACCGAATTTGTGCGCACTCAGTTGTAATAGCATTTTACATACTAGGCGCTACCAACACACATGTTTTCTCACGGTTTTTATTAATATTTGTTATAAATGAAATATTAAAATTTATAAATGAAATATAGATAAACCTTTAATTTAATGAAAAATGAGATATTTTTATGTTAACAGAGGTATAAAACGCTTGTGATAAATAACACAATAAGAAATAACTAAACACATCATAGATGGGATGATTTTTCAAAGTTTTGATTCAACAAATGTTCATACCTTGAACACATTAAGCAAAGGATAATCAATCCGTCAACAGAATAAGTCGAAGGACCCATAAAATATAATGTTTGGCTGGAGTGTACCTACAAAAAGCCACAACCTTCCGACGAAGCTATTAGTCGACGAGCTTTCAAGACTGCGAACGTAGCATTGTACCAAGGTAAAAGGTCAAGGTCGAGTTCAACGACATCCAATATGGCAGAGAAGATGGCTGATAGAACCACGATGGCTGATGGTTAGGTCTGTCTCCAGACCCTGGACCCCTTGTATCGAGTTTGTACATACTAAGCATATAAAAGCAATATGGCCACCACTGCTCGACCCTCAAAAACAATCCCCCCCAAATACGTTAGATGGATAGAAAATTGCCTTTCGGGGGACGTTTATCAGCTGGGGGATCGGTGGTGCTTTTTGAAGGAAAACGGGAAATTTTAAGGAGAAACAAGACATTTCAAGGGAAACTTAGTCNAACTTAGTTCATTTTGAGGGAAAAGGGAAATTATGAGGGGAAAAAGGGAAATTTCAAGATGGCGGTGGCCAGCTCTAGCTCCAGTCTCAGGTCCTGATGTGACAACACCACCACAATCATTCTACTTTTCCTGTTTTTCAGAAAAGCCAAGAATTTTAACAACTACTGGAGTATTTCTTTTAAGTAGGTAAATATATACTTTAAATAATTAATGTTTATGAAATGAACAGAACCATCACTGACACAGGAATTTCTGAGGGAAGTAACCTACCTGGAAAACATTACGAAAATTTCCATAAAATAACATGTTTTTACAACTGTAGCAAGGGGTATTGTGCTATTTCTGTGGGAGTGTGCTATACTATTGTGTGCTTAGGGTGGGGATGCAAACTGGATCAATCTGGGGAATTACAAAAAATAAGAATAAAAAATAGCCAATGCTTAGACCTTTAACAAGCATCTGATCACCTCACTTGCACATGATCTTAACCCTACGCTATTTTCAATGCAATCGTCTGGGGTACTTTGTGCCACTTCAGGGTAACTTTGTATAACAACTATAGGCTACATTTTCATTTTAATTGCCAATGTTAATGTTTAATTTCCTATTTTTATTATTTTATTAAAAAAATATATGTAATAATATTAATCATTAGGCGTGGTTGTAAACTGCATACTCTGGTGCACAATTACCCCTAACGACTGTGTGACAGGTTATGTTTAGGGATTGCAATCCGGAAAATCGGATCCGGTTTCCGGCAGATCCGGCATCACTAAACGTTTACCGGATCCAGTGACAGCAATTTTTGGAAAAATAATCGCGCTGTTGCATGAGTAGGTACTTTAAATGCGTGGTGCGTGTGCGTGCGAGTCGTTCGACGCTGAGTCGCCCCACCACGCGCGCGTCATTCGAGTATTCGACTCGCTCGAGTCAACAAATGTGTGTTTTCATTTTGTCACGCTGCTTCGTCAAAATTTAAGTAAACAGACATTTTTTCTTGTATTTACGCGAGCACTAATGATTTAAGATTTAGGATAAAATGAAAAATCCGCTAGAAAGTGTTTTATTTAAAAATACATTGTTTTTGCTCAATTGATAAATGAATTATGTTTACGTTGCGTTCCACTACTTCCACTTGTGAGTGTGAGAATTATATAAAAGATTATTAAATAAGTAAATAATGCCGGATACTTCACACAAATCGTCTGAATTATTAGGAATGAATTGAGTTGAGTTACGTAAATGAACCAAAATTTGAATTAAATTGTAATTAAATATGTTTTGTATTTTGTTTGTTACAGAGGTACTACTCGTACTACTAGCCTAGTTGACAAAAGTTTCAAAACATGTCATTTTCAAAACCAAGCCAAAATGAGGAGGATTATGGTGGGGACAGTAAGAAAACTGTATGGCATGATTTTAAAAAAAATGCAAAAAGACAACTCTGTGAACGCGAAATGCACATTGTGCTCTAACATATTAAAAATAATTAAAGGTTCTTATAAAGGTTTAAAAACACATCTGAGAACAAAGCATTGAATTGATCTAAGTTCTGAAAATAGCCAATTAAAACGTCCGAATTCTAATTCATTTCCTAAACCATCCACATCAAAAACTTATTCAGCTGATATTATCTGTGAGGAGGAAATACANAATAGCCAATTAAAACGTCCGAATTCTAATTCATTTCCTAAACCATCCACATCAAAAACTGATTCAGCTGATATTATCTGTGAGGAGGAAATACCCAAGAAAAAGTCTAAAACAATTGACAGTTATTTTAAACAGGAAAACTCTATGGAAAAGATGATCTCGAGAATGGTNACAAGAAAAAGTCTAAAACAATTGACAGTTATTTTAAACAGGAAAACTCTATGGAAAAGATGATCTCGAGAATGGTCTGTAAAAATAGTGTACCCCTTAGTTTATTTTGTACGTCGCCAGATGTGAGATATTTGTTTTCAAAAAGCGGATTTCAACTTCCTAAATCCTAATTCACCAAACACTATAAGATCTATAGTTACAAATCTTGCAAATACCGTCAAAGCAGACTTGATAATTGAGTTCGAATATCTTAAGAAACAAGGAAAAAGATTCTCTTTGAGATTTGACGCATGGACGTCTAAAAAAAATCACCGATATTTAAACCGAAATGTACACCAAAAGGAAAAACACTTTAATCTGGGCTTGATTAGAATACATGGTTCATGTACTGCGAAACATACTATCAGTCTAATAAAAAAAACCGCTTAGAAAGCTTCGGTCTTGATTCTGATACTGATATTATTGGCATGAGTACTGNTATCAGTCTAATAAAAAAAACCGCTTAGAAAGCTTCGGTCTTGATTCTGATACTGATATTATTGGCATGAGTACTGTCGGCGCAAGTGTCATGGTCAAAGTAGGTAAGCTCATGAATTGCTATCAGCAACTGTGCTTCGCACATGGGTTACAATTAGCCGTGGTCGATGTTTTATATAAAAAGAATGAAGACAAGGAAGAAGAACACCTAGTAACATCGCCAACAACATCTAATGAATCAGATACAGATGACGAAGACACAACGAATGATGCTCCTGAATAACAAGGAGTTACAGTAACAATAACGGATCCTCGTCATCCTTATCTTTCTAGGGCTGAAGTAATTCCTAGATACAATGATCTTCTTCAAAAAGTGCGAAAAGTGGTGACGCTGTTCAAAAGATCGTCTACTAATTACGATATGTATCTGCAAAAGTATCTGAAAGAAGATACAGGTAAAGAATTAAGTCTTATTTNACATGGGTTACAATTAGCCGTGGTCGATGTTTTATATAAAAAGAATGAAGACAAGGAAGAAGAACACCTAGTAACAAGGCCAACAACATCTAATGAATCAGATACAGATGACGAAGACACAACGAATGATGCTCCTGAAGAACAAGGAGTTACAGTAACAATAACGGATCCTCGTCATCCTTATCTTTCTAGGGCTGAAGTAATTCCTAGATACAATGATCTTCTTCAAAAAGTGCGAAAAGTGGTGAAGCTGTTCAAAAGATCNCGATATGTATCTGCAAAAGTATCTGAAAGAAGATACAGGTAAAGAATTAAGTCTTATTTTGGATTGCTGCACGCGTTGGAATAGTCTTCTGGCTATGATAGAAAGATTTTATTAGCTGGAAGTGTGTATCGATAAAGCTTTAATAGATATAGGATCTGACATAAAATTTACTGACCTTGAATGGTCGAAAATAAAAGACATGATTGACAGTTTGCAGCCATTTATATTGGCTGTAGAGGCCCTATGCAGAAGAGATTCGACCCTGTTAACTGCTGAAACAACACTAAAATTTGTTTTAGAGAAGTTGCTCACTCAAGACACGGTGTTAAGTACTGAATTATCTGAAGCACTACGTACAAGTATTAAAGAACGCCGCACTGTAGTAACAGGAATATCAATATATTTACAGAATCCAAAGAAATATCATGAAGGTACAAACCGAGCTGATGATACATTTACTTTGCCAAAGAAAAAAGTCATATGATTAGAAATGAAATTTTTTTTAAAAAGACTTATTAAATATGATAACTTTAACGAAAACGTGGAAGAAATAGTAGAGAAGAACTTAGATTCACCATCACTGGAAAAAGATTTGACATTACAGGAAGAATTACAATTACAAATCCAGCAAGAAACGACGTGTTATCCATACTAAAAAAGAGAAAGATTTTGATAAAGTACTAAAAAAGGAAATGACTGCATTCGAAAGTGAAGGAGTTCGAAGAGAATACTTGTCTGCTATTCATGATTATTTGCTGACAATAAAGCCGACAAGTGTCGAAGCTGAAAGGGCCTTTTCNGTTATTCGTGATTATTTGCTGACAATAAAGCAGACCAGTGTAGAAGCTGAAAGGGCCTTTTCGGCCGTAGGCTATATTTGTAGCTCTATTAGAAGTCGACTGGCAGATGACACAATTAACAGTAGTATTTGTTTTCCACGATCNTAGGCTATATTTGTAGCTCTATTAGAAGTCGACTGGCAGATGACACAATTAACAGTAGTATTTGTTTTCCACGATCCTTTTTTCTGTCATAAATATAAGAATGAGACTTGTAAGCATTCTCAAATACCTAATTATTGTGATCTAAGTAAATTACGCAAGGTTTATTATGTTAGATTTTATAAACAATGAATGATTTTAACTAAATAGACACTTTCACTTTAGATCGAAGACTGAACCACCCGTTATGTGTAGTTTAAATTTAACTAGTTACCTACACTGTACTAGATTTGAATTGTTGCTCGTTGTCTAATTTTAACATCGGAAATAAAGTTTATTTTATATTTATAGGTTTTTTTTATAAATTACCTATAAGTACAATACACTCGATTAACTCATTAACAGTTAATTTCGGCGGACCGAAAAGGGAAAATCATCCTGATTTGATCAGACCCGGCCGGATCCGGCCGGATCGATGGGAATCCGGTCGGACCGGTCGGATTGAAAATGACGCCGGATTGCAATCCCTAGTTATGTTTGCATGTTGTATTTAGTATTTACCTTAAGCAGACGATGGAAATGCTGAACGCAGTGGCCGATCTCTTATTCTGATACAACTCGGAGAAATTCTGCCCAGGTCGACGTCTCTAAAATGGTCAGGACATGCTCTACTCTGTGAAGTAGGTTGCCAATTTTCCCGCCGAAGTGCTACAATTCTAGATTCGAGCTTTACTTCACCTTTACGGAACCTGTAAAGAAAATCGCACATATAGAGTGTACACCATGGATATACGGTAGTTGGTTACACATATATTCAAATTAATTCAACAACAGGCACTACTTACCAGAGAAAAGACACCTGTATTCCGATTTTCAAACCTATTTGTACAACCGCAGGTAGAACAACTGATGGCCATTGTCAGTATCAGTCAATGACACTTTACACCTCACTTCAATTTTTTTGTTGAAATCACTCTAATTAAGTAATTTATACAAATTGCTAATGACAATAATTAACTAACCAACACGTATTTTTTGACAATTGTAATATGCCAGCCGTGTTGTGGAAGGCTACATGTGTCGACTGCGCATGCGCAGCGAGAGCAATTCTATTTGAGCCGAGGTATCTGCCCGGCGCAGATTTTTCTGCACGTGGTCACGCGACCGCTTGCGTCTCTGTTCATATTTATTTCCACTGCAGCGCAGCGCAAGTGTAAATTTTGCGTTGCACCCGTAGAAACGTATATTTAATCGGCCCCATGCACATATGTTAACGGGCACACTGACTGCCAAGCGCCCAGTAAAGTTGGTAACTACGGAGGAGAAGTAGTTCCATGTCTTAAAGTTGAATTATAATTGCTAGGTAAACATTTGTGAAAACTGAAATAATTCATTTTGCTTTCGATTGTTTATGTATGTAAGTGTAAGAATTAGTAAATTGGTAAATTAATGAGTTTTTTTAAATAATATTACACATTTACTTGACAGGTGCACGAATAAAGTGATCAGGATAGTAAAAATGTTAATTTTACTTATGATGGAAGAATACACAATGTGCTTTAAAAAGTAGATCTTAAGCAGGGCTTTCAAAAGTGCTCAGTTTACCATGAACAGTTTTTACACGTGTGTCAAACTACATGAACAATGAGAGATTAGCAATTGAGAACTAAAGGCTGCCAGAAGTGTTTGAATTTTATTTCCCGAATGGCNCTACATGAACAATGAGAGATTAGCAATTGAGAACTAAAGGCTGCCAGAAGTGTTTGAATTTTATTTCCCGAATGGCGCGCCGTTTCCGTTCGACTTCGTGCTATACAACTTGTTACGTAAGCAGGTACGTATAGCTGCGGCCTCGCTGCGTTGGTTTGCATAACTTCAACTTGACGCATTCTGCGTCCCTATTTTTTATTCGTCAGAACACACGCTCTGGCGAAGCTCGCAGGCGGACGACCGACAATAAAGATTAAGGGTTAGCGGACGTGCCGGGAGAGTGACGCCAGGAGGGCGCGACCGCGCCTCGCAGCTACAAAGGCGCGCTACCAAAGGTTTCTGCATGTGCAACTGTTCCTGCACGTGAAGACGACATCCGGAGACAACGGAAGGCACCCGGGCGCGGACACAGCTGCATTTTGCAGCTGCCCAAGGGACACCGAGATCCCACCACCAACTGCGTCTGTCCTGGGCTTGTACCGCAATAAACCATGAGAGNAACTGCGTCTGTCCTGGGCTTGTACCGCAATAAACCATGAGAGCTTTTAGCGGGTGTGCGGGATATAGTGGCACGATATCCGGATGCAAGAGAACCACACGTGCGCCGAACCAAGAGGGCACCCAAGAGTTCCCGCACGTGCAGAACGGAACAATAAACTTCCAGGCCAGAATCAAGGGGCGACGCCAGGC
>NQII01000239.1:232062-282616 GCA_002778355.1 Clitarchus hookeri | reverse complement strand
ATATATATATATATATATATACACACACTCATGTAAACTTCCAAAGAATGTACGAGATTTTTTGATATTTACAGTACTTGATACTGACATAGTTCTAGTTTCGGTGTCACAACCAACGCGTTGAAGACTTTACGGTTGGAAATAGTGATACGAACTGATCGTAACCTACAGCCGTAGCATGGTTTACGGACTAGTTAGTCGCAAGGAAGTTCCTGTCTTGTTGTACTACGATCCACTTTAGCTCAGCTTCACTTTCACGACTGGATAGTTTTAACCGCTACGCGTTTTAGGTGCCTGCCCGCAAACCACCGACGTTCAATACCACCATCGGAGTAACCTCATTCTTTTTGGCCAGTGAAATACTAATACGGCTTGTCAAAGTATCACGTTGCCAGTAACGAAAGGAAAACTGCAGGTGGGCACGTGGAATATGAAAGTTTAGCCCACGTGAAACTCTTTTCGCGCAAATATGGTGTCAATCATTGGGCTCTGAGCTTCACTGTGTATGGGAGATGCAAAGCAAAGTGGCTGATATCTAGTGGCGGATTTCGGTACCGGCGGAATGATGATAAACAACTTGGTTGTTACCTTCCACGCGTGCAGTGGTGGTAAACATTTTCACCTGAAAAATAAACTCGAGACCGTAGGCCTACTGCTTATTTCCCCATTATAATACACTCAACCAAATCGTATTTAATTTCAACACATACATAAATCTCCAAAAATAATGTTGTTANTCCACGCGTGCAGTGGTGGTAAACATTTTCACCTGAAAAATAAACTCGAGACCGTAGGCCTACTGCTTATTTCCCCAATATAATACACTCAACCAAATCGTATTTAATTTCAACACATACATAAATCTCCAAAAATAATGTTGTTAGAAAGCAGAAAGTTGTGATATATTGTCATGCGCATCGTCACATTTATACAACGTAACTTCAAAAAAAAAAAAAAACTTAATGTACTCCTACTTAACTAACATGACACTTTAAAGATTACCCTACTTAAGACTTGTATATTCAACAAACCAAAATCAATATACTTCATTGCCACACACTGTAGTAATTATAATTGACAGCGCGGTAATAACATTTGAGCAACGAAGAGCAAGCTAGGCGTAGGAAGGCGTAGAAACTTATCTTTCACGGGGAATGTAAACATATAAATGCTGTCAACTACATTTATTTGTCTATACTTAAAGCCAACGTACCAACACCGCTGCTAACTAACACATGCCATGGTTGCCACTAGGAAAACATGAGTTGGGTATTTAAAACTGCAACGATAACTCGCGTGAAACAGTCTCGCCTTTAGCAGAAGGTGAACGATTACGTGAGTGAGCTGAGGAGCTGACGGCCAGGATGATGACCTACTTTTGCCGGCTGCAGAAACTGGCAACACCGCACGGGTGGCGAGGTATTTCGTCTGCTGCGTCGTCTGCTACCTGCTACCGCCCAGTCGAGGACACCAGCGCTCCTTTGAATCATTACAAAAACTAACACAACAAACTGGTTAGACTTTTTCCTATCTCATGGCCACTATAGTGTATATCTTTATTCAATGGTATAACTGTAATAATTTTTAATTCAATACGAAATTTTATTCTATACGTGATACCTTTATCATGCTGATTTAAAAAATATTTATAAAGCATTTTGGATTCTTAAATTGTTTTCGTTTGTCCCAGTCACTTCTCGTAGCTACAGTAAGAATTGGTTTAGAAAGTAGGTTTGTAAAATATAAAATAAATAGAGATCATTATAAAATTACAATTTGTTATGTAGAATAAAAAAACGCATTTAAATAAACTCACAAGAACTTAATTATGTGCATTATGGAAAATCGTGAGTTATTTGTATTATAGTGTTACAATATAAAAAAAAAACAAAGTTGAACTGTTTGTGTGCTTCAATTTAAATTTAATTAAGACTGGAGTCGCGGTGGCTGAGCGGTTGGCCTGCTCGCCTCCCAACAAGGTAACCCCGGGTTCAATCCCGGGTCTGGTTAATCCGAATTTTTGCATGTGGGAATCGTGGCGGACGATGCCGCTGGTCAGCGAGTTTTCTTGGGGATCTCCTGTTTCCCCCACCCCTTTCATTCTGGCGCTGCTCCATACTCACCTCAATCACCCTCATCGGCTCATAAGACCTCGCTGTTGAGAGCTAACCAAATATTTTCACTCACTTTATAGAGATTGTGTGACTCGCTCAAAACGTTTTTATACCACACACAAACAACAAAAACAGAAATCCTGTGGTTAAGTTGAACACCTGTTTAAAAAAAAAATTATATGGAAAATAAAATTAGAACTAATTTGGCTAGTAAAATTAGGTTTTAGCGTAATTAATTCAGCTGTTTTTGAAATATATTTTTAGGAAAGTTGTATTATCACATTTAAATTTTCTTGTCATATTATAGAAGGCCAATTTTGCTTCGTGCACATTCGAATCACTTCTGTGTTACATAGTAAAAAACATCTTATTTTTAGAAAAAAACTTTTTCAGATTATTATTTATGATAATTATTTCTCGTGAACGCATCTTCAATAGAGTTCCACGAATACACGCAATATGGATTTTTGTAGCCGTTTTTGCCCTAAATTAAATTTCTCATTAAATCTCTGCCTGACTGCCTGTCTCTGTCTGTATGCCTGTCTCCCTCTGTCTGTTTGTCTCTCCTCCCCCCCTCCAATGAATATATATTCTATACCTTTAAGCTACGCGCAGAAAAATTATACACAAAGTCACTGAAAACAAAACTAACCATTTATTTCCTGTTATTTTCTATTGACTCACACGTAAATAACGCAACTGAACACGTAAGTAAACACATCTGAAAACGTAAGTAAAAACACGGCTGTTCCGGCCGTCTGCTAGAAACGAAGGTGCTGCTCCTGTCGATACTTTGCATCTCCCATGGCACCGGCCAAGAAAACATTCCTGTGTGGAAATGTACAGAACTGTCTACGCTGAGTTGGAATGGGTTAATAATGGAAACACCCCGACGTTGCTCTGAAATGCGTTTGGAAAACCAGTTGGAAAAACCCAGCCGCAGGGCGTCCGGCTGTTTGGCCTGCCGTGATAAAGGGGATTTCCGCTGGCATCAGGCACGGCTTACTTCCTTCGTCTTTCGACACCATTGTCAGATCATTCCAACCAGACACAGCGAGATGAGCAGATTTCACTCACACCTTATCGCACATCAACAGAATGTATGCTTTATATGCGTATCCAAAACTTTATCTGGTTTGCCTATCAGCTGCCAGGAAGCGAGTTCTCGTTCCTTTTAAAATTTGCTGTGTTTTGAGGATGTTGAGATAACACATTATTTAATATTGTTTTCATTTGTTCCAAATAAGCTAATTTGAATGCAGATATGTTGAAACTGCTCTACTTGTATCAGTAAAATTCTACTGATGGTATTCACTGATTAAACAGTGATTTCTAGGTACTTATTTCTAGTGAATTGCACTGCCCTGGCAGTAAAACCTAGGTGCATTCCACTGATTCGAGAGTAAATAAAAGCTCATTAACTGATAATTCAGTACAATTCTACTTATTAAAATCACGAATTCAAGTTTGGAGTGTACGTAACAAAGATCGTCTTTCCGTTACATAAGCCTTAACTTTGAAACGTCATCTTCGATGGCAGCCAGTTTGGTTGTCTTGGACACCACGCACAGAACTGTGGGTAGTGTATGCGTTTTCTGCGCGGGAAAGGTTGAGATCGGCTCAACATTTTCGGTGCAGACAACGCAGATAACGCAGAATAGGCGAGAAACTCTCTGTTTAGTTGTTGGTACTATTTGCTGTCTGTTCGTGGTCTACGAACGTGTGAACACACTTTTACGGATATGTTTTCGCCAGCGAGTCGACGGGCGGCCAAATTCACCGGATGCCCTCGACCACAGCGCAGAATATACAAGTGCACAGAGGCCAAATTGTGTGGCAGTTCCTTTGGTATGGACGTATCCATCCCCTCTGAGCTCTGTTGAAGGACCTTGTATCCGACTGACTACTGCATGCTACGAAATGTTCCTTATTGGCTACGTTGTCGGCTGGCGAGTAGGTTACCAAGCGCTGACCGGCGAACGGCTATCCAACATTTGGCTGGACAGCGACGCCATTTTGCTGGCGTTTGCAGCTGAAGTTCACTGAATAAGTAGCGAGTTCACTTCTGTTCTACTAAGTACTCTGTGACAGAATATTTAAGAACGCAGAAACTAAACGGCACGTGCATCGCGAACTCCATCCGCACACGTCAGCAAAATGGCATCACTGGACACAACACGGTGAAAAGTCATCCACCAATCAGCGCCTGGAGACTAACTTGCCAGAAGGCAGTCCAGTCAATGGGGAATCTTCCGCGACGTGCAATGACTATAAAGCCCCGAGTATTTCACGAATTCACTCTGGGGCGAGGTAGACTTCAAACACTTGTTTTTTTATGTTTAAGAACACTGGAGCGCCCATATACCCCTATAGTACAATGAAGCCAACAAAGAAACAAAAAAATATCGCGAGCCTCACTCTATTAATAGTTCATTCATGGTTACTTCAGACTCTTCTGGAACCCTGCTAAAACTCTACTTTCAGGCTATTCCTCCACCTCATGCAAACACAGCTTAACCAAGTCTAGAAAATTCGCAAACGCACGCACTCACTTTAATTATATTTTGCATGTGAACTATTTCTTACTAGGCATTACCAACACGCCTATCTTATCTGTTTTTTCTCATATTAACTTTAAAGAAATGCTATCATTTATAAATTAAAAATAACTAGAAGTTCAATTTAACTATAAGATATTTTACGTTAACGGAAGTACACAATTCTTGTCATAAATGGCATATATATAAAACAACCAAACATGTCATGCATGGAGTGATTTTTTTCAAAGGTTCTATTCAAAACGTGTGAAGATACTCTATCAGGCGTTCCGGTTACTAAGCCAAAAGGGAGAGCATTAGTGTTGCGTGTGTATTTTTTAAGCACCTTTCAAGCGGGTTGTCCTTTGCATAGCCGGGCCACCATCCCGTGGTTACTATTATGATCACGAAAGTAAATATGAGCTCATGACACCACGTGTTTTAAAAAACAAGTCGCTATATATTTTTCGCGAAAATTAGATGCACTTGGAGACAGGTAATCCACTAGGTTCACTAGTTAGCTTGGCCTTTTGGAATCTCGAAAATTATAATTTCGTGAGTTTAGGAAAACGAGTTTGTTCAACGTTCGGGGTCAATATTGCTAAAGCACATTTGCACTTCCAGGATCGGGGTTCGATACTCAGTTGAGCCACGGATATGTGCCATTTTTACAGGTAACGTTATTTTACTTGAGCCGTTCTTCGATTAGCTTTTCGACATGAAAGCGGGAGCATAAAGAACCAACCAGTACGTCAGAATTTTTTTCTGGAAGAGTAATTGCAGTGCAATAACTCGTCTACGGCAACCGACCATCCCGTATCAACGGCAGCAGATATTTACTGACGTCAAGTACTGGCTTATCTGCAAATGGCTTTACCCACGTCAAAGGGAGTTGCTTTACTGGACGTGGTTTTCCAAATGCGTGTGTTGCAGATCGTAAACTTTTCTCACGTGCGACATGTCTCACGTATCGGCAACTTGAAGTGCCACAAGTCTAGGTCATTTTCTCGGGCTATTAATGACTTAAGTAGCTACATAATTATGAGGTCGGTGCATGTTCATTAGCATTCAATACCAGCGTGACCACCAGTTATTTTTGTGATTGTATTTCCAATTACCATCGTTTTATGGGGCCACAATTCATCAGACAATACTTAGGGGGCGCGGTGGCTGAGAGGTTAGCCTGCTTGCTTCCCACCAAGTGCGAACCGGGTTCANGACGTGGTTTTCCAAATGCGTGTGTTGCAGATCGTAAACTTTTCTCACGTGCGACATGTCTCACGTATCGGCAACTAGAAGTACCACAAGTCTAGGTCATTTTCTCGGGCTATTAATGCCTTAAGTAGCTACATAATTATGAGGTCGGTGCATGTTCATTAGCATTCAATACCAGCGTGACCACCAGTTATTTTTGTGATTGTATTTCCAATTACCATCGTTTTATGGGGCCACAATTTATCAGACAATACTTAGGGGGCGCGGTGGCTGAGAGGTTAGCCTGCTTGCTTCCCACCAAGTGCGAACCGGGTTCAATCCCCGGCCGGGTCACTCCCGGATTTTGGCATGTGGGAATCGTGCTGGACGATGCCGCTGCTTGGCGGGTTTTCTCGGGATCTCCCATTTCCCCCGTCCCTTGATTCTGACGCTGCTCCATGCTCACCTCAATCTCCCCCATCGGCTCTCAATACCTCGCTATTAAGAGCCGCCCAAATCTCTTCACTCACTCATTCCCGGACACTGCACTGAGATGAATGGTATTTTCAGACTCGGATATCTTAAAAATACCCTACCTGAACATCTGACAAACTTACAGGGTCCTGCACTGAATTTGGCTTTGGACTGCCCACCAATAAAAATATACGCAGTAGTAAGAAAAGCCCGCATGCCAGTCCAGTATCTTGTATGCAGAGTCGACGGGGCACTTGAAAAGCGTGGCACTGTCGCCCTTAACGACACCCGTTAATTGGGTGCGCGAACTGGGTTGCAATGTGTTCGTGACGCACTTTTTTTTTAGAACAAATCATCTTACACGCTCAAGATCATTTTCCACAAGAAAAAAATGACACTTCAGGCTAAGAAAACTTAGCGAAAGAGGGGGGGGGGGGAGAAAGAATAAAATTTTTACTGTATCACGTTCATTGTAAACATGGCCGAAAACTAAATATATTCCGCATGAATACCTGTCAAACTAGAACGGGACCCTTCACTAAGCTTTGCTAAAAATTTTCCACCTATTACCTATTACATTTTTTAACTCGGCTGAGTTCCTTGCAGACTGATCACAAACGTTGTGCTTAAGAGTATCAGAAACCTCACTGGCCCAATTAAATGGAATAGTACTGTAGCTTCACGTATTCATGGCAGCCAATAACGACATATTTGTACAGTACGTTGAATCCTACGAAACAGTCAACTTTTCCCGCATTGAACCACCGTCGCTACCCATAGTAAATTTTGATCTACGGAAAGCCCACGCGCCAGTTGGGAACCTGGCGCCAGTGTCGCCCTTATTGCCATCATGCTTTTGCGCCTCAAAAATGGAGATCAGGCAGATGGGAGCCTCATCGCTCTCTCGCTTCAACCACGGATTAAGGATTAGGTAGACCGATTTTCTTCTTCTGCGCATGTCCTCACCATTGACTCTCAGTTACATGATCTGTAACGATGAACATGCTTGTTTATATTTGAATTTTAAACAGAACGACCCTTATAAATTAATTAATACTTTGACTCCCTTGAATATATTCTAGCTGTATGAAAACTAGCTTAGAGGAAAATTACGAACATCTCAAAGCACGTGTTTACATCAAGAGTGTTCTAATCTCAAATCCTATTCATATAGTTATTGGCAGAAAAACAGTCCAGTGTCGGAACGCGGAGAGAGTCTACTGCGCAGCTCGCACGAGCACTCTACCAGAAATTCCCTCTACGCCTAGAACTGTCTTAAATGCGGAGATAGGCAGTTGTTGCGCGCGGTGGTAGGGGTGGCCGCCAGGAAGCCTACTTCACATGCAGGCGAAGCAGCGGCGCAGAGGAGTTCACGAGGGCAGGTAAGGCGAGCAGCTACTACAGGGAGTGCACTAGGAGGCATTAGGTTAGCGCTGATGGACCAGCGGGACGACCGCCGGGCTGGAGCCCCTTTCGCTCTCCCGCGAATGCATAATTGAGTCACGTGCCGTGTTCCGCGCAAGGAGTGTGCTGGGGGTACTAAGGGCGAGGGGTTAATTATCACAATAGCTCGAGGTAACAGTACCCCGAGTAGGGATGATGGGCGGGACGGGACGGATCGATTACCGCGTCTGCCTCGCGCGCTGACGATGTATTCACAACGCCGCGTCCGACAGCTCCCCCTCGTGCCACGGTGAACGGTGAGAGAGGAGGGGGGTTAGGTGATGGACACTTCTTCCTTCCGGCAGCTGGCGAGTCGCGGCTCGGGTAAAGCACTCACAAAACGAGCGAGCGAGCAGACACGCGCAAGGGTCAGCCGCTGTTCGTCTTCTGAGTCTGGTGAAGTGATAGTTGAGATTCGCACGCAGGTTGAAGCACCCCACGTCTTTATTGCCGCACGATGTGGTGCGGAATTTTAATTATTTCCTCTAAAAGCAAAGTATGATTGCGATCTATACACGAAGTTTAATGACTAACAAAAGGATTTAAAAAAACCCTAAAATGATATTTTTCTAATTATCTTAGTTTATACATGGTGAATTTGGCGTATTTGGCCTCATATAGGTTGTTTGGCTAATTCTCTGGTCATGGGAGGGGGGTGGGGTTGATTTGTGTCATCTTCTGTTTTACACGATTACTTTGAATTTTTGTTGCTTTACTGCAGTAAACGTCAGCAAAATAATTAGGAAATCGTCATTTCCAGGCATTTATTGTTGTTTTGATCTTTTCAGGCTAGCACTTACAAAACAAAAAAGTATATTAAAATTTGACAGGATCTTCTTTTCAGAAGTAATATTAACTTTTTTAATGCACATGCATCCTCCTCTTGTGTCAAGAGAAAGGCTTATTGCCATGGACGTAGTATTCCACAGCAAAATTAAACGTGCTGTTTCCCTCGTCATCGCGAAGGTTACAGATAATTCAACGTAACGAACCTCTTAGGGCAGTTTTCTAGATGATGCCAGTGTTTATTGTAGAAAAGTAAAGGTATATGGGTCAATGAAAAAAAAAAATTATACACAAAAGAAAGATCCTTGGAAGATATGTTTCCAAGAGAACCTTTTATAAAATTACAAAAGTGTTTCTTTAAAAATGCAAAAGCATGAAAGTAGACTTTCAAGACTTATGTTTGTAATACAAGGAAATATAAGAATAAATTAAACATACAGTATCAAGAAATTAAAAAAAAAAAAAAATCTAAAACTGTGCTTTAGGAAACAACTGTTATTATTAAATAATATGAAAGTGGAAAAGAAAATTATTTCGAATTAAATTCACAAAAAAAAAAAAAAAAAATCTTTAGTGTTATTAAAATTGGAACTAGCAAACTTCGTGTTCCTAATGCAAAGCATTTAACTACAAGACTATTTGGTCTTACGACACGCGGTCTTCTTTTGATTTTGTTATAGTGATAGCGAGTTTGGGAAGATGACAATAAGGTTCATTAGAGAGTTAAGGTGGGAACTGAGAGCATGACAAATTCCTCGCGGGCAGTGCGACAGGAGGCACCATGTAAGGGGAAGTGGACAACAAGGGGTCTGAGTTTCCCCCACTACCCGCTGCCTGCATCGTCGCAGTGTATATCTAGGATTGGGAGGGGGTGGAAGAGGCGGCAGTTTAGCCGCGACCANACCCGCTGCCTGCATCGTCGCAGTGTATATCTAGGATTGGGAGGGGGTGGAAGAGGCGGCAGTTTAGCCGCGACCAGCAGTTATCTGTCCGGTGAGCGAGGGAATGCAACCTCAGGAAGAATCCAACCATACCATTTTCAGTTCAATACGTAACAACTTTGCCATGTGTCCTATTTGCCACAGCTTCAGAATNAAGAATCCAACCATACCATTTTCAGTTCAATACGTAACAACTTTGCCATGTGTCCTATTTGCCACAGCTTCAGAATAACGTAGCTGATCAACAGCATTTCTATAATAATTAATTTGCCAGCCACTAAAAACCATCTAACAGAAAAAAAAATAGTTGCACTGAATGTGCATTTTGTTTACGTTTTATTCATAATATGTGACACTAGCTTGTCTGACTAGTTACTGTTTCAGTCAGTTTAAATCTAAAACCCTGCAGATAATAAATTTTGCAATATAAATCGAAATAACCTAACCTTTGCGATGTAAATCTAAACAGCTTTATATTTTAAAATAAAATTAACGGAAAGACATGTTTTAACAGCAACGCAATCATTCCGCCAAAATTGTGGAAAATGAGTGTAGCTGTAAAAGAAATGTTAACTGAAGTTGAAGAAGCACAACCTTCATTATGATCTACTGTCTAACATAGAGGCTATCTACGAAATCTGCATGATCTTCTTGACCACTGCACCCTTTGAACCCTTTAATCTCCTAGACTGCCTCTACAAAACTGCTACCCAATTTATGTTTTACCGTCTTAGAGACTAATTATTTAATGATTGATGAAGGAACTGGTGATCAGAGCAAAACAAAATTTATATTCTCCTTGGACTGAAGCAAACGACATGTAAGGTTGCCAGTCAGTTCAGCATGCATGGTTAAGGTATATAAGTAATAAAATANTTGGACTGAAGCAAACGACATGTAAGGTTGCCAGTCAGTTCAGCATGCATGGTTAAGGTATATAAGTAATAAAATATAGAATACATGTCTTTAAAGTGATGTGGAAATATTTACAATCGAAAACAATGTACCGTTTTAAGTCTTTGGTTCAAAAAAGGATTTACTGTACAAAACAGAAAGCACGTTTAATACAATGGCAGAATAATACATAAGGATTGTACAGAAATAACTCTATAAGTGTCAGCACTTAACAATATAATAACATAACAAAANACAGAATAATACATAAGGATTGTACAGAAATAACTCTATAAGTGTCAGCACTTAACAATATAATAACATAACAAAAATATTATACTATGTACTGCATTCAGTAATAAAATATGCCCCGTACAGTAACAGCAATTATATGTACATGTATTTTAAACGCACCAGCAGTGGAGAACCAATCTATTTTGAACAGTAAACAGTGCCGTCACTAAGCTGGTAGTTGCACTAAGATAGCTTTATACATCCACGAATAAAATCGTTTAATTTGTATATTACTTTTTATGATATCTGAGAAGTCAAAATAAAAATATTGCTATTATTTGGAAATTTTCTATTCCAGATTAATTTTCATACAAATATCATTAATTTTTATATTACAATACAGTGTTACATTCATTTATTTGCATTTGACTGCTAAATCATAAGCAAAGAGTGTATAATCACTTTCTATTTCAATGCAGACATTTTCGTGGACTAAAGTTTATTTTTATTTCGTTATGCTAAATACAAAATTCTAGCTGTATGTATCCGTGGGAAAAAGTTTATTTAATTTCACTTTGCAGTGGCCCAAAGTTTTATGTAACTTTANTTCTAGCTGTATGTATCCGTGGGAAAAAGTTTATTTAATTTCACTTTGCAGTGGCCCAAAGTTTTATGTAACTTTAACCTGCCACCCAAGTTTCAATTATTTTAAATTCTGTTAAGGTGTAGCTGCGAAAAAAAAAATTCAATCTTTGTTNTAACCTGCCACCCAAGTTTCAATTATTTTAAATTCTGTTAAGGTGTAGCTGCGAAAAAAAAAATTCAATCTTTGTTATTTAAATATTTTAAACATCTATGGCAAAACTGAAAATATATGTAGCCGAAGTAGCGGACAGCAGTAAATAAGTTTTAGGCAAATTTTAAGAATTTCAGGAAAAAAATTATAATTTCTGCTTTGTAAAGCTATGGTAATAAGTTTTTTTGAACTCCAATCAGCCACACCACTTAATTTTAAAAAAGCTTAGCCACGAAAAAAAAACGTAATTTTTATCTGCCCCACACAAAATTCATTGAGAGATTCAAAATTAAAATACCGAGCGGTGAAGTGACAGCAGAAATATAATTATTTGGTTTATCTTCAATCTATAAAATGCAAAAAAAAAAAAAAAAANCCTGAGGGATACTTCTAGTATTTTATAAGGCATGTGCTCATTTTTATTCCTGGTTATTAGAAAACTGATCCTCTATGATACCATCTGGAGTAGGTCCCAAAAATTATTGCTCCTCGTCGACAAAGAGACCACATAAACTAATAATTATTTCTAAGGAAGTCTACAAATCCTGTATCAACACTTTTTCGTTTTATCGCCCTTACATAATGTACTCATTTTGTAGATATTTTCTGTACAGAATACTATTCGCTAATAAGTCACATTTAATTCTTTTACAGCGTTTACACACTGATCCAAAATGCGAAGCTGTGAATAGCTTCATGCAACCACACACAATTCCCACTTGGAAGTACAGTCATTCTTTTTAAATTTCTTCTTCGTTCTTAATTTCTTTTCAAAGAATCAAGAAATGCTGAGCTTTCTTTCCCATTATCTTCATCGTTCATGTCTAGTCTGTTCATTTGGTATAAATAAAACTTATCTTCACCACAAAGACCCGAAAATAACTTCTTGGAACATTTATTCTGTGCATTTCTTGCATGCCTTTTCAAATAGGCAATACGTTTCTTTTTCAGTTGAATCTTCTTACAGAAAAAACCAGGACTTCTGCTATACAGTTGCTTGTGAATGGTGTAGTGCGCTGTTCCTGTGTTATGTTGCATTACTGCACCAACACATACAGTTTTTAACTGTTTCCTCTAGAAAAAAATATCCCTTTTCCTCCAGCGTACTTGGAAACCAAAGAATTATACTGCTCAGCAACATTGTTGCCCATGCAGTGTTGCCAACTCCGAGTATTCCCGGCAAGGCGTTTTGCTGCAGACATAACTATTTCAAAAAGTCCACTGGCAATCATATCATTTATAATATAAATTTATTTGGTTTTGTTCCCATCACAGAAGTGCCTCCGTTCTGCGCAGATAGTATGAATTCAAAATATATGATGTGGCCGATTCAAAATATCATTTTTCTTAGCTCGGAAACAGTGAGCTTAATATCATCTGGCATGATCTTCCTGTATTCTGTTGCTTTCTTTTTTCACTGCTGTTAGAAGACGCAAAATATAATTTCCAATTGTATTTTTAAGAAAGGCCGCCTTAGCGTGTTGCTGCAATATCTCTTGATTAATTGCAATAATTTCTCAAAAGGTGATTCGAGCACTAAATTTTCTTTACCGTCAGTGATTTATAAGGTCGTGCATTCAGAATATTTTTGTAAACACAGCAATCCTCCGTCAGCAACAAGTTTTGCATATCTAACTGAATACAGTTTATTCACTTACAATAAAACCTTAAAGAATTATAGCAGATTCCATGCTTGTCGATGTTTGGTGAAAACCCCAGTTTTTACTGCAAGCATTATCACGAATATTTTCACCTTACTTTGCTGCACGAGCGCGAAACGTACAGTACTTGCTTTTTACTCCCATGAACAACACCTGCTTTGTGTAGTATCCAACGAAGGGAGCATAAAAAAAAAAGAACACAAATTTTGTTATTTCACATATAGAAACTTTTCTACTTGATAGTAAGCATATGTCAACAAGAAAATTAAACGAAACGCTGTTCTACGAGAAAAAAATTCGTCCGTCGCAAACTAACATTGCAATAATTTTTGTTGGAATTATTGTGCAAGGACAGCACGACATGAACCTTTTTGTTGTTGTTGTGAACAAATTTAAACTAATTTCACTAGAGACTGAAAACTACGATGTAGCTGGAAATTAATGAGATGGAAGAGAAGAACGTTTCCAAACTAAATTGCAAAAAAGGTGTTAGATGGGCTAAAAGGCTAAAAAATAAAATTATTACAAAACAATTTGAAATAAATCATTAATATTTTATACCAACATAGTTTTTTGTACTGCAAGTCCATAAACCTTTTACGTGAATACGTATTAATTTATATAGAAATAAAGTTACTAGTATATTCAAATGTCTACAACCGATTTGGAAGCAACATTCAGTATCTTCAGTATCTTTATGCGCAGACCATTGGTTAGAATTGATATGACTGAAACAACGTAATCTAGAAATAGATTTTTTGATCAGAATCAAACGCTAGTATATGTATTGGTAACATTATGGGGAGAGAACCAGCTGTGACCTGTGTTTAGTAACAACCCGAGCATTCACCTGAAGTTATTTCGGAAAATCACAGAAAACCCTAAGTTTAATGGCCAGGCCAGGAATCGAACCCAAGTCCACTGGCATACCACTGCGCCACTTCGCTCTGAATTTATATGTATTTAATATATTGTAGTTGACAATGCTATTTGAGGAAGGGAATTAAAACACATCTATTCTTCCCCCTTTGCCACATCACTAATTAGAATATCTTCAAACTACCATATGGGCCTTTGCTCAATCGTGGAAAAATGTTCTTAAACACATTATATAAAAAAAATTTTTTACACCTGTCAAGTTTACATTTAAGCAATTTACCGAAACCACAGATCTCAATAAATCGAATCCGTGCACCGTTAATAAATGTATTGCAAATAAAAGCAGTGTAAAATTTTTTTTATGGAAATTGTTAGTATGCATATAGCTCTGGGTTAATGGCATCTGCCAAAAAATATTACTGAGTTATCGATATTCACTACGAACATTTGTGTTGATTTGTTTTGTTTAAATGTTATGTGTTCGTTATTAAATGCTTCTTCAAAAATTATTGTTAGTATTTTGTTAATATTTTTTGTGTCGATGTGTGTTTTACATTAACAAATTAAACAAACTTTTTTATTTATAATTGTCACGGACACCTGCTTTAATGTGTACACAATGATGGTGAACGTTGGTTAAATTCATATCGGTGCTCTATACGCTGCGGCAACTCGCTAAACATCAGATGTTTACTTCATCATACGTTATATCATCATATGCAATATATATTGCACCGTAAAATCTAACGCACATACGGAGGCCGGACTTGATCGAGTGACATCACAGACTACGTACGTCCAAGCCTGGCGAGAAAATTCAAAGAAGTTCAGTTACAGAAATTTTTTTCTGCTTTTGTCGCAGCCGATTATTTAATATGTTTCATTCCTTGGGTGGCGATGCGGCGTTCAAGAAACATTATTTTCAACATGTATAGTTTTCTTCTGCTTTGGACAGATTAGCATTTCAATATTTACTATTCATGTTGGCATTTTGAACGGAATTTATGGAAGTCTAAGAGACCACATGCGAAGTTCGGCAGCGCGCAGTTCAGTTATGTGAGCAAACGGGGAACGAATTTTGATGCGTTTCCTTAGAATCGGTTCGGATAGACTGAAAATTATATCTTCATACTACAAGCCTGGATAATTAGAAATGACGGGATCGCTAATTTATCAATCAGCAGTAGTCGCCGCTTATTAATGTGTTGTTTTACACTGTTATTTACTTATCGTCCTTCTGGAACTATCTTTTCTTGAATCAGGTAAATAAACTCGTTCCCAAGTCCACCACTCCCCTTTACCTGATTTTCTTCGCCGTCAGTCACTCGGGACTTCACCAACCCCTACGGTCCTTACCCTCAGGGGACTAGTCAAGTGGCAAGAGACAACCACCCACCCCTTCCCCCGTGCATTCCATTGTCACTTGAGGGGAGGTGTACAGAGTTAGTTTTGGGGGCAGTGTCTCCCCGAGGGCGGCCACTCCTAGCAAAGCCTTAAGCTAAAATATAACATTTTTCTGCCTTCTTGATCGAAAATTTGTACTCAGACGTTATCACGTGGCTATATGTTTAAGTCTATAATAAATTTAAAAAAAATCCTTTTATATGCAAAAAATACGTTTTAATGTAATTAAAAAAGTAAACACACAAACATTTTTATTAATTGTAAAAATGCACTTTATATGATATACTTTCTTATACAAGAAATTTCCCATCCTCAATTTCTGCGAGGAATTCTTTTCATTTTGTAGTGAGATTTCATCTAGTCACCAGACGACAGAGAAGTCACGCCTTTTTCACCTATGCAAATCCACTGCGACGTCGAGCCTTAATGCTGTCCAAAATGGCACTGAATGTCTTGCAGGCGGACTGCACACATTCGCAGATCTAATTTGATAGTTGCAAAATATATTGTCTCATGAATGTTTACTGTGGAAAGACAGTTGGTAGCGTTTCATATCAATAAAATATTGTTACCATTTGTTTGGTTTATTACAAACTTTATTGGACGAAAGCGAATACTCATAATTTACAGTAGTTAGATGATCGCATCAGCATGTCTTACGTAGAAAGGATGCTTAAATGCAATAAAGATTTCTACACTCTAAAAACCTTATAATGATTATTTTTAAATGTTGAACATTATTATTTTTAATTATATAATTCGTAAATATATCTCAGTAGAACCTCGCTAATCCGTCCTTTACGGGACCGGCGGCATGGCCGGATCACTGAAAAGGACGGATTATCGGGAAAGCACAAAAAAGTCGGATTATAGGCGGAAAGTAATTTATTTTACATACATTAAATTATGAATATACATATGTACTGTATAAAATAAAATAAAACATTTATTTACCCATTAGTTTAAATTCAAATTCACAAAATTAAAAATAATAATTGTGGCCACAGAAATAATAATACGTATTAACAGGTCTTAAAAAATTATGTACGTATGTACATACATACATGTGTACGAAATTAAAACAATTCACTAACGACGAAAGAAATCAGTAATGCTCGTCTGTTTAGATGATGACAATCTAGATTTTGCCGCGATCTCTCTCCATTTCCTCAGCCACAATATATCCAGTGGTGTGGAAGACGCGTTCTGCTCGATGCACTGAAGTGCCGCGTCGAAAGCCTTCTTTGCGTCTGCATGTGATACACGGCCAGGCAGAGCTTCACTATCATCATCATCTTCGTCGTCCTCGCTGTCGTCTGTATTTTGTGTTATGGCAGAGATGATTTGGTCGTCATCCAAGTCCTCTTCCGTACAATCAGAGTCTACATTGTTTATCCACGCACATACGTCAGTGGATTGAATTTCTGGGTGTAATTCCACAGTTGCTGGAGTGTCATCGGCGTCATTTTGATGATCCTCTATCTCCATTGTCGGCCAAAGTTCCCGCCAAGATTTTTTGAGCGTTGAACTTTCTAATTCTGCCGAAGCATCAGCAATCGTATAAATGAAGTCTTTAATATTTATTGTTTTCATAGCTTCAAAAAGATTGCTGCTTTCTTCGGTCTTCTCTAATATTGATCCAATATATTTTCGGCGATATTGTCTCTAGCCACTCTAACACACCTTGATCCATAGGTTGGATCAGCGAAGTAACGTTAGCAGGAAGAAATACAGCTTTAATTTCTCCCTGTACCAGTTCATTTTCAGATGGATGAGACAGTGCATTATCCAGCAACAATATAGCACGTGGAGGTAGATTTTTAGCTTTTAAATTTTTTTCGACTTGAGGAACAAACTGTTCAAAAAACCAAGTNGCTTTTAAAATTTTTCGACTTGAGGAACAAACTGTTCAAAAAACCAAGTTTTGAAAAGGAAGCAGTCCATCCAAGCGTATTTTTGATTTAGATAGTAAGCCGGTAGTGAGGACATATTAATATTTTTAAAAGCCCTTGGTTTTTTAGATTTCCCTATTATAAAAAGGGGCAATTTATGACATCCGTTAGCATTGCTACATGCAGCAATAGACAGCCTGTCCTTAGCAAGTTTCATGCCTTTTACAGCTTCTCCCTGTGCAGCCAGCGTTCTTGTTGGTAGCATCTTATAATTTAACCCTGTCTCATCAATGTTATACACTTGATCAGGAGTTAAATTATTTTCCTGGACCAAAGACTCAAACTTAGAAACGAATCTAGTTGAAGCTGTCTCATCATCAGACAGTTTCTCGCCTGAAATGATTACATTTCTGATGTCATGGCGTTTCTTCCAGCGGTCTAGCCAGTCTTCACTAGCTGTAAACTTGTCGTCTTCTCCCAATTTTTTTATTTAAGGTAACGGCATTTTCTTTTAAAATTGGGCCAGATAATGGAGTTCCTTTTCTTCTTTCTTGCTCAAACCATAACCACAAAGCATTGTCTAAAAGTTCAGATTTCTGTTTTTTTTTTAAGTTTTCCGAACTTTCAGACTTTTTTCATTCATAATTAACAGTGCCTGGCTTTGTAGGTCTTTTTTATTTTTTCTCCAGTCTTTCACTGTAAACACACCCACTCCCTCTTCACTTGCAACTTTCTGTAGAGATTCTCATTTGTCTAATCTTGCAAGCACTTCTAATTTCTCCTCCAAAGACAGTGTGATATGTTTAAGTTTCTGTTTTGCCATAATTAACGTTTATAAAAGCTTGCAGTTAGCCGGACACACTAAAAAGTTAGAATAAAAGAGCTTGAAAATGCACTCGAGAAAACTCAAAGGTCTACTGAGCTTTTGTTTACGCTAGTGACTGAAAATCGGGTAGGGCGCAGGCGCGTGGGCCGCCCACCACCCCGTGACTGTCCTCAGTCAGATGGCACTCCTCACTAGCCGGATTAACCGGAGAGCCGGACTAGCGGGGGACGGATTAGCGGCGTTCTACTTACTTGTTTTAAGTTAAATGCTTATCACAGAATATTACAGTTTGTAAATTTGACTTCACGACTTAAAACAATTCCTGGTCATTACAAACATTTTTCTCGGTTTATTACAAATACGACTCTTGTAAAGATACAAAAAAAAAAATTAAAGAAATATTTCTGAATTTTGGCAAAGGTTTGTGGCAGGTAGCGGCAATACAGCTCAGCTACCTGGGCAGTGAGGCAGACGATTGTAGTAAGAGGTGCCATGTGGCATTCACAACACTGCTTTACCAGCTTTGTAGACAATAATTTAATAATCATGACGTATTACTCTGCAGTCATTTATGACACCATATACCTGTAGTACCTTCTTAACTGTTACAAAATGTGTGGAGCGTTTTCTTATAAAAATTAGAAAGATAACATAAAACATATCACTCATAGTTATAGATAATAGTTTACCGAGGGCACATTTTACTTACGTTTCAACGAAGTGCATATTTGTCAGAACATTTTTATTCATTTTTGGCTTCCGCTCCACGTGTATATGAAGCTACGTTCCCATTTCACCGAGTCAATGAGAATTCTGGAATTCTGGAGTTGATTGGTTGTTATTGATAGCCAAATTTACCTGTGTCAGAAATGCGTTATTCAATCACATTAGTGCATCGATTTCTAATATATACTAGCAAAAATAATTTCCGCGATTTTCCTATACCCCTAATATAGTGACCCTTGACGGAGGCAAACACTCTTGAAGTATATTTTCATTACTTATGTATATTATAGAATATGCGAGTTTAAGCAACCAACTGTCGTAGCATTTTATAAGTAACATACACGATGTGGCGTTCTGCCAAACGATATCGAAACTTGTATGCTGCTTTAACAAGAACTGTGTTTCTGAGAATGTTACGCCAGGACAACCTTTCTCCTAAACTTGAACACGACTGCACTCCGTGTTACTAATGAAAACAAATATATATTCACCACCATGCCATGCTCTCCGAAATTCCGAATTTTTTTGGCATATTTCATTTGTTCACTGGCTACTGCCACAGTTGCAACTCATACTTCTGTTCCAAAAAGTCACAATGAGCTTGACCCCTCGTCTACTAAAAACGTAGGCATTATATTGGTTAAGAGTCCTTCAGATCGTGTCGGGTAAGTGAACATCCAGTGACAATGTGAGTTATACTTAGGGAAACGCGTTTTTCGCGAAAAGAGTTCCTGTCTACAAGTTGCGTTTCCAAACACTTTAGTTCAGATCCACTTTCACGGTTGGCTGGTTTTAACTGGTTCGCGTTATTACCGGAGCATCTTAATTCTGTGTGGACAGTCAACGACTATAGTCAGGGCCACATGTTTTTCGCGAAAAGATTCCACGACTAGTGGTACTCCAAAACATGTTAGTTCGGAACCAATATCGAGGTTGGATGTTTTTAACTAGCACACCTCTTAAGTGCGTGTCAGTCAATCACGAACGTTGAGTGTCAGGGTAACTATACTCTGATTGGCCCAGTCGAGTAGAATATGTCTTCTCACACAGACACACGGCCAATAACCAAAGTAAATTTGCAAGCTTGCTCGTAGCAAGTTGAAGTCCAGCTTGAGCATAAATCTTTTCGCGAAAAACAGGTGGCCCCATTTATAGTCCATTCGTGACCCGCCTCGTGCAAACAAAGCTTAACTAAGACTAGAAAATCACATCCAAGGTAAGATGCACCGCATTCGTGCTCTCTCAATTTAATAAAATTATGCATGAGAACTATTTCTTATTGGGAATTGCCAACATATCTGTTTTCATTCGGTTTTATTCATATTGATCAATAATAAAATATCATAGTTTATATATCAAATATAATTAAAAATTGAATTAAAGAAAAATATGACATTTTTATGATACTAGAAGTAGGCATATAAAAACCTTGCAATAAATACCATGTATATGAAACAACCAAACACGTCATCATACATGGGGTGATTTTTCAAATGTCTGATTCAAAAAGTGTGAAGTTGCCGTGAACAGACTATAGAATGTTTTGTGACGAAGTTGCACGGCCAGTAACAAAGGAAGATTGCAGGTATGCACATATGATATTGAAGTCTGTCCTGCGTGGAATTATTTTCGAGAATATCAGGTTACCTTAACGATAGTATTTCACGAGTAGTCATATCGACCCAAAATTGTGTAAATTCATTTGACAGTAGACTAAAGACTTCCCAGTCCTCTGTACGCTCGACCGCAATTAATTCTTTCCTACAGTATTTTTGGAATTGTTTTGACGTAGATTTATTCACACAGTAGTTGGTATTTCTATTGGCTGTTGTAACTTACTATGGCGCACACTAATGCTGGGCGTGTCAACAGAGCTATCGCCCTGTTATGACATGAAGTAATAAGGACTGGATAATTTCGCAAATGGCTTTGAAGACTAGTTAGATTTGAAACCTACATAGATGTTTGTTGCTTTTTGTAATTGGATCATGGATAATTAGACTACTCTGGAGTACACTGAGATAATAACAAACATGCGAGAAACTAAAGACGGAATCCCACATAACGTGGTCAAGGGCAAAACTGGCTACTCTTGGGGCAGTAGCCAATCAACAAACAGCGTACGCTCGAGTATACAGAGAACTTCGAAATGTAGGTAGTATACTTGTAAGCAAACCCGTATAAACTTCCTGTCCCTAAGTGTAAGTGCTTGAGACGTATAATGACACATCAATTTGCAACAATTCCGAGTTTCTATAGTGTTGGATTAAAACGTGTAATAGTAGGGATTGTAGTTATGGTTCATTAAAAGTAATTTCCAACTTTTGTGAAGCCCCGCTAAAGTTATACTTCCAGGATATTCCTGCGCCTCATGCAAACGAAGCTTAGAAAAGTACACCAGACGGCCAACGCACCGCATTCGTGCGCAATCAGTTTAATAACATTTTGCATAAGAACTATTTCTTACTAGGCATTACCAACACACCTATTCTTTCAGTTTTATTCATATTAATTATAAAATAAATATTGTAATTTATAGATCAAATATAAGTAAAAGTTCAATTTAATTAAAAATAAGATACTTTGAAGTTAGCACAAGTATAAAACGCTTGTGAAACGTGACATATTTAAGAAACAACAAAACACGTCACTAATGGTGTGATTTTTCAAGGGTTTGATTAAAAAATTATAATCAAACCGCGAATAGACTACACCAAGCGAATCAAGTAAAATCAAGCTCACTGGATAGAGTGCTCGTCATAAAGGCACCAGCCAATGAACGAATGTCAGTGCCTGGGGTTTATACACAACTGTCAATTCTAGCCTTATCAAAAAACTCGTGGAAGTTGGTGTCGTCAGCTTTCGTGTACGTAAATGTGCATTGCAGAGGCGTGAAAGCTAGAATGAGGGGAGGTGGTGGCGGTACTTGATTTTTGCAAAATAAATTCCACGCAAGCTAGATTGAAATATCCTTTGTGCATATCTGTAGTTTTTCTTTGGTCATTGGCCGTGTATCTTTGCGAAAAGACATTTTAGTATCTGCCCGGACCAATCAGAAACTCCGGTACTGAAAGTCTGTGATTCGTGGGCGGGAACCAAAGACTAGGAAAATCCAATTTTCGAGTAAAGAATCTCTGTACAGTTATAATTCAATACACTTTAGCTTAAATATACTTCCGCGATTCCATGGTTTTAGCTTTAAATTGTCCCAAACGTTTGCCTGCGAATCAAAGATACTCAGTCGCAGAGTAACCTAATTTAACTGGCCAGTCATATACGAAAATGTATTCTTAAAACACTTCCGTTTCGGCAATTAACCACAGGAAAACTGCAGGGGTATAAGTAAGATAATGAAATCTAGTTTTTACAAAACTCTTTCCGCGGAAATGAGTGAAGAGGAGTGGAGAGGTTTCAGTAGCTCTTTACAACAGGGTCTTGAGAGCTGAAGAGGGTGAAGCGATGTGAAGCAGCGCCAGAATGCAAGGACGGGGAAAACGGGAACTGCCAGGGAAAAAACCCGCCAACCAGCCACATCATCTTCGCGAAAATGAGCTACCTATCCTTACCTAATACGCATATAGGCTGTTCGTGGTAAAGTGAGCACTTCTCAGGCCTTTGTTACTATTTCCTTTCAGCCATATTCTTAATCATTTAACCACCTTTTTAAATAAAATATTGCCATGCAAATAATAAACACAGTGTGTGTATTCCACCGCACTCAGAAGTTAACCTCTGAAGCTTAAATACATATATGTGTTTATTCCAAATGATATGGTTTTCAAAAGTGCTCACTGTACCGTGAATAGCCTATAGCAGTTGAAACCATCCAGTTGAGAGAGTAGATATGAGCTGGTGTGTTTTGAAATACAGCTGCAGAGGAAATCATTTTTCGGGAAAAACTTATGTTCTTCTAGAAGGGGATGAAGGTTGAAGGCATGGAGGGTGACAAGGAAGAGGGTGTGTGCGTTGTGTGGCGGGGTTAGGGTGGTTGCAGGGGGGAGGGGACAGGTGACTGACGGGTATCTCGACCTGCCAGATGGCGCTGCCGGGACGTCTTGCGCCTGGCTGGGCGCCGACAATCGAGCATCGCGACGCCTCTAATTGCGCCCCGGGTTTTAATCATCGCCGGCGTCGTCTCCGCTGCCCCATTGATTGTGAGCTCTGTCGAACAACGGCGACGTGGGGCCCCCGCGCGGGACGTGGCGTTGCAGCCCCGGGACAACAACTGCACAACACACCCCGCATCACACATTCTATAAGCAGGTATAAGGTTACTTCTACTACATGTTGGAAGATCGACGTTAAAAGTTTGGCAACCAAAAATTTTCCCACTAGGCAATGTACCAGATTTTATATATTTTCTACGTTAAAAAACAGGATAATTGTAATAATAATAACTCAAATATAATATAACTTCGCAATTAAGTAAAATCTTTTTCTTTTATTATTCACATATCTTAAAATTAAGTTGTCTTTTGGAACACTGCGCACCTAGCGGCGGAAATTTCCCCCATGCCAAATTCATAATAAATCACGTTTTGTTCCTAACCTGAGTAGAAGAGAGAAGAGTAAAGAGATTTGGTCGGCTCTTAACAGCGAGGTCTTGAGAGCCGATGAGGTTGATGAGGTGATCAGGGAGCAGCACCGGAATGAAAGGGCGAGGGAAATGGGACATCTCAGAGAAGGCCCGCCGACCAGTGGCATCGTCCAGCACGATTACCATATGCGAAAATCCGGGAGTGACCCAGCCGGGGATTGAACCTGGTTCGCCGTGGTTGGAGGCGAGCAGGCTAACAGCTCAGCCCCCGCGACCCCAAACCTGAGTAGAATAAACCTTAGCAGGTACACTAAAAATTCGCAAGTCCTATTACCTACATTGTATAGTTCAGACTCTTTGAGATTATGAGTGGCCTCGCATTGTACTGCAAATTTACTATTTGCCTACAGTGTTCTAGAAAGTGCTAAATAGATATAGGGCCAGTTACAAACGATAACAAGTGTCTGAAGTCCAGGTTGTCTTCAAAATAAACTGTTTTTGTATCTCTTAAATATGACGTAGACTGAGCATTAGTCGTGTTAAGTACATATTAATTGAATTTTGGTTATATGTTTAAGCTTCACTTGTTTCGTATTTGCCAACCATTGAGTATTTTTCATTTAAATATTTTTTTGAATCTTTAAAACTGCGGCATCTAATTTTTTCCATTGCCTATAAACGGTGCCATCCATAGTGTGTATGAATTATAACATTGTCTGGCAAGAAATAAAGTTATGCATAATTTGCTATAACAAGGGACAAAAAAAATTTGCTAGTAAAAGTAACAACACTTGAGGTCAGCGCAAAATTATTGGTAGGGACCTGCAAAATTCGCGTTATTTTGGCATCAAGCTAAAATTCGTCGTTCCTCCATTGGCTGCTGCCCAGAAATGAAGTCACTTCCTTTCTCAGTGAACATTACTTCAGTGGGGCACACGATTGTGAAGTGTTCATTTATTGGCGCAGAGTTACCCGGGGTGTGTCAAATACAGTATAGTCCAATGCCAAACGTATTGCAAAGGTAAAACTGTTTTAAGTTTAAATTTTCCTCAAATAATAATGCGAATTTTACAGGTCTCTTATTATTGATATTCAAGACAAGGTAGAAAGTAAGTCGCAAATATCTACCGTTGCGGGAACACCAGTTATGTTAGACTCTGTGGTTCCTCTCACCACCATCATAGCTTACTGGCCCACATGAAAATGAAAACATTTACTGAGCTCCAATACATTTTTAATATTGGCTAGTCATTAGCCATTGAGGTGTGGAGTTCCGCCTAAAAGATTTTTCAAACAATCGTGTTCTTTTGTATGGCTGTAAAGATGTATAATTTTTTAGTCAGGAAAATCATTACAGCTGGGTTGTAGTGTCCAGGTAAGATCATGTTAAACCGTGCGACGGGGCCGCGGTGGTGTAGCGGCTAAGGCACTCGCATCCCACCAACGCGAACCGGGTTCAATTCCCGGCGGGACTACTCCCAGATTTTTGCACGGGAATCGTACCGGACGATGCCGCTGGCCGGTGGGTTTTCTCGGGGGTCTCCCGTTTCCCTCGCGATGTCATTCCTGCATTGATTCATACTCACCTCGATCTACCTTCATCGGCTCTCAAGACCTCGATGTTCAGAGCCGCCCAAATCGTTCCAATCCACTTTAATGTAGATGTCATTCATGTAGAGTTACTACTTTTTAGTCTTGTCCTAGTAGGTATAATTCAAAAAGAGAAAATAATGATTTAAAGTAGCTAAAAACTGCATGCTTAGAGCTTGCTTTGCAATTTCCCTACGTGGAAGGGGTAAAAACAGAAGTGATATTTGCAGTAAACCCATTTCCTTCCTCGCCGCGTTCTACTGTTGCAGATATGACAAGCCAGGAACGAAAAATTCTGCTGATTCATATCGGTGTTGCGTGACTTCGTGGTGTTCAAAGTGTCTATAGAAAGTCGTCTTGAAAGAAGCCACAACGCGGCTCTCATCTCAGCAGCGACATGGCCCAGTGTTGCCCGCGGACGCCGGAGGGAGTTAAGGGGACCAGATTCACTTGCCGGGGGATTTTTATCGGCGTTCGCGAAGCGTTCTAGCTGCCGCGTTGTTCTTCCGCGCCAGCGAACTACAGCCCCAAACTGTCTATCCACCGCCCTCCCACCATACACCCCCTCCCCATCGGATACCAAACCACTTATCATCGCAAGTATTACCTCCGTCCCGGACCAGAACATCTGCCGTAGCCTGTGTACGACAGAAATGCTTTCCGATTATCAGTCACCTCTCTTAAAAGCTGTTTGAACTTAACGACTATATACTTTACACTACTTTCCATCAAACAAAATAAAGAACAAGCAGATATGCGTACAACACATATAGTTATGTAGCTATACTCAATCGTAATTTGCTTTTATATTACCATGCTCCTCTCGAACAAACTCTTTAACTTATCGACAATGCACTTTTGACTCCACTATTTCAAACCCAATAAACTACCAACAGGAATGTAAACAACCCATATATGCAGGTTTTTCAACAATCTCTTCTTTAAGCAATTGTTTAATTTAGTGACAACTATGTAATTTTAACTCCATGGTGTCAAACATAGCAAACACTAAACTGGAATGCAAAAAACACATATAGTTATGTAGCCCTATTCAATTTTAAGTTATTTTAGATAATCAGGCTCTTTTGTAAGAAATTGTTTTACTTATGAACGGCTGTAAATTCTTGACTCTGCATTTTTTGTTTCGAAGCAAGGTAACTCTGTAATCGCTTACGTAAGCTTGTGACACCATCGTTCTGGTATGCGAATGCCGATTCCATTGTACCTCCTCTTCCCAAGGCTCGGTTCACTATTAATTTCGCAGCCTAACATGTGAAGAGATGCCTCCGTCGAGCGTGGACACAATCAAAGTGGTTCATGTTGAATGTGCTCGTCATTATGTTCAAACCTTCAAAACACGGAAATACTTTATATTTCTTTTACTTACACTTCTTCCTTATTTATCCATCACAGTTGTTACACAAAGCACATTTTTCAAGGAAGAAAAATAATTTAATTTCTATACAAGCCTAGTTTTGGCAAAAAATATTTGCGCGCGGGCTAACCTTCAATATTTTAAGTGCACAGTTAAAAATTAACTTTGTTTATTGGCCGCATGTCTTTATTAGAAGACATTGACTTACTTGACTGGGACTAACAACATTAATTTACTACCGCCGACCTCCCGTAGAACAGTCGGTTGTTGTGCCACGCCGGCGTGAGGTGCGGGAGGTTCTGGGTTCGAATCCTAGGCAAGGCATAGGTGTTAGTTTGAGTTAAGGCATAGCTTCGTTTATAAGCCGTCCCCTGATAAACCTTCAGGCATAACACCAGGGGACTTTAATAAGCCCTTTCCAGTCCAATATAATTTATTTATTCTGATACTGAAAGTGTGTAATTCGCGGGCAGAAACCTAAGATGCGTGATAATTAAAATAATTCCATTTTAAATTAAGGGTTTTGGAGTATAATTAATAGCGGATTTTTTTTGCGACAAACATGTGCTTTAGTGTATTTTGTAATATTACAAAAAAAAAAAAAAATTTAAGTCTATACTTAATTAGCATGCTACTTGCTGCATATTTACAAAAAAAGATTGTACTTTTACAGAAGATTCTTCTTGCAACGGGTGTCCCCAACAGCCTGCACTATGATGAGCGTGTTGGAAGGTTTAACTTCTCAAAAAATACTGCGTTTTTAAAATGCATTGGAGAATCATTCTGGAATTATCACAGAAAACTAAAAAGCAGAATGAGGAAAAGCAAGTCTTAAATGTATGTATTTAAATAAATGGCGAAAAATACAAATTGTTCAAAAAAAGAAAGTTAATTTAATGGGTAGACTAATGTTGTTGATTCTTTACCCAAGGAATCGTTGTTCGTTTCCTGTCAACATGGATTTTTTTTACAAGTTGTTGGGTTATCTTGACCAACTCCATTCCACCGAGCAATTGCAATCCACTTCTGAAACTTTGAGAGCACGCCGCTGATGGTTCGTACTATTGTCAGGATTGCCAACTTTATCAATTCGTATCCTATGTTTTGCCTTTTGTATAATCACTAATTCTGTCGGCTTGGTTGCACACTGTTAACGATGTGTAGTAAATTTATTGCGACATGTTTATTCTAGAAAACTATAAACAAATATTTGATTCCATTTTTTTGTTTAGTTTTTCCCCTGCTCCCAAAAAAAAAAAACTCTGGACCGCCAGCGATGGCAGACGCCCTCTCCCCTGGCCGCTGCACTCTGATCGGGACTTTGTCGCTTCGAGAATCAATCGGCCGAAGCTCTTTGTGATCGACGGCGCACCCAGGACCTTGGAAGCGTGGACAATGGGTTACGGTTCGCAGAACCACGCCGCGATATCTACTCGCGCGATTGACTTCGGCGATCCGCCCCTTTCCGCCAACGAGTCCCGGCGAGGGCAGATGTCCACCCCGCCCGGGTGTATGCGCCCGAGCTCGTAACGGTACGAGTAGTGGAATATAGGTGCTTCTGGTCCACTGCTGTGGCTCGTGTTATCACTTGAGTGAGTGTTCACAGTCACACCCACCTATACCTGATCGCATTTAGAAAACATCATCCAGACGCTTCGTTAAATTCAATCCTTATTTATTAAGCCCAGAGAAGGGCAACATCGACCGAGGGTTTTAATCACTCAAAATTTAATTCGACTGACTGAATTTATTACTCCAATTATGGAGTAAGGCTTGGTTGTCCTCTTACCTGCCAACATCATCACTTAGGATCGTAGCTACGTGAGCCAGCTTGATAGGGCCCAGTCCCCGTATTCGTCTAAAATGTGTGTTGGTGAATGATAACTAGCGAGAATCTCTCTTTGTAGTGCTATCTTATAACGGCAACGCTCCCCAAGTATAGTCTGTCTCACAAACGAGTGCACTTTTTCGACAGTTCTGAAAGTAGGTCTGTAAACAGTTATTTCCAAGGAAAAATATGTTCTGTTAACATACTGGGCATGTTGACAGTCAGCTAAATGTGTTTATGTAAACATCATCTGCGGGAGGGGGAAACACCGCTGTATCCATGGAAACAGCTTTAAAAAGGACTGTTTTCAGAACTATAAAAAAAAAAGTAAACTCGTTCGTGAAACAGACTTTGGCTTAGCAACATTGCCGCTACTTACTCTTGTGCTCTGCTGCCGCTACTGACATGTCTTTTAGACCCTGTTTGTTGCTTCATTCTGGTGTCACATTAACCCTCATACATCACACACGTGTGTCACATGCCTCTAACATCCTATGTTATCCAGACTAAAAATAAACAAATGACGAAGAATCAAAAATGCAAAAACATTACAAATAAATTTTAATAACTTTATTTGCAGAAGATAATAAAAAATAACTACAATTGCTCAATTTAAAGATCTGGGATAAACTTGACCCAAACATACACATACAATAACGTACTAATAAACACCATAAAAATTATTCAACGTGGACTTAGTACTGATGGCATAATTATTGTGAAGTTTGTTTAGTTATATATTTTTGGGTTTCGATAAATAATATTAAAAATTCAAAAACTGTTCCGTGAAAATTCGTTCCAACAGTGCCTTTTAGTGTCACACGAAAAAACTTCCTAAAATCAGTAATGGATTTTCGAAATCACCATACTAAACAACTAGTCAATAATCAGAGTACGGTTACTCTTAAAATTAAAGTCTGCGATTCTAGAGTAGGTATATAAAACGGGGCAGTTGGCAATCATCCAATAGCGACAGTGGATCCGAGTTAAAGAGTTTTTAAATACAACTTTGCAAGAAATCTCTTCGGAAAAATCTGATGCCCCTAGTGATAATAATACTTCGATATAAATTCAACTTCTAACATTACCGGTGCATATTTCGAGAAGAGGAGTTGAAATGTTCTGGACAACTCGATCATACCCACACATATGCATAGTGTGGGTTTGTTTTTCAGTCAAATAAACAGGCCGTGTCGGGTGCTGCTTACAGGATGTGTAGTACGTAATATGCGACGGAGATAGTGAGTGACGAGATTTTGGCGACTCTTAACATCGAAGTCTTGAGAGCCGTTGAGTGTGAAGCGAGGTGAGTATGGAGCAGAGCCAGGATGAAGGGGCAGGGGAAATGGGAGAATACACGAAGGCAAAATACATGAAAAAACATATGACCAATTCAGCTTCCTCTTTGTGTAATCGTCCTCCAAAGCTAGAGGGACTTGCTACGGCGGACTGAGTATGCTTGGTAGTACACTGGCCAGTGTACGTGATGTGCTGCAGGAAATGTTCAAAGTGTACCGTGGGCATGAACACAGCCCTGCAGACGTCTTGCAATGGATGATCGTACCCTCTCTAATACATCGTGGTTGGCGCGAATGTCTTCGAAGGCGTCCACAACGTGTTGCAGTAGGATATCAGCGGTGACAAGTGTGCTGTAAACCAACGCATTCACATAACCCCATAGATAGAAATCGGTGGGATTTAAGTCACCGCACGATTAATGTTAGCGATTACATACATACATTATGATCATGCTCGTATTTCCTGCGTAAGTGTATTCCATTTCACTCACAGGTGTACGCAGGTGAGTGGAGTTGGAATTGAGAGATTTGGGCGGTTCTTAACAACGAGGCATATTAGTGTGAAATGAGGCGAGAATGGAAAAGCACAGGAATGCAAGGGTGGGGGAACGGGTAGTCCCCGAGAGAAGCCGCAGACCAGCGGCATCGTCCGGCACGATTCTCACTTGCGGAAATCTGGGAGTGACCCGGACGGGGACTGAACCCTTGGTGGGAGGCAATAAGTCTAACCGCTCAGCCACTGCGGCCCCTATGCGTTGGTGAGATGCAGGGGGTTCACAATGTCATTAGAAAAAAACCAAAAATAATCTTGCAAATTTTGTATTTTCACTAGACAGCCATCATGTTTGAAATGACCTCTGAATTAAAAACTTGTTTAGCATAGCTTAGACCATTTGCGATGGATATGTTTAAGTATAGGAATTGTATTACTTCGTATTTTTAATCTCGTTAATGTGAACCTTCTTCTCGCGATTTGCACCCATCAATTGCCTAAATCTGGCCACACCTACAATTTCACTGCTGACGCATATACCACTATTACCGTCTGTGCAGACACAGTCTGGCCGGCATATTGCTGCGGCATACGTCAGCGTCGCCTGCGTCCAGAATGCATACTCCGTCCACCGTAGCAAGTCCCTCTATAGCTTTGGAGGGCGGTTACGCGGAGGGAAAGCTTAATCGGCAGTATTTTTGATAATGTTTTTTTCTTCATATATTACGTACCATTCGTGTAAGAAACGCCCATATTTTTTCAAACAGTCCTAATTATAGCTGTAGCAAGTGCTGTAGTATTTGGAAAAGTATGCTGGAACAAAATATTCTAGCGATATATGCCTACCACCGTTTGAAAATTATAGGGGTCTAAACTACTATTTATACGAACAATAATGTCATATATGAGATAGAAAAAAGCAAAAGGAAGGCTTAGCTGTTTAAATGCATATAAAAAAAGAATGTTGTAGCTGATTGTGCAGCCCCGGATGGTAAGAGACACATTTTCAGTTAAAAGTGGCATTAATTATTACGCCATGGTAGAAATACCATCGCAGCTGCGGGAAAAGCGACACTACTCTGATTGTAATCCTCTTTGAAACTGCGCGCGAACCCGTTTTCATTTAAAAACTGTTTTTTTGCCCCTTTCAGCGCGGAGGTGAAAAAACTAAAGCTCGTTGGATTTTATCCCCATTAATAAATTAAAACGTGAAAAAACAAATGTAAATGGATTTATTTAAAAGTACGGGGTCGTCGCGCCGCGTTGAACACAAATGCGCCGTAAAAATAGAGTAGGTGAGATGACGGCTGCGTGCTTTTTGAATCGATGCATTTTTTAACGTTGCCCAGCACTCGGCGCCCGAGTGACGCAGCTGGGCAGGGCTTACGCTAGCCGGGCTATAATTTATAGCATCAAGTATTAAATGTTGGCAGCACTGTTAGGAAATAATTCAGGCCCGGGTGGGTTATGGAAGCGTGGTGCGGGGGTGAAGCAGCGCGCATGCGCGTGAATGATTGAGCGAGCTCGTGTTTTGCTCATGAGCGGGGTAATTAGGCCACATTAAAATGGATCGCGCAAAGTGGCCCACGAGAAACGTTTCCCCCTTCCCCTCCTCCCCGTCCTTTTCCATTCCTGTCCATTCCGTGACCCGCGTGACGTAACCGCAGGGCCACCAACCGCTATTCGGCGATCACCCGCGCTGGGTTTGTTTACGTCTCGCAGGTTCAGTGAACCGCGACCTGGCACTTTTTATCTTGTGAGCCTCGACTTAGACTGATGGGCACGGATGAGAAGAGGATTTTTTAGCGTTCAACGACCTGTGTGCTAGCTGGCCGCTACAATCCTTTCTTTGGTCTACTAATGCTTACCTCGAAGTGATGTTTTTTCTACCCAGGCTTGGCATCTCAATTTTCGCCGCCAGGTAACACTGGTATTTCGCGTGTACCTAATTTTCTCCGTTTTGCATGTAAACAAATGGCATTTTTCATTATATACATACAAAAAATTCTTGCTGTTTGTGTTACGTTACGTACTATGGTATTTGAACTGGAGGGGAAATTCAATGTAAAAATGTCACTTTTTTATTTTTTTATTTTTTCGTAAAACTATATAGCAAAGCAAAGGATTAACAGTTACCTTATTTAAATTCGAAAACCGAATTGAAAAATTTATTTTGATGACAGATGTCTGTATTTTGCCCTTATATTCATAACTTTATTTTTAANTCTTGCTGTTTGTGTTACGTTACGTACTATGGTATTTGAACTGGAGGGGAAATTCAATGTAAAAATGTCACTTTTTAATTTTTTTATTTTTTCGTAAAACTATATAGCAAAGCAAAGGATTAACAGTTACCTTATTTAAATTAGAAAACCGAATTGAAAAATTTATTTTGATGACAGATGTCTGTATTTTGCCCTTATATTCATAACTTTATTTTTAANCGAAAACCGAATTGAAAAATTTATTTTGATGACAGATGTCTGTATTTTGCCCTTATATTCATAACTTTATTTTTAACTTAAAATATACATGTTTCCAAATATTTAATGCCAAAAACCAGCAGAGAACGTGTACGGTATAATATTTACAAAATATAATTAGTAGTTGATATTTTGGCAGGGGCAACTACAGGTTGGTCCAAATTTCTTGTCACTGCCTTAATTTTCCTTGAAGTTGTCTATGACATTCACCCATACATAGCCAGTAATAACGCAATATAATCCAATACATCATAACATATTCCAATAATAAAACAGATTCGATGGATTCGCTGTCACCAGGATGGATGTTTATGAGTCCATAAGGTCAGTGTGATCACCATCATTTTCGTGGCACAGAATGATGCGGCGTCATGACTTGTGTGATATTTTACGAAGCATAGCTCTGTCGATTGTTGTAAAGGCAGCCATAACAGCTTCCATCAATTGTTCGGTTATATAGTACCGTTACTGGGATACTTGCTTCCTAATAATACTACCCAGAGCATTGTCGCATGACGAGAGATCGGCGCTTCTGGCAGACCAGTCCAGAGGCGCTGGAAAACGTGCTGATCCTGGTCATACCCTCATGTCACGAAACACTTCATTTAAGGATTCTCGGACAGAGGTGGCATGGTGGGGTGGTGCTTTATCATGTTTAAACCAGCGATCTATTAGCAAATGTAGTCTCTGGAGCTCTGGAACAAACCACTCCTTTACCAAGACGAGATAGGAGTGTCGGTTGACAGGACCTACCTATCAAGTGCTTAGCGGACATAACGTCCCAGACCATCACGCGTGAGGGGTCATGCTCAAGTTCCTTGTACTGATGGGGGTTGTCCTCGCTCCAGAAATAAACATTCACAGCACGAACACTCCGGTAAATTGCACATTCATCTGAGAGGTGAGTCTACCACGCTGCGGNCAGAAATAAACATTCACAGCACGAACACTCCGGTAAATTGCACATTCATCTGAGAGGTGAGTCTACCACGCTGCGGTAATTTCGAGAACACCTCAAACAATCTTGTGCATGCTGAATGTCGTTTGTTCATGTCAGTATCGCTGAGCTCATTGACAGCTGTTGGCCTAAAGGATTTCAATCGAAGATCCTTTTTCACGTTTCTTTAAATTGTGGTTTTTGGGATTGTAAGCTCGGATGCTCGTTTCCGTGGTGTCTTCTTGTGTGATCGGAGCAAAGCTGCCTCCACTGCCGCACTGTCGTGAGGTTGGTCGTCCTGTCCTCTGTTTGTCTTTAATTAATCCCGTCGGTAACAGCTTGTGTTCCCAACGAAGTATTGTCCTTTTAGGTGGGATTTATTTGTGGAATCGTCTCGTCGCACGTCCTTTATGTTTTTTCCAGTATGTGGACGTTCATGTGCCCAAACACTAGCAACAAGCTGCTCTTCAACACTGTAGGTTGGTAAGAAATTTGAAAAGTCATGTACCTCTTAGTTACATCAGATCTGCTTATTCTCCATTTTTCGATAGTATTATAGCATATGGTATTTTATTATGGGCAAATAGTAATCATGTCAATGATACTCATTTATTACAAAAAAAAATTGAGGACATTATTATTCTCAGATAAATCAACATATTATAAACCGTTGTTTATTGACTTAAAATTTACTACTATAATAAATATGTATAACACTGTATTGTGCTATATGAAAATCATCAGTTAGACTTGACATTCACAAATATAATAAAGGAAATTGCAAGCGAATAAATGTACAATATCAAAGTCTATCAAAATCTATGAAGAGATATGATGGATTAGGCTTAAAACTTTAAAATAAGTAGCCGTTAGAAGTAAGAGATGCCTGAAAGTTATTTTCAACGAAAAAAATATGATTGGTTTAGTGGCTGTACCTTTTTACTTTATATAAGAATATATTGATAATTAAAATATGTCAAGTGTTTTATTTTTTGACTACTTTTGTGTTGGTAGATTATTTTATAATGCGTCGACATTTATTGTAAATATTGCATTTAGTTATTTACTTGTATATTTTAAGCAGGCTATATAATTTTGACGTTTTCTATTTAATTTATAAGCTGTTCACGGTAAAGTGAGCACTTTTGAAGCCCTAATTACTTTTTCCTTTCAGCCAATTTTGAACCTTTAACCAGCTTTTTGATAAATGTTGCCATGTAAGTAATAAACATTGTGTGTATATAGCACCGCACTCGGAAGTTAGCGTCTAAGGCTAAAATTAAATATATTTGTTGACTATATTCCAAATGAGAGGGCTTTCAAAAGTGTGATCACTTAACCGTGAATAGCCTATTATTTGCTTGGTTACAATAAAATCAAATATAATATAATCTAACCATATCTGTGTGCCAACATTGAACGAANCAGAAATAAACATTCACAGCACGAACACTCCGGTAAATTGCACATTCATCTGAGAGGTGAGTCTACCACGCTGCGGAAATTTCGAGAACACCTCAAACAATCTTGTGCATGCTGAATGTCGTTTGTTCATGTCAGCATCGCTGAGCTCATTGACAGCTGTTGGCCTAAAGGATTTCAATCGAAGATCCTTTTCCACGCTTCTTTAAATTGTGGTTTTTGGGATTGTAAGCTCGGATGCTCGTTTCCGTGATCGGAGCAAAGCTGCCTCCACTGCCGCACTGTCGTGAGGTTGGTCGTCCTGTCCTCTGTTTGTCTTTAATTAATCCCGTCGGTAACAGCTTGTGTTCCCAACGAAGTATTGTCCTTTTAGGTGGGATTTATTTGTGGAATCGTCTCGTCGCACGTCCTTTATGTTTTTTCCAGTATGTGGACGTTCATGTGCCCAAACACTAGCAACAAGCTGCTCTTCAACACTGTAGGTTGGTAAGAAATTTGAAAAGTCATGTACCTCTTAGTTACATCAGATCTGCTTATTCTCCATTTTTCGATAGTATTATAGCATATGGTATTTTATTATGGGCAAATAGTAATTATGTCAATGATACTCATTTATTACAAAAAAAAATTGAGGACATTATTATTCTCAGATAAATCAACATATTATAAACCGTTGTTTATTGACTTAAAATTTACTACTATAATAAATACGTATAACACTGTATTGTGCTATATGAAAATCATCAGTTAGACTTGACATTCACAAATATAATAAAGGAAATTGCAAGCGAATAAATGTACAGTATCAAAGTCTATCAAAATCTATGAAGAGATATGATGGATTAGGCTTAAAACTTTAAAATAAGTAGCCGTTAGAAGTAAGAGATGCCTGAAAGTTATTTTCAACGAAAAAAATATGATTGGTTTAGTGGCTGTACCTTTTTACTTTATATAAGAATATTTTGATAATTAAAATATGTCAAGTGTTTTATTTTTTGACTACTTTTGTGTTGATAAATTATTTTATACTGCGTCGACTTTTATTGTAAATATTGCATTTAGTTATTTACTTGTATATTTTAAGCAGGCTATATAATTTTTACATTTTCTATTTAATTTATAAGCTGTTCACGGTAAAGTGAGCACTTTTGAAGCCCTAATTACTTTTTCCTTTCAGCCATTTTTTAACCTTTAACCAGCTTTTTGATAAATGTTGCCATGTAAGTAATAAACATTGTGTGTATATAGCACCGCACTCGGAAGTTAGCGTCTAAGGCTAAAATTAAATATATTTATTGACTATATTCCAAATGAGAGGGCTTTCAAAAGTGTGATCACTTAACCGTGAATAGCCTATTATTTGCTTGGTTACAATAAAATCAAATATAATATAATCTAACCATATCTGTGTGCCAACATTGAACGAANGCCTATTATTTGCTTGGTTACAATAAAATCAAATATAATATAATCTAACCATATCTGTGTGCCAACATTGAACGAATTTTTTTAGAACTGTCATAATCACGTGGTTTAGAATAAGGTTTATTCTACTCAAGTAAGAACAAAACGAGATTTTTTATGGGAGAGTTTGACATAGGGAAAATTTCCGCTGCTAGGTGCGCTGGGTTACAAAAGGTAACTCTTAATAAAAATTTTAAGATACGTGAATAATAAAAGTAAAATATTTCACTTAGTTACGAGGTGATTTTATTTTTTATTAATTATTATTGCAATTATCCTGTTTTTTAAGCCTGAAAATAGAGAAAATCTGGTACCTTTCAGACACTAACCATTACCCTTGGCCAAACTTTAAAACATTGATGTTCCCAACCTGCAGTAGAAGTAACCTTACTTAGACTAGGGTTAATACAGGATGAGTATGAAAGAATACCCCAATTTTGAAGGTCTATAATATCAAAACCAAACAACCTACAACCTTGATTGACCAATCAAATGAACCATGGACCCATGAAGTTTGTTTACCATACATTCTTAAATGTTCAATGNTACAACCTTGATTGACCAATCAAATGAACCATGGACCCATGAAGTTTGTTTACCATACATTCTTAAATGTTCAATGTGACCACCACGGGTGGCCCGAATGACATCTACGCGATAATCAAATTCGTTCCACATTCTTGTCAGCATGTCCGGTGTTACGGTTTGGTTTGTCCTAACAATGAATCTAAACGTCTAGCACATAGCAACATATTTTGTGTCGGTGCATGATGTCGCTGTTTTAAATTACACATGTTATGTTGGAACAAGTTGTGATTCATGTGTTATCCATACCTACCCCAACAAACTATCGCTGATATGCGAGTAGGGCCCGTGGTGGTGCAGTTGCCAGACTACTTGCCTCCCGCCACGGCGAATCAGACTCGATTCCCGGCGGGGTCGATACTAGTATTCGTGTATAGGAAACGTGGCAGACGTTACCATTGGCCAGGTGTTTTTTTCAGGCTCACCCGTTTCACCACCATGTAATATCGCCATTGCTCTATCTCCACTCCGTGTGACTTTCATCGGCATAAATTAATTTCTCTAAAACGGCGGCATTTAACTTAAAAACACAAGACGTAAATTTCGTTTGCATATACGGTGGATTACAAATCCACAGGAAAAAACGGACAAAGTGAAGCAGTTACAATTTTATTTGCACAAATGTGCTGCCAACCCTTTACTTTTCATTGATGGGGGTTGATATTGAAGCCCATATTTTTGCGCTTTGTACTTTGTCGTTTAATAATGCAGTATACAGAAACTCGGACATTTATAGTTCATTCTGGCTGTGTTACTAGCAAAAAAAATCTGATTGAACTACACTTTCAAGGCGGTTTTCATTCCTTCAGAATATACTTAGGCTGTATGTTGTGCATATATTTTCGACCTATTTTTTGATGGGGTATCACCTCACGAAGTATGTCGGTACAATTCATATCCAGCATGCATACACATTTTAATGCGAATACGGCCGTTATCAAGCTATGCCGCATGAAATCAACACCATCGATTTGTCTCGAAAAAAATGTAAAGCTGCCCTGTATTATATATATATAATATATAAAATTCTCCCGTCACAGTGTTAGTCACTGAACTCCTCCGAAACGGCTGGACCGATTTTTATGAAATTTTTTATGTATACTCGGTAGGTCTGAGAATATATTTATATATATTTTTTACACTCCTAAGTAATAAGGGTGGCCACCCCCAAACAATTTTTTTTATTGTTTGAACAAAATTTTTATTTTTTATTTTTTTATGATGTGGCATCAAAAAATACATACCGTCCTAAATTTTCACCCTTCTACCACCAACCCTTATTTTTTAATAGCGATATTAGTAATTTAATAAATTTACCCTAGGTCAATAACTGATCAATTATCATCGATCATTTATCGATCTAGGTTACAATTTATTCCCACCAGGTGTCTCCCAGTGACACAGCACGGAGTAGCCGGTCTCCACTTTCTCTCACACAATAACCTTTCTCTTATTCATTTGTGCTCAGATCGTAGTAGTGACGTGTTTACAATTATATTTTCAATAATTAAGTGTACTTCTTAATTAACTTTATTATTGATCGCAAAGCTGTAATTGTTTGTATTTCAATTTTATTAATATTTATTAAATTATCTAATTTTATATTCCGTCATCGTCCACAGAGCTCCATGCCTCTTCCACTTATATACCACATCCTCACACACTTACAATAAGTTATAGTTATTTTTTTCTAATACTATAATCATTAGAAATACTTTTTATGGCAAAACAACGTTTGCCGGGTCAGCTAATATATATATATATACTTACTTGGTTGAAATACGTGTATTTGACAGTTATATTGGCAATTCTTCAGCCAATTTTAGAGAAATGCTTAGAAAACGAAAATCAGTCTTCCTATCTTTATAGCGAAGACAACGCAAAATTAATAATTTTTTGTGCATAACAATGAAATATGTTTCCTTAATTTTTACCTAAAAACATGGAAATGTCAATAAGAAACGTTTAATTTGTAAATAATATACCTCAAATCAATTTAATAATATTTTATGTAAGAAGTATTGATTAACCATTCCCATTATATTAGTTTTCTTTATTTTGAATACATATTGACTATGAAATATGTATTATGATTTAAAGAATAAATTTAAGCAGAAGTTAAAAAAAAAAAAAAAAATTAATTCTTTACTGTCGACAAGTATAGAATGCTTGTGTTACACGATTTATTTAGGAAAGAACCCAACATGTTAATACATAGGTTGATTTTTCAAATGTCTTCTTCGAATTGTGTTAAGAAATCGTGAATATACTATAACCAGGAGCATCAAATTTGTTCAGAGGCTGCTGTCCCAGAGAGAAGGGTTATCAGATGTAGGCATACTCTTTTGCCCGGAATAATTTAGTTTTTGCCCATATTGTTTCGTATATTGTTCTTACACGTTAAAGTACGTTAAATGTTCCGTTCTTAGCCTACTTTCCGAAGTAAAGAAAGGCTTATGAGATCGATTTCCTGTCTGTGTGTCTGTGTGTGTGTAGGTGTTTAAGTGTATGTGTTACCTGTGAGTGCCTGGTCGTGCGTGGGTCTCCTCCTTTCAATTTTTGAACGCGTAGACCGAATTTCACCAAACTCGGTACACATATAGTACTAAGCAAGGACACCTGACTTTTATAGTATTTGACTACGCCGAGCACTTTTTTTCAAAATGAAGACCATTAAAATTTTAGGGAGATATGTCATCTCGGAAACCGTTCAACCTATTTAAACCAAATTTTGTATGCTGACAGCGCAATTTGTAAGCACTAAATCCAGAGGTTAATATTGTTGTTGGTATGCGTTTTTGGAAGATGGCGCCACATGAAAAATAAATCTTTTACGTTATATCTCAAAAAATACTCAACCAATTTTCGCCAAATTTGCTACATAAGAAAAACTACGATAGGCCAGGTAAATATAAATATTTGAACTCTATTATACACTTATTTTCAAAATGGCGGCTATATATATTTTAGGTTTATTTGGTGTAACTACCATATCATTTGACCAATACATCAATCTAATTTTGTAGACTGACAGNACCATTTGACCAATACATCAATCTAATTTTGTAGACTGACAGTATCTCTTAGGAGCATCTAATAAGGCAAAAAACCATATTTGTCTACCATTTTGCAAGACAGCGCCAAATGAATTAATAAAGTTTTTGTGTAAATTCTCGGGAAACAATTGACAAATTCCTACCAAATTTGGCAAACAAGTAGTACTGCGGCAGTTGATACATACAAACATGTTTTAAATATCTGACACTTATTTTAAAAATGGCGGCCATAAAGTTATTTTAGTATAGTGTGCTATACTTTCGAAACCATTTAATCAATAAATCAATAACAACTTAACTTTGTATGCTGGGAGTATATANATTTGAACTCTATTATACACTTATTTTCAAAATGGCGGCTATATATATTTTAGGTTTATTTGGTGTAACTACCATATCATTTGACCAATACATCAATCTAATTTTGTAGACTGACAGTATCTCTTAGGAGCATCTAATAAGGCAAAAAACCATATTTGTCTACCATTTTGCAAGATAGCGCCAAATGAATTAATAAAGTTTTTGTGTAAATTCTCGGGAAACAATTGACAAATTCCTACCAAATTTGGCAAACAAGTAGTACTGCGGCAGTTGTAACATACAAACATGTTTTAAATATCTCAGACACTTATTTTAAAAATGGCGGCCATAAAGTTATTTTAGCATAGTGTGCTATACTTTCGAAACCATTTAATCAATAAATCAATAACAACTTAACTTTGTATGCTGGGAGTATATANCATAGTGTGCTATACTTTCGAAACCATTTAATCAATAAATCAATAACAACTTAACTTTGTATGCTGGGAGTATATATAAAAACATAAAATGTGTATATACGGTGCATATTTTGTCCTCCATTTTGTAAGATAAAGCCAAACTAATAAATCAAGATTTTATGAGAAATTTCCAGAAACATTTGACCTATTCCTACCAAATACTGCAAACAAGTAGTACTGAGGTAGGTAATGCTAACTGATATGTATTACGTATGTCAGACACTTATTTTAAAAATGGTGGCCATTTAAATATTTTAATTTTTTATGTTATATAGTCGAAACTATGTAATTAATTCCCATGAAACTTTGTATGCTGGCTGTATATATTACAACGATAAAATGTGTACCCACAACATCTTTTTTCCGCCATTTTGTAAAATAGTCTTACTCTACGAATTAGAATTATGTGATCACCAAAAAAAACAACCGATTTATACCAAATTTGGCAAACAATTAGCACTATGGCAGGCTATGTAAACTAATAAATTTTGATAAAGTTAGACACACATATTTTTAAAATGGCGGCCATATAAAACATTTAGCTCCAAATTTTTTATCTCTGAAACTGCAAAACAAATTTCAACTTAAGTTTGTATGCTGACATTATCAGTTATATCCATCAAAATCGTCTATACAAAGCTCCATTTCTCCGCCATTTTGTAAAATATCCCTACATGAAATAATATAGTTTTTATGTCGTATCTCGGGAAACAATCGACCGGTTTCTTTAAAATTTGGCGAAGAAGTTGTATTGTGGTAGGCTATATTAATTTATAATTTTTAAGTATGTAAACCTCTTATTTTCTGATAGGCACATATACAAACATTTTATATTAGTGTGCTATATCTACGAAACTGTGTAANTGTAAACCTCTTATTTTCTGATAGGCACATATACAAACATTTTATATTAGTGTGCTATATCTACGAAACTGTGTAAGATATTTAAATTTGATTTTGTAAATTTAATCTGTGACAGTAACTGAATGTGTTACTATGTAAACATTTTGCCCTCCATTAATGAAGACCATCACATGATCAATGGAGGTTTTATACTATATATCGAGGACCAATCAACAGATTTGCATACAGGGANTGTAAACGTCTTATTTTCTGATAGGCACATATACAAACATTTTATATTAGTGTGCTATATCTACGAAACTGTGTAAAATATTTAAATTTGATTTTGTAAATTTAATCTGTGACAGTAACTGAATGTGTTAATATGTAAACATTTTGCCCTCCATTTATGAAGACCATCACATGATCAATGGAGGTTTTATACTATATATCGAGGACCAATCAACAGATTTGCATACAGGGANTATGAAGACCATCACATGATCAATGGAGGTTTTATACTATATATCGAGGACCAATCAACAGATTTGCATACAGGGATCCTCCTTTGCCAGATTTTTTGCAAAGTAATGTCAGGTGAGTAAATTGAACATTTTGTCATATTTCCGGAATAATTCCACTAATTTCCACAAAACTTTTTCATGTAACGTTACATTATTTAAACGAGGTCAGGCAATAATTTAAAAACTGGTGGCCATATAAATATTTTTATATGTTTGGCATATCTATTTAACAATTTAACAATTTCAATAAAACTTTTAATGCTGTCTAAATCTATTACAAACAACGTGTATAGAGCCTCTTTTTAAGCAATTATGTAAGATAGTTTCCTGAAGAAAATAAGGTTTTTATACGATATCTCTAAAACCAATCAACCGATTTCCATCAAAATTTTCACACAAGTAGCGCTATGGCAGGCCATATAAACTTATGTATTTTAGTGGCTCAGACATTCATTTCCAAAATTATGGCCGTGTAAATATTTCAGGTTAGTGACCCCTATCATTCAAAACATTACACTGATTACATCCGAAGTTGATGCTCCGAATCCTACCCCCGTGATACAGTTGATAGCAAGCTAGCTTAATTTAACGAGTTTTTCTGAATTTTATTCCCGGGTAAGTCACTTGTGTATTTTAATTGTCTTGGTAATGTTTCACATGTTCCTGGTTTTAACTCTAATGATATTGCTGCCAATAAGATGTCAACGCCTACCTACCAACTAGGCTTTTAAGAATTCACTTAAATGTATTTGCACACATGTAGAGGAAAGAAGCTCATTAGTTATCAGTAACTTCTTATTTAATATTAACGGGATAACCTACCAAATATGAAAGTGAATTAGTACTTGCAGAAAAGCAAATTATCGCTATGGGATGTTCAAGCAAACTTGTTCAATAGTTTGGCTGTATTGAATATATGTATTATTTTCTAGGTTTGGTTCAATTAATATGTGTGTTATGCGTGTATAATGAATATGAACTTTATCAATTTAGGGTGTGCCAAAAAAGACCATGTTAACAGCGCGTGTTTGTTGTTGACTCGCATATATACAGGGCTTATGTGAAAAACCGTGATCCAATCACAGAAGTTAACGAGTTTGTTCTCTAACCAGTCCTCAAATGAATTGGCGATAGTTCTCATTGCCTNGTGATCCAATCACAGAAGTTAACGAGTTTGTTCTCTAACCAGTCCTCAAATGAATTGGCGATAGTTCTCATTGCCTACAGTACGGTACGGCAGCATACTGAATGCCGTAACACACAAGGAATAGAACCCACCACTTAATGAGGCCAGAGCAGGAAACTAAAGAGATTGATGTGTGCTTGAAGGATTGGNCGTGATCCAATCACAGAAGTTAACGAGTTTGTTCTCTAACCAGTCCTCAAATGAATTGGCGATAGTTCTCATTGCCTGCAGTACGGTACGGCAGCATACTGAATGCCGTAACACACAAGGAATAGAACCCACCACTTAATGAGGCCAGAGCAGGAAACTAAAGAGATTGATGTGTGCTTGAAGGATTGGGGAAGGTTAGTAACCCATTACGCTACCGCAGCTCCAGAAAGAAATGGCTAGTCCTGAAGTTCATCGTACGTAGGTCTACATTTTCGAGTAGTTACACTCTAAGAAATTATTTGTAAATTTACCATATCAGTGTATACGTACAGTGACAAAGCGCGAATGGTAAATTATTTTCCCATACATTCATGGTAACGTACCTACAGTTAATCGGGAAAGAGTCAAATGTGTAGGGAAGTTCCCAACTTTGTATAGCAGCGATGCTAAACATTCTCATATTTTCAACCTGACACGTAGTACTGTTTCCATACACTGTGCAGGTTAAAAACTTCCGTTACAGTTTAGGAAGCTTACCAGAAAATTTTTCACGGCGTAGGGGAGACCGAGGAGAGTTGTGACAGAGGTGAGTTGTGACAAAGTCGATTTCTCAGAACTTATGGTTGTTGGCGAGCTGGCAACGTCGCACGTCTTATTCGTTGTCGACCCCCAGCTTGACGCAGTGCGCGCCGGTGACCTGTGCGGAACGGTATTCTGTTTATGACGTCAGCTCGGAAGAAAATGCCAAAAGTAAGTTTGTAACCAATATTTGCATATCGTATTTATTGATACGTATTAGGATAATTGCAATGCAATATTACACCTTTCAAGCACATACTATTTAACTGTTAAAATGTGGCACTGCTTATTTAAATTAAATTCGTGTTTAGAGGTTATAAGCATGAGTTGGCTAAAGCGCGGGGGTTTGCGCACCTAGGCGAGTTGTGACAAGCTGTCACAACTCTCCTAGGTATACTTACAACTAGTTTGTTTTGGTTGTAAACGTATTGTTTGGTGTGTCTTTGCATACAAATGGCTTATTTTATTGTTTTAGGATGCCTTACCAATACGTGCGGAAGACGAACAGGGGCTTGGCCAGTATAGACATTTATGAACTAGCCTATGAAGAGGTGACTTTACGAGGGCAGAGTCTTCGAACTGCGGCTAGTTCGTATAATCTAAACTACGTGTCACTGTCTCGATTCATAAAAAAGAAAACATGTGTAGAACAAAATCCAGCACTGAAACCTATATCTGTCGGGTACCAAAGGCAGACATTTTTACCGATGAGGAAGAAAAGACTTTATGCGAATATTTGTTGACTTGCGCTGCTTCCAATTATGGAATGACAACAAAAGAAACAAGAAGCTTGGCCTTCAGGTTAGCAAAGGAGCATAACAAAAAGATTCCAAAGTCGTGGTATGAAAATGAAATGGCGGGTGAAGTATGGCTTAAATTATTTACGAAACGTCATCCAATCTTGTCCTTAAGGTTACCTCAGGCAACAAGCATAGCTCGCGCTACGAGCTTTAATAAAACCAATGTGAGTGCATTTTGTGACAATTATACAGGCATATTAAGCAAGTATTCACTTGATGCTAAATATATATGGAACATGGACGAGGCCGGGATAACAACGGTTCACAAACTGGACAGAATGGAACCTTTTACTAGCAGCAGACCAAATGAGGAGTGGGTTCTGTGTATCGATTGCAAGAACTGGTCACATTATACATGTACTGGAGGAGAGCAGCAATATATTTGCCATAATTGCTTGTCGGACTAGACTTTGGGCGAATTTAATTAATATGACGCTCGGTGTTTTTGTCTTGATCTCATAATATGTGCCAATAATTGTTTTTAATTTAAATGATTATAATGATTTCATAAGACTGTTATTGTAGTTTGCATTATGTACCAAAGAACGAATAAAAAGGTACAAATTGTGTTCACATGTCGGTTTACATATATTACTAATTGTAATCACCAATGATAGCATTAAAATTAAAGTTTCTTCCATAAAATCCTTAAACGTACGTCTGTCACAACTCGCCTTAGCCTCTGTCACAACTTACCTCGGTAGTAGAAGAGTTGTGACACTAGACAGTGTTTGGCTTTTTAATTTTTTTCTCATGAATTATAACTATTTGTTTTATTTTTAGACTTGATTCTCATAGTTTAAAGGACAAAGTACCTCGATTTAATAGAACTCTGATATTGAACTATAACTGATTATGATATGCTAGGAAACGTACAAAATGTCACAAAACTCCTCGGTCTTCCCTATAATTTGTTCACCATATAGTGAGAGCTCTTTAACACGTCTAGTTAGCTCTCATGAGAAACTCATTTCCATTATGGAATTCACTAACATTTAGACGAAAATTTGAAATTGGCAAGGACTTGAAAATTTCACGTATTAAAATTGTAGCAAGGCAAAGATCACAGTCGTATTCCGGAAATTTCTTTTTTTTTTTTTATGTAGTGCACAGATTGATCGCAGTTGATCTGTTGTTCGGTTCGCATCAAAATGTCATAGTTTTTGTTTATTTTACTAACAAAATCTTATTAGCGACTTTATCTAATGCTCAAGGAAATTACGACACTTATGTAACCCTTTCGTTTCCAGGCCCGAGATATTTGGACAAGTAACACTAAATATGTCCTTCTAGACGTCACCCTTACGTTCTAACTAGTTAAAGACACCAATATATTTTTCTAGCCAAAATTATTTAAGGTACCATTTCTACATTGAAAAACATTCGATGCTGCAACGAACTAGGGAACTGCACTGCTCTTGTTGGCCAAGTTAAATTACTTAGCACCCTCTAAAATGATACATACATTTTTTTCAAAACAGGAAATCGTTTATGACAAAGTGATATAGTAGGCGTATGTATTAGATTGGAATCAGTGAATCTGTTAAAATTTTATTGAGTGGATTGTGAAAGGCAAGGAAAATCAGACAGCTATTCGCACACACGGAGAAACACGGAGACACACGAAGACGACTCGTGATACTGCATGAAATCTTTATCAGCGAGAAATTTTTTTATTCAAGCAAATAAGAACAAAATTAATTTTTTCTTACAATTCTACTATTCAAAATCCTTTTCATTCTGAAAATGTAATTTTAATGATATAGTATGAAATCNAATTTTTTCTTACAATTCTACTATTCAAAATCCTTTTCATTCTGAAAATGTAATTTTAATGATATAGTATGAAATCTATGACTATTCAAATGGACAGATCACAGTCAAATATGCGTAAAAACTGACGATAAAAGAACACCACAAATAACAACCACAGCGGTTAGATGCGCAAATCGAGGACATGTAATTTACTTCGCTGGGTGAAAATCTTTTGAAGTTATTTAAAGAGCCATAATGTAACTTATTCTTCCTGCCACACTGTGCAAAGATTTTTGTGTACAATTCAACCGTTTAAATCCTTTCAACATGAAAAGACGGGGAGGGGAAATATGTAAAACAATATTTCCATCTTNAAGGAGCATAACAAAAAGATTCCAAAGTCGTGGTATGAAAATGAAATGGCGGGTGAAGTATGGCTTAAATTATTTACGAAACGTCATCCAATCTTGTCCTTAAGGTTACCTCAGGCAACAAGCATAGCTTGCGCTACGAGCATTAATAAAACCAATGTGAGTGCATTTTTTGACAATTATACCGAAGAAAGTAAAAGGAAAGATTCTAAAGAAAACTAAAATCAAAGAGGACGATGATGAATGTGTTTGCTTGTGTTTCCTGGAACCTTTTACTAGCAGCAGACCAAATGAGGAGTGGGTTCAGTGTATCGATTGCAAGAACTGGTCACATTATGCATGTACTGGAGGAGAGCAGCAATATATTAGCCATAATTGCTTGTCGGACTAGACTTTGGGCGAATTTAATTAATATGACGCTCGGTGTTTTTGTCTTGATCTCATAATATGTGCCAATAATTGTTTTTAATTTAAATGATTATAATGATTTCATAAGACTGTTATTGTAGTTTGCATTATGTACCAAAGAACGAATAAAAAGGTACAAATTGTGTTCACATGTCGGTTTACATATATTACTAATTGTAATCACCAATGATAGCATTAAAATTAAAGTTTCTTCCATAAAATCCTTAAACGTACGTCTGTCACAACTCGCCTTAGCCTCTGTCACAACTTACCTCGGTAGTAGAAGAGTTGTGACACTAGACAGTGTTTGGGTTTTTAATTTTTTTCTCATGAATTATAACTATTTGTTTTATTTTTAGACTTGATTCTCATAGTTTAAAGGGCAAAGTACCTCGATTTAATAGAACTCTGATATTGAACTATAACTGATTATGATATGCTAGAAAACGTACAAAATGTCACAAAACTCCTCGGTCTCCCCTATAATTTGTTCACCATATAGTGAGAGCTCTTTAACACGTCTAGTTAGCTCTCATGAGAAACTCATTTCCATTATGGAATTCACTAACATTTAGACGAAAATTTGAAATTGGCAAGGACTTGAAAATTTCACGTATTAAAATTGTAGCAAGGCAAAGATCACAGTCGTATTCCGGAAATTTTTTTTTTTTTTATGTAGTGCACAGATTGATCGCAGTTGATCTGTTGTTCGGTTCGCATCAAAATGTCATAGTTTTTGTTTATTTTACTAACAAAATCTTATTAGCGACTTTATCTAATGCTCAAGGAAATTACGACACTTATGTAACCCTTTCGTTTCCAGGCCCGAGATATTTGGACAAGTAACACTAAATATGTCCTTCTAGACGTCACCCTTACGTTCTAACTAGTTAAAGACACCAATATATTTTTCTAGCCAAAATTATTTAAGGTACCATTTCTACATTGAAAAACATTCGATGCTGCAACGAACTAGGGAACTGCACTGCTCTTGTTGGCCAAGTTAAATTACTTAGCACCCTCTAAAATGATACATACATTTTTTTCAAAACAGGAAATCGTTTATGACAAAGTGATATAGTAGGCGTATGTATTAGATTGGAATCAGTGAATCTGTTAAAATTTTATTGAGTGGATTGTGAAAGGCAAGGAAAATCAGACAGCTATTCGCACACACGGAGACACATGGAGACACACGAAGACGACTCGTGATACTGCATGAAATCTTTATCAGCGAGAAATTTTTTTTATTCAAGCAAATAAGAACAAAATTGATTTTTTCTTACAATTCTACTATTCAAAATCCTTTTCATTCTGAAAATGTAATTTTAATGATATAGTATGAAATCTATGACTATTCAAATGGACAGATCACAGTCAAATATGCGTAAAAACTGACGATAAAAGAACACCACAAATAACAACCACAGCGGTTAGATGCGCAAATCGAGGACATGTAATTTACTTCGCTGGGTGAAAATCTTTTGAAGTTATTTAAAGAGCCATAATGTAACTTATTCTTCCTGCCACACTGTGCAAAGATTTTTGTGTACAATTCAACCGTTTAAATCCTTTCAACATGAAAAGACGGGGAGGGGAAATATGTAAAACAATATTTCCATCTTCTTTATTTGCAAATCGCTGGGTGGATAGGGAAAGGCAAGTAGGGGAGAGGTAGTAATTTAACAACAGGAAGATCAGGAAAAGAAGTTATATAAGTATACATATTAATTGAAAACAAAATTGAGATTTTAATACTTTTATAACGCATTTAGGCGACGTGCATAGAGCAGGGTAGGTCAATGACGTGATTAGTTATTCAGCTGAGTGTCGCAGCACGTGTGCCAATGGCGGACCCGCTGNTAGGCGACGTGCATAGAGCAGGGTAGGTCAATGACGTGATTAGTTATTCAGCTGAGTGTCGCAGCACGTGTGCCAATGGCGGACCCGCTGAGGGGTAATAGTATTGTGTTTCCCCGCCGTCCGTATGAACATACGGAGTGAGCATGCCGCGTTGAAGAACACGACAACCATACAAACAGGTTTCCGCCATTGACCGCGGGAGAATCTTAGCCTATCGNGCATGCCGCGTTGAAGAACACGACAACCATACAAACAGGTTTCCGCCATTGACCGCGGGAGAATCTTAGCCTATCGGAATCGTGGATTATCCTACCGCGAAATTGGTTCTCGCATTGGAAGAAATGCAACCACAGTGAACCGGACATGGGGTCAGCAGATTGAAGAGGGTCGGGCTGAGCGACCTGCAGTAAGCCAGTGGCCCCGTCGCACAAACGAGCGCAAGGACGGGCTTCTTTTGTGAATGGCGAGTACGGACCGCACTGCCACAGCGAACACCCTCACCAAGGAATCCAGGCGAGTGGCACATCAGTCTGTGTACGCACGCGAAATGCGTCGCCGTCTGCAGCAGCAGGGCGTCTCGTCCAGACGCTCATTACTGAGACTGTCACTGACTGCTCACCAAAGGCGCCCGCGGCTCCGATGGTGCGTGGAACGTCGTGTAGCAGCAATTATTGCCACCCGAGGCGGGTCCACGCAGTACTGATTTCCCAATTTCCTGTACGTCACACCGAGCTGCAAGAGTAAGCACGTTACTTGTGTATTCTGGATAATAAATCTGATTGGGATAGATCACATCTTTCTGGTGTTGAAATTTTAATGGCCAGTCGTGTAAAAGATACAGGTCTACTCACGTACTAAAAAGAACTTAAGAAAAATCTTAACGCCTGTATAAACCCACAACCAACAGTTGGATCACTAACAAAATAAAATAATTAAGCCTATTTTTATGCACTCCAAAATCTAAAAAAAATAATATTTGAATTGTTTTGCTCGGAGTGGGCACACAGTAGATTAATACACAGATACGAAATTACGAAACGTTTGATTTGATGTGGGCGTATCCATTTGCTGACTAGCTGCGTGAGGATCTGGGAACTAGCCGTGTGTCTGATTGGCTACTGCATGCTGCGAAATGCTCCCTTTTGTCTGGGCTGCCCAATGGCTAGTAGATTACCAGACGCTGATTGGCGAACTCCGTGCCAACATTTTGCTGGCCAGTGCCGCCATTTTGATAGAAGTATGGCATAAGAGGCAGTTTCAGCTCCATACTTACTGTGTAAGCTTACTCTGTAACCGGACAAGGTTGGGGGGGGGATGTTATAAATGCTCGTCATGTTTATAACGTAAGGACGAGTGAACATGAGTTCGCAGTTGAAATGTAAGGAGCCAGAACGGGATATACTGTGTGTTTGTGTGTTGTGGTGGGG